>JARBWK010000001.1:189404510-189635067 GCA_030556195.1 Anolis apletophallus | reverse complement strand
TTGAGGTGGTTCAGTTCACCTTGGTGGAGGCGGGGTTCGCAGATTCTTTTGGAGCAATCTGCCAGGGCTTTCATAGTGCTTCTTTTTTTGACTTGGGCATTGGTTTATGTAGAAATCTATCTCTGTGTGTAAACTGTGTAACCTAGTTGTTGATTGAGTTTGCAGATGACTAGGACATCCAGAAATGGCAGTTTTCCTTCATTTACTTCTTTCCATGGTGAATTGGACAAGAGAGATCCTGTCACTTCCACAGGAGTCTACCGTATACCATGCAGCTCTGGACAAGTCTACGTTGGGTCCATCAAACACAGCACCCAAACACAAATCAAGGAACATGAAAGGCACTGCAGGCTACTTCAACCAGAGGAGCCAGCCATAGAAGAGCACCTGATGAACCAACCTGGACACAGCATGCTATTTGAGAACACAGAAATGCTGGACCACTGTAAAAACTACCATGTCAGGCTGGCTACACAGAGGAGCCATTGAAATCCACAAGCATGTGAACAATTTGAACAGAAAGGAGGAAACCATGAAATTGTACAAAATCTGGCTAAAAACTCTAAAATCAAAACAGCAAATAAAAAACAACACTCAAAAACGGGATTTCTAGGCATGAAACAATCAGGGCCAGCTAACACCTCCCAACAAAGGATTCCCCCAGGCAGCAAGCAGCCAGGCATAGAAGCTGCAAGGCCATTAAATGCAACTCAAGGTGGACAATTGCAACATTCACACTTGCCTGAAGCACAGACAAGTTCTTTCCCTCACCCTGGACATTATTCCACAGATATATAAACCTCACTCGCCTAGTTTCCAACAGACCGCACACCCTCTGAGGATGCCTGCCATAGATAGGTGAAATGTCAGGACAGAATGCTTCTGGAACATGGCCACACAGCCTGGATAACTCACAGCAACCTAGTGGTTCAGGCTATGAAAGCCTTCGACAACACATTATTATTATTTTTAATTCTCCCATGGATGGGATTCAAAGCAGCGTACAGCGGCTAAGAAACAGAGATTACATAAAAATACATTCATCAAAACAAAAGCCAACAAAAGACCTATTACCTAAACCATATACATATCCAATCCAATAAATTAATAAATTACAGCAGTTCTCCCTCCTTTCCTGTGTTTTTGGGGATACTGACCGGGGCTGCATTTACATCAACCATGGGCAAGCCTAGGCCCTACGGGTGTTTTGGACTTCAACTCCCACCATTCCTAACATCCTGTTGAAGTTCCATACTCTTGGAAGTAGGCCCCAAGTTTGCCCATGCCTGATTTACACTGTGGAAGGGGGCCAGTGTTGTTGACCCCGTGATTCCCAAACTCCAATCCCCCAGTGTCACTGCAGCTGAACAGATCCAGTGCAAATGAGAGCAATGGTGGTGACAAGACTGATGACGTGCATGGAGTTTGTAGGACTGGCCAGAATCACATACCACCTTTCAGCAGAGTGAAGCAATTGCCTCCAGCAACCCAAAGGTGGAAAGCCTGTGATGCTCTTTCCCTTTGGTTGGAGGACAAAGCTGTGTCTCAAAGAGCAGAACCTTTCGGGGGTTTTTAATATCTCCCCATAATCTCTGAAATAATCCCCAAAAAGGGGTTATTTAAATCAGTGCTGTCCAACTTCTACTGGACCTACGGCCGGACTTCCAGTCACTGATGACCTGGGGGGCCGCTCCGCCCCGCCCCCGCCCCCGCCCCCAGCCCCTCCTCCTAAAGTGTCACGCCAGCCTCAGAAGCGGCGATTTCGCTTCTGAGGCTGGCGTGACCCTTTAGGAGGGAGGGCAAAGCCAAGAGGAGCCCTCCATGGCTTCTCCCTCCTAAAGTGTCACGCCAGCCTCCTCCCCTGTTCTGCCTCTCCCACCGGCGCACCGATCAGGGCGCCGGTGGGAGAGGCAGACCGGATAAGGCAGGCCTAAAGAGGAGGAAGGCAAGCGCTTCCCTTCCTCCTCTTTAGGCACGCATCCTCCCTCCCTGGCTCCTCCTCCCTGCACCCCCCTTGTCCCTCTCTCACCGGCGCTGATGCAAACCGGTTTGCATCGGCGCCGGCGAGAGGGAAGAAGAGGGCGGTGCAGGGAGGAGGAGCTGGCTCCCGTCCTTCTCCCTGCCCCGCCTCCTCCTCCTCCCCTCCCTTCCGCCCCTGCGATCTCGCAGCGGTGGCACGGAGAGAGGGACGGAGGGAGCGATGCAGGGAGGAGGAGCTGGCTCACTTCTTCCTCCCTGCCCCGCCTCCCCCTCCCCCCCCGGCCGCCATTTAAAAAATTTATTTTTTATTTTTTTTAAAAAAAAATTAAAAATGACGGCCGGGGGCATAGCGGGGGCCGTGTCCAACAGGCTGGGGGGCCATGTACGGCCCCGGGGCCGCCAGTTGGACAGCCCTGATCTATTTTAAATGCCTGATGTATCTGTTGGAGTTGAAACCAAGTTATTTTGCAGTTTACTTGCCTCAACTCATCCATTGTTTTTATACTCCAGCCTGTGCTTGTTGTCTTTTTAGTATTTGTTTATATGTTAGCCAATTTTCTGTCGCTAATTAGCGTACAAGTTGAATAGGTTGGGGGAGAGGATACAACCCTGCCGTACGCCTTTCCCAGTCTTGAACCAGTCTGTTGTTCCATGGTCAGTTCTAACTGTTGCTACAGATTCCTCAGGGGACAGACAAAGTGATTGGGAATGCCCATCCCACCACGAACTTGCCACCATTTATTATGATCCACACAGACAAAAGCTTTTGACTAGACAGTAAAGCAGAAATAGATGTTTTTCTGAAACTCCCAGCCTTTCTCCATTATCCAGCGGATATTGGCAATCTGAAATATGGACTGGTTGGATATACATATCTATTATATAAAGGAGGACCCGTCATCGAACGATTGACAGAGATAGAGAAACCTTCCAAGGCAGAGACACCAAACTTGCCAACAAAAATAGGCCTCAGGCAAGGAAGGTTTTTAGCAAATAAACTCCCCCCCCCAAAAAAAACCTAGAAGGCCCCCAAAACAACGATAAAAAACTACATTTCCCAGCATCCTCTGCGGCAGCCAGCAAAACCCATTGGCCAACATCGGCCCACACAAAATGCAGGGAGGCTGAGTAACCATAGTAATGCTGAGCAGAGCCAGCCAAGGCTAGGATAGAATGCTGAGTGATTTGAGTTTAGTCAGTTGGTGTTTGAGGGTTAAACTGTCAAGGCCAAGATCTAGGAGGGAGACAAATAGGGCACCAGGGACACAGGCACCACTGACAAACACATACCCCCAGAATAACACAAACTTGCAAAACCCACAAAAAAAACCTGCAACACAACCCCCCCCCCCAAATACACAACAAACACCACTTCACCACCACACACACCTCCAAATACACACACGTCCCAGGCACAATACTCCAGCAATTACTACCCACACAACACAACTTCCTATCACAACCCATCCCCTCAACCCTACGGGACCCCGCACACACAACACCTACCACCACCACAAACAAAAACCAACTCCACCTATACTCCAACCACAACACAACACTGCACTGATACTCCACAAACACACACAAACACCCAAAACACCCCACCCACACAAGCATTCCACAACATACTACCACCCACAATTCCACCACACACCCACTAACTCATCAAAAAAGTAATACCTACACACAATACGCACATAACACAACCTTGCGTCTACTGCTCAACCCATTTGTATGCCATTGCTTCCTTCCTTCCACACAGGCATAAGCTGACCCAAAAGACAAGCCATGCCTCCTAAAAAGAACAGCATCGGACGACACACTCACAACGCTACATACATCAAACATAAAAGGGCAGAACAAACACCAGAACAGAAAGACACTGCACACTAGCTTTTGCCATCACCATAAACAAGGCTCAAGGACAAACACTACAAATCTGTGGCATAGACCTTGACACAGAATGCTTCTCCCACGGACAACTCTACGTAGCGTGCTCCAGAGTTGGGAAACCACAGAACCTCTACATCAACACAACAGATGGAAAGACAAAAAAACATTGTATATCCACAAGCTCTGCAGAACGCCAGGAACACCACACACTGACAACTCCACAAGACTTCAACATCCCACCCACCAGAACAACCCACAACGACACAGCCATGACCCCACCAAGACCATAAGTAACATCAATTCCAACCCTTACATACTCAGACTTTCTCGCATCTCCTAAATAGGGCACAGCAATGCGTGCCGGGTACAGCTAGTACAGTGTTTCCCAACCAGTGTGCCGTGGCACACTAGTGTGCCGGGAGAGCTCATCAGGTGTGCCGTGGGAAATTAGATTCTTATCTATCTGATGTCATGTATAAAGTTTGCTACTCTTGTCTCCGGAACCTCAGCGCGCAGGTGCCTGTTTCCGGAAGGGCCGCGCAGTAGGGCAGACCTGTTTGGGCCCATTCCCTTCCATTTCACTCCGGCGGGGAGCACTTCTGGTCCAGCCCAGCCCTGTTAGCGCTATGCGAGGTGTGAGTCAGAGAGCAGCGGAGCCCGAGCGCTGAAGTCAGGCAGGCAGGCAAGCAGTCGGGGGGGCAGGTAGGCAGGCAGGGAGTCAGCCAGCTAATGGGGGAAAGGAGGGAAGGGAACTTGTGGGAGAAATATGGGTCCCCCAAAGGCCATCCAGCCTGACCCCCTTCAGCCAAGCAGGAAGGCACCACCCAAGCCCAGATGGGCATGGAGATTCTGGCTATACATTAAGGCAGGCAGCATCTTTATTAAGGACGTGGAAGAAGGTTTAGACTAGATATGGCCAAACTTGGGCCTTCCTCTAGGTGTTTTGGACTTCAACTAATATTGCGGATATAATTGTTATAATACAATGTATTGTATTGTGTATACATAGAATATTGATAATGTAATGTAATGCAATATAATAATAATAATAATAATAATAATATACTCTATAACTATATATTTTGTGTTCATCGAAACAGGCCCAGGTTTCACGCTAAGTGAGTGTATAAATACATTTAAAAACATATTAACTATATGTATGACTGTGTTAGAGTGGTCTCCGAGGGCTCCTCATTAGTTTGTGGGGTTCCTCAGGGGGCCATCCTCTCCCCTCTATTATTTAACATCTACATGCAGCCGCTTGCACAGCTGGTGCGAAGTTATGGGCTGGAGTGCCACCAGTACGCTGACGACACCCAGCTCATTCTGGAGGATGGAGGGCAGGCCGATCTGTCCCCGATAATTTCCAACATTGCCTCGAGGCCGTTACTGGATGGCTGCGAGTCAGTAGGTTGAGGGTGAATCCGGCGAAGACGGAGATCTTGTGTTCGGGCCGCCCGGGTGGTGTAGGTGTCCAGCTTCCGACCCGGGACGGTGTGGCGCTATGCCCATCGCCTTCCGTTAAGAGCCTGGGGGTCCATCTGGACTCCCAGCTGACCATGGAGGCCCAGGTCACGGCGGTCAGCAAGGTTGCTTTTTTCATCTGCGACAGGCTCGGAGGCTGGCCCCCTGTATCTCCCGGAATGACCTGGCCACGGTGATCCAAGCTACGGTCATCTCAAGGCTGGATTACTGTAACGCTTTACGTTGGCCTTCCTTTGTCGGCGACCGGAAGCCAAGCTGGTGCAGAACACTGCCGCCCGGCTCCTGTCTGGAACCCCAGCAGGTTGCCACATTACACCTGTTTTGCAGGATCTGCACTGGCTCCCAATCGAGCACCGGATCTCCTTCAAGGTGTTGGTTCTTACCTTTAAGGCCTTGCACGGCCTGGGGCCAGCGTATCTGAGGGACCGACTCACCCCATATTGTCCCCCGAGACCACTACGTTCCGAGGACGCTAACTTGTTAGAAATACCTTCGGCGAAATTGGCTAAATTGACATCTACCCGCCGGAGGGCGTTCTCTGTCATAGCTCCTATGCTGTGGAACGCCCTCCCGGCCGGAACGTGAGCCATAAAGGACCTGCTCCCGTTTAGGCGCGCCTGCAAAACTTACCTGTTTGGGCGGGCCTTCGGGGAGTAGGTCCTGTCCATGCTTCGCTCTAGCCGCTGCCCTGGGGTGTCTGCTGTTTAATTTCTGAACTGTATCTGGGGGTTTTGTACTATGCTGTTTTAACTGTTTAACTGTTTTAGATGTTTTTATCCCATTGCTTGTATGTTATTGTACTTTCGGTTCCTGTGAGCCGCCGCGAGCCTCAGGGAGTCGGCGGAATAGAAGCCCGAAGAAATAAATAAAAATAAATAAATAAAATTTTGTGTCATTTTGGTTGGTGGTGAGCCCCAGGATTTTGCAAATGTAAAAAATGTGCCGCGGCTCCAAAAAGGTTGAAAAACACTGAGCTAGTATACACATATAAACACAGAAATACACAAATATACAGTATACACACACATAAAGCTATACACACACATAAAGCTATACACACACACAAAACACATATACACAGACTGAGCCAAAGCAATGCCTGGCAGTTCATAATAATAACTGCCCAGATGCTCCAGGGTGAGAAAGACACATCCTCCCTGCTCCTTCCCTCTGTCTCAGCTCCACTTCCAAGCCCTTCTAGGTCCCACACCACCTCTTTTGGGCGCCTCCCTGGGAAGGTTTTCCTATGGCCAGAAGGGGCAGGACGAGGCCAAGAGTGATGCTAGGTAGGAGGCTGCTCAGGGAGAACAAGGGTGCCTTGGACTTCTACTCCCAGAAGCCTCTGCTGCTTGGCTCTATGATCAGGGATTCTGGGAGCTGAAGTCCACAACTAGAGTTCAGGGAATTTCCAAAAGAACTGGCGACACCCTGGCCTTGGATGCTGGGCTGCTGCAGCAGGGCTTCTTAGCTTGGAATCAATCAAAGTGGCTGAAAGAGGTGGCCATGCCCCTTTTTGGAAAAGCCCTCCCGCGCTGTGATTGGCTGGCCTCTTAGCCAATGGGAGGGCTGTTCCCGAGGCTCCAATAGGCGGAGAGGAGAACAGGCTGGCTCAGCGTGTGGCAGTGTTCGCGCATGCGTGAGCGAGAGAGAGCGGCTCAAGAGTGGCCCAGCAGCAGCAGGAGCAGTTTAGGTAATTTGTAATACTATTTATGGGGGAGGGGGTAGGCAGTCTTTCCTTTTCTTCTTTTAATTCGTGCTCCCCTAAGGATGTGGGTGAACTAGAACTCCCAAAATCTTTGGTCAATCACCCCCAAACTCTGATAGTATTCAAAGTTGGCCATGTTGGGTCTGTGTGCCAAGCTTGGTGCAGATCCATTGTGGGCTGGGCTCAGAGTGCTCCTTGGTTTAGGTTAACTATAAATCCCAGCAGCCACAACTCCCAAATGACAAAATGAAAAATTTCCCCCTGAACCCCACCAGTATTCATAGCGTAGTCCGTAGCTTTACCAGTATGCCGACGACACTCAGCTCCTCCTAAAGTTGGAACCTGGAGCAACCTCGGTGCCTGACAACTTTGCCCAGTGCCTGGGAGCAGTGACGAGATGGCTGCGGGCCCACAAACTGAAGGTAAATCCAGCAAAGACTGAAATTCTATGGCCAGGCCGCCCATCAGAACTAGTCAATCCACTGCCACCCTTTGAAGGGGAACCGCTGACTCCATCTTCCACTGTGAAGAGCCTCGGTGTCATCCTGGACTCTAAAATGACGATGGAGGCCCAGATCGCCTCCACGAGCAAAAGGGCCTTCTTCCACCTACGTCAAGCGAGGCAACTGGCGCCCTATCTACCAACGGAGGCGCCAGCCATGGTGATTCATGCCACGGTTACATCAAGGCTGGACTATTGCATAAGAACATAAGAAGAGCCATGCTGAATCGGGCCTCAGCCCATCTAGTCCAGCATTCTGTGTCACACAGTGGCCCACTAGTTGTACACAGGGATCTCTAGCAGAAAGGAGGGCAAAACCCTCACCTGCTCCCGACCCCCCACAACCAGTACCCGGGGAAAATCCTGCCTGCCTCCATCAACAGAGGTGGCACTTGGATGTCCATTTCAGTAGCTACTGATTCCCTTGGTATCCATGAATCTGTCTAATCCTGCCTTGAAGCTGTCCAGGCTGACAGCTGTCACAACCTCCTCTGGAAGTGAGTTCCATAACCCAATGACCCTCTGGGTGAAGAAATATTTCCCTTTATTAGTCCTAACTTCCCTACCTTGGAGCTTTAGGGAGTGCCCCCTAGTCCTAGTGTTGTGTGACAGAGAAAATATTTTTTTCTTTATTCACCTTTTCTATCCTATGCATGATTTTATACACTTCGATCAAGTCACCTCTTAAACGCCGTCTTTCAAGGCTGAAAAGACCAAGGCGTTGCAACCTGATTTCATAAGGGAGCTGCTCCATCCCTTGGATCATTTTTGTTGCCCTTTTCTGTACCTTTTCCAGTTCCGTTATATCCTTCTTGAGGTGCGGAGACCAGAATTGTACACAGTACTTCAGATGTGGCCTCACCATAGATTTGTAGAGAGGCAGTACAACATTTGCCGACCTATTTTCGATTCCCTTCCTGATCATGCCAAGCATAGAATTTGCTTTTATCACTGCTGCAGCGCACTGGGTTGACATCTTCATTGAGCTGTCCACCAAAACCCCAACGCTTTATACGTGGGTCTACCTCGGTCAGTAACTCGCAAGCTCCAGATTGTATGGAATGCTGCCGCCAGGCTCCTCACGAAAACACCTATGAGGTGTCACATAACGCCATCCTTACAGCATTTACACTGGCTGCCGGTCGAGTACAGAGTCCTTTATAAGGCCCTGACCCTGACACTTAAGGCCTTGCGGGGCCAGGGTCCTACATACCTAAAAGACCGTCTGATACCATCTATCCATCCGAGAGCACCACGGCCAGCCTACGAGAACCTTCTCTGTGTCCCGGGTCTGAGAGAGGCTCATTTGGAGTCCACGAGACAGAGATCTTTTTCCGTTGTGGCCCCTGTCCTGTGGAACTCTCTGCCGCCAGACCAAAGAGCCATCTTCACCTGCCTTCATTTCTGGCAGCACTTAAGACATGGCTATTTAGAAGAGCATATGCATAAGTGACAATCAGTGACCTGGAACCTGTTTATTCCCATATTTTAACATTTTAATATTTTAATATTTTAGTATTGTAGATGTCTAACTGTGTAAGTCGCCTGGAGCACAATTGTGGAGGGCGACTCATAAATAATAAAATTAGTTAGTTAGTTAGTTAGTTAGTTAGTTAGCATCCTAGACTTGGAAGAGACCTCGTGGGCCATCCAGTCCAACCCCATTCTGCCAAGAAGCAGGAAAATCCATTCAAAGCACCCCAACAGATGGCCATCCCGCCTCTGTTTAAAAGCATCCAAGGAAGGAGCCTCCACCACACTCCGGGGCAGAGAGTTCCACTGCTGAACAGCTCTCACAGTCAGGAAGTTCTTCCTCATGTTCAGGTGGAATCTCCTTCTAATTACAGCGTATCGGGTGTTTGTTCCAAACTTGGTCCACACCCATCTTTGTTGGGGTTCATGGCGTTCTCTGGATGTAGAATCAGTTAGAAGAGACCTCGTGGGCCATCCAGTCCAACTCCATTCTGCCAAAAAGCAGGAAAATCCATTCAAAGCACCCCAACAGATGGCCAGCCAGCCTCTTGTTTAAAAGCCTCCAAGGAAGGAGCCTCCACCACACTCCGGGCAGAGAGTTCCACTGCTGAACAGCTCTCACAGTCAGGAAGTTCTTCCTCATGTTCAGGTGGAATCTCCTTCAACTTACAGCGTATCGGGTATTTGTGCCAAACTTGGTCCACACCCATCTTTGTTTGGGTTCATGGCATTCTCTGGATGTATAGAATCAGTTAGAAGAGACCTCGTGGGCCATCCAGTCCAACTCCATTCTACCAAGAAGCAGGAAAATCCATTCAAAGCAGCCCAACAGATGGCCAGCCAGCCTCTTGTTTAAAAGCCTCCAAGGAAGGAGCCTCCACCACACTCCGGGGCAGAGAGTTCCACTGCTGAACAGCTCTCACAGTCAGGAAGTTCTTCCTCATGTTCAGGTGGAATCTCCTTCTAATTACAGCGTATCGGGTGTTTGTTCCAAACTTGGTCCACACCCATCTTTGTTGGGGTTCATGGCGTTCTCTGGATGTAGAATCAGTTAGAAGAGACCTCGTGGGCCATCCAGTCCAACTCCATTCTGCCAAAAAGCAGGAAAATCCATTCAAAGCACCCCAACAGATGGCCAGCCAGCCTCTTGTTTAAAAGCCTCCAAGGAAGGAGCCTCCACCACACTCCGGGGCAGAGAGTTCCACTGCTGAACAGCTCTCACAGTCAGGAAGTTCTTCCTCATGTTCAGGTGGAATCTCCTTCAACTTACAGCGTATCGGGTATTTGTGCCAAACTTGGTCCACACCCATCTTTGTTTGGGTTCATGGCATTCTCTGGATGTATAGAATCAGTTAGAAGAGACCTCGTGGGCCATCCAGTCCAACTCCATTCTACCAAGAAGCAGGAAAATCCATTCAAAGCAGCCCAACAGATGGCCAGCCAGCCTCTTGTTTAAAAGCCTCCAAGGAAGGAGCCTCCACCACACCCCGGGGCAGAGAGTTCCACTGCTGAACAGCTCTCACAGTCAGGAAGTTCTTCCTCATGTTCAGGTGGAATCTCCTTCTAATTACAGCGTATCGGGTGTTTGTGCCAAACTTGGTCCACACCCATCTTTGTTTGGGTTCATGGCGTTCTCTGGATGTATAGAATCAGTTAGAAGAGACCTCGTGGGCCATCCAGTCCAACCCCATTCTGCCAAGAAGCAGGAAAATCCATTCAAAGCACCCCCGGCAGATGGCCATCCAGGCTCTTGTTTAAAAGCCTCCAAGGAAGGAGCCTCCACCACACTCTGGGGCAGAGAGTTCCACTGCTGAACAGCTCTCACAGTCAGGAAGTTCTTCCTCATGTTCAGGTAGAATCTCCTTTCCTGTAGTTTGAAGCCATTGCTCTGCCTCCTATTCTCCAGGGCAGCAGAAAACAAGCTTGCTCCCTCCTCCCTGTGACTTCCCCTCACATGTTTATACATGACCCTCATCATTTCTCCTCTCAGCCTTCTCTTCTGCAGGCTAAACATTCCCAGCTCTTTAAGCCGCTCCTCATTGGGCTTGTTCTCCAGACCCTTGATCATTTTAGTCATCGTCCTCTGGACACATTCCAGCTTGTCAATATCTCTCTCCAATTGTGGTGCCCAGAATTGGACACACAATCCAGGATCCAGGTGTGGCCTGACCAAGGCAGAACAGAGTATGGGTGGCATGGCTTCCCTGGATCCTGACACTAGACTCCTGTTGATGAAGGACAAAATCCGGTTGGCTTTTTTTGCCACCACATCACATTGTTGGCTCATGTTTACTTTCTTGTCCATAAGGACTCCAAGACCTTTTTCACACCTACTGCTGTTGAGCATGGTATCATCAAAGGCCGTCAAAGGTCCTGACAATGTACAGAAGCGGACCAAGGAGTCCTTAATAATATTGTTCTCTCATGATAATTTGAGTCTAAAAATGCTTTGGAAGCCACTCGTGGATTTGAACGTTGGTTGTAATCTGGAGGAAACTCTAGGCGCCTGCAACGAAATGTGGCAGTTGAGGCCTAGCTGGTAAAGGTCCCAGACACTGGGTTTGCTTCCCCCTTTCTTTTCTCATTCCAGTTCCCTCTGAAAAAGGCAGTTTATTTATTTCTTCGATTTCTACACCGCCACTCCCGGAGGCTCGGGCAGTTTACAGAAGAGTTTCATATAAAACAATACCTGATAAAACAAAGAGGTTAAAAGGCCTGCCTGAATAAATCTGTCTTGCATGCTCTGGGAAGATGTCCAAGTCTCGGGCGGCTGAGTGTTCCATAGTACCGGGCAATGATGGAAAAGGCCCTTCACCGAGTTGTTGTCAGGCAGAAGGATTTCAAACTGGAGGTGTCTAGGAGGTTCTGATCCTCTAATCTTAGTGATCTCGGGGGGTTGTATGGATCAGGCGATCCTTTAGGTTGGTCAAAAGTTTGGAAGCCAAACGCTGTGAGGATCAGGTTAGGGAGCTGGGCTTGTTTAGCTTGGAGAAGAGAAGTTTAAGAGGCGATATATTAGTCAATTTTCAACATTTGACAGGATGGCACAGAGATAAGGGAGGAAGGTTGTTTTCTCCTGCCCCACAGACTGGGACACAGAGCGACAGATTCAAACTACAAGAAAAGAGACCCCACTGAAATATTAGGAAGAGCTGTTTGGCAGTGGAAGGTGCTCCTTGGTTGTGTGATGGAGTCTTTGTTAGAAATATCAATTATTAACTGGGTATTTTTGATTACAAAAGTGAGTCAAGTACTGAAAGACTTAGTAGGCCGAAGCCTATTAGAGTCAGTGGGCTAAAGCTAGTGTCGTCCTGTGGAGAGTGAGTAGGCCGAAGCCTGTTAGAGTCAGTGGGCCAAAGCTAGTGTCGTTCTGATGGGAGTGTGCACGCCGAAGCCTGTTAGAGTCAGTGGGCCAGAGCTAGAGTCATCCTGAGGAGAGTGAGCAGGCCGAAGCCTGTTACAGTCAGTGAGTCAAAACTAGTGTCGTCCTGAGGAGAGTGTGCAGGCCGAAGCCTGTTACAGTCAGTGAGTCAAAACTAGTGTCGTCCCTGAGGAGAGTGTGCAGGCCGAAGCCTGTTACAGTCAGTGAGTCAAAACTAGTGTCGTCCTGAGGAGAGTGTGCAGGCCGAAGCCTGTTACAGTCAGTGAGTCAAAACTAGTGTTGTCCTGAGGAGAGTGTGCAGGCCGAAGCCTGTTACAGTCAGTGAGTCAAAACTAGTGTCGTCCTGAGGAGAGTGTGCAGGCCGAAGCCTGTTACAGTCAGTGAGTCAAAACTAGTGTCGCCCTGAGGAGAGTGTGCAGGCCGAAGCCTGTTACAGTCAGTGAGTCAAAACTAGTGTCGCCCTGAGGAGAGTGTGCAGGCCGAAGCCTTTTAGAGTCAGTGAGTCAAAACTAGTGTTGTCCTGAGGAGAGTGTGCAGGCCGAAGCCTGTTACAGTCAGTGAGTCAAAACTAGTGTCGTCCTGAGGAGAGTGTGCAGGCCGAAGCCTGTTACAGTCAGTGGGCCAGAGCTAGAGTCATCCTGAGGAGAGTGAGCAGGCCGAAGCCTGTTACAGTCAGTGAGTCAAAACTAGTGTCGTCCTGAGGAGAGTGTGCAGGCCGAAGCCTGTTACAGTCAGTGAGTCAAAACTAGTGTCGTCCTGAGGAGAGTGTGCAGGCCGAAGCCTGTTACAGTCAGTGAGTCAAAACTAGTGTTGTCCTGAGGAGAGTGTGCAGGCCGAAGCCTGTTACAGTCAGTGAGTCAAAACTAGTGTCGTCCTGAGGAGAGTGTGCAGGCCGAAGCCTGTTACAGTCAGTGAGTCAAAACTAGTGTCGTCCTGAGGAGAGTGTGCAGGCCGAAGCCTGTTACAGTCAGTGAGTCAAAACTAGTGTCGTCCTGAGGAGAGTGTGCAGGCCGAAGCCTGTTACAGTCAGTGAGTCAAAACTAGTGTTGTCCTGAGGAGAGTGTGCAGGCCGAAGCCTGTTACAGTCAGTGAGTCAAAACTAGTGTCGTCCTGAGGAGAGTGTGCAGGCCGAAGCCTGTTACAGTCAGTGAGTCAAAACTAGAGTCATCCTGAGGAGAGTGAGCAGGCCGAAGCCTGTTACAGTCAGTGAGTCAAAACTAGTGTCGTCCCTGAGGAGAGTGAGCAGGCCGAGGCCTGTTAGACTTAGTGGCCCACAGCTAGCGTCGCCCTGAGGAGAGTGTGCAGGCCGAAGCCTGCTACAGTCAGTGAGTCAAAACTAGTGTTGTCCTGAGGAGAGTGTGCAGGCCGAAGCCTGTTACAGTCAGTGAGTCAAAACTAGTGTTGTCCTGAGGAGAGTGTGCAGGCCGAAGCCTGTTACAGTCAGTGAGTCAAAACTAGTGTCGTCCTGAGGAGAGTGTGCAGGCCGAAGCCTGTTACAGTCAGTGAGTCAAAACTAGTGTCGTCCTGAGGAGAGTGTGCAGGCCGAAGCCTGTTACAGTCAGTGAGTCAAAACTAGTGTCGCCCTGAGGAGAGTGAGCAGGCCGAAGCGTGTTACAGTCAGTGAGTCAAAACTAGTGTCGTCCTGAGGTGAGAGTGCAGGCCGAAGCCTGTTACAGTCAGTGAGTCAAAACTAGTGTTGTCCTGAGGAGAGTGTGCAGGCCGAAGCCTGTTACAGTCAGTGAGTCAAAACTAGTGTCGTCCTGTGGAGAGTGAGTAGGCCGAAGCCTGTTACAGTCAGTGGGCCAAAGCTAGTGGCGTTCTGAGGGGAGTGTGCACGCCGAAGCCTGTTAGAGTCAGTGGGCCAGAGCTAGAGTCATCCTGAGGAGAGTGAGCAGGCCGAAGCCTGTTACAGTCAGGGAGTCAAAGCTAGTGTCGTCCTGAGGAGAGTGTGCAGGCCGATGCCTGTTACAGTCAGTGAGACAAAACTAGTGTCGTCCTGAGGAGAGTGTGCAGGCCGAAGCCTGTTACAGTCAGTGAGTCAAAACTAGTGTTGTCCTGAGGACAGTGTGCAGGCTGAAGCTTGTTAGAGTCAGTGAGTCAAAACTAGTGTCGTCCTGAGGAGAGTGTGCAGGCTGAAGCCTGTTACAGTCAGTGAGTCAAAACTAGTGTCGTCCTGAGGAGAGTGTGCAGGCCGAAGCCTGTTAGAGTCAGTGAGTCAAAACTAGTGTCGTCCTGAGGAGAGTGTGCAGGCTGAAGCCTGTTAGAGTCAGTGGGCCAAAGCTAGAGTCATCCTGAGGAGAGTGAGCAGGCCGAAGCCTGTTACAGTCAGTGAGTCAAAACTAGTGTCGTCCTGAAGAGAGTGTGCAGGCCGAAGCCTGTTACAGTCAGTGAGTCAAAACTAGTGTTGTCCTGAGGAGAGTGTGCAGGCTGAAGCCTGTTAGAGTCAGTGAGTCAAAACTAGTGTCGTCCTGAGGAGAGTGTGCAGGCCGAAGCCTGTTACAGTCAGTGAGTCAAAACTAGTATCGTCCTGAGGAGAGTGTGCAGGCTGAAGCCTGTTAGAGTCAGTGAACCAAAGCTAGTGTCATCCTGTGGAGAGCGAGTAGGCCGCAGCCTGACCAAGGTTTGCCAAGTGAGGGATTTCTATGAACAGACCCTGGAACCAGCCAGAACCACAACTGATTTATTTACTATTTCGTACATTTGTACAAAATAGTCGCCCTCCTCTGGACACGTTCCGGCTTGTCAGTATCTCTCTTCAATTGTGGTGCCCAGAATAAGACACAGTATTCCAGGTGTAGTCTAACTACAACTCCAAAACTCAACGTCAGTGCACACCTAACCCTTCCAGTATTTTCTGTTGATCGTGGGAGTTCTGTATGCCAAGTTTGGTTCAATTCCATTGTTGGTGGGGTTCAAGGGCTCTTTGATTGTAGGTGAACTATAAATCCCAGCAACTACAACTCCCAAATGACAAAATCAATCCCCCACTCCAAACCCACCAGTATTGAAATTTTGGCGTGTCGGGTTTGTGCCAAATTTGGTCCAGATTCATCGTTGTTTGGGTTCACAGTGGCAATACATTTACAGTCCTGATACAAAGTGCAGGTTATTACCTATAAAGCCTTAAACAAAAGTAGATGTTTTTCTGAAACTCCCGCCAAACATCCCGAAAAACCTACAGTCATTCCGGCCATGAAAGCCTTCAAAAATATATTGTTTTCTCTTAATTTCTAAACCTACTACATTATACAAAACACTGAACCAATAGGAGTAGATGAAAAAAGGAATAACTTTGGGTTCACAGTGCTTAG
Organism: Anolis apletophallus; assembly: GCA_030556195.1. Classification (NCBI taxonomy): domain Eukaryota; kingdom Metazoa; phylum Chordata; class Lepidosauria; order Squamata; family Anolidae; genus Anolis; species Anolis apletophallus. The sequence goes on along the minus strand of JARBWK010000001.1, from coordinate 189,619,336 downwards.
GGACAGAGTTGGGTTTTGTGTGGAAGAAAAAGAAATCTTCTAAAGGATTCTTTGAGCAAAAAGTTTGTGAACTGCTGGTGTAAACTACAGTTTATCCCAAGCATACATAGGTGCTGCCTTGTCTGCTCTGGATACCAAAATATCTTGTAAGTGGTATATAAGGACTGAAAAGCAACATCATTTATAGCCACCGAGATATGCTAAAATGGGACTGGGCTTGTTTTCCCCATTTTCTTTCTATTCCATCAAACATCTTGCTTGCTTTTCCTGCCCCTTTTTTCTACCCTCAGTAATTTGCCCAATGTTTTTGCTTTGCAGAAAATCCTGGCAACAGTCTGCCTGATAAGATGGGAGGGAACGACTCTTCTGAGCCCAGCCTGGGAAAAGGCCCTTCCCTCATTCAGGCCAAGCCTAGTGGAGCATTCGAGGAGAGAGCCACCCAGAAGAGCATGCCGGAGAAAGTGCTCACTTCATATTTACTGTGCCAGCAATTCAGGGACTTTGGCTACAAGGAGACATCGGGACCTCGGGAGGTTTGCAGCCAGCTGCACCTTCTCTGCTGCCAGTGGCTCCGACCAGAAAGACGCACCAAGGCGGAGATGTTGGACTTGGTGGTCTTTGAGCAGTTCCTGGCTCTCCTTCCCTCTGAGATGTCTTTCTGGTTGAGGGAATGTGGGGTGGAGACCAGTTCCCAGGCGGTGGCCCTGGCAGAAGGCTTCCTCCTGAGTCAGGCAGAGAAGAAGCAGGAAGAGGAGACGGTGAGCTCAGTTCATTCTAGTCAATTTGAGGGCCATCCATATGTCTTTGCACATTTTCTGAAAATGCTGGAACAAGCTGAGGCCGGAGATAATTGTGTCTCATTGGTCAAAAGGCAGGTCAAGGATAGCATGGACCAGTATGATGGGATTCTGATTCCCAGAAGACAGAGTTCGCAGCTAGGTTGCTAATGGGAGTTCTGTTACAGAGAACACATGGGTACCTTTTAAAGAGATTGGGTAATTAATAGCACTGGTCATTTCCTGTACAGCTCCCTTACAGCTTGGGTCCCAGCTGTTCCAAGAAGTGTTTTCTCTGCCCTGGTTGAGCTCAGCCGGAGATGCCACTCCTCTCATGGTCTCACCTACTGGGAGGGTGGGATAGAGCCTTCTTCTCAGTGGCTTCCTCGGGTTCTGCAACTCTTTGGTTGGGAGATTAGATTGACTCCTTCCAACCTGTCTTTTTGTTCTCACGGGGAAACATGCTTCTCTAAATAGCTTCCAGTTAAACATGGGTAGCAGCAGTGTGCTTATCTGCCATCTTATTCTGCACTGTTATCTCTGGGATGTAATTATTTCAAGTCTGTGGAAAGGTTATATCTTAGCTATTAAAAACACGAGAAGCAAATGAATACAATCCTCTTCACTCACAAGATGTAAGTGTTTGACATATCCCGCCTCCCCCTCCCCGCCACTACTGAAGCCTTGTTGTCTTCCTGATATATACATTTTCATCATCCTGGTATTGGCTGCGTCCACCAATACCAGGATGATGAAAATGTATATATAATATTGGTATGTATTTTGGGCCATACAGTGTACTTTTGGGTGTGTTCTTGTTGGGTTCTTATCTGTTTTGTGATATACTACCTTGTTGTTGAAGTATATATTATTATTTACATTTTAGGATACCCGGAACAGTGGAATGGTCACAGCATTTGTATTTTTGTTTACATTTGGGTCCGGATGAAGCCTACATAGGCGAAACGGCGGGGCCTTTCACAGACCGTTGACCCACTTCCTTTCCGACTGTCCCAGAATTGATTCTCATTACGGATGTACTACACCATTGATTTATGATTTGCGGGGCTTTGTTTTGTCGGAAAGTGTGTGAATTGTGACCCACAGCAACACTCATTCCACCTACTAGTTGATGATTTTCTTTATGAAATCCTATTGATCATTAAACCATTGAACTATACCTTGAAAACCCTTCTTTCTCTACTCCTTTGACGTTTTCCAAGAACACCCGAACTCTCTCTCTTTTGTCTTCCTTTATCATCCCAATTCTCCCTTTCATTTCCTTCCCTTGTTTCTGCTTCTGCTGCAGGATTTGTTTCTGGAAAGGATCCCGGAGGTAGATCCATGTTTTCCTGAATCCAGTCAAAGGCAGCAGCCAAGGTGGATGATGGGGGACAGAGAAGGAAAGTCTCCCTCAATGAGTAAGTGCAAGTTTTCTCCTTGGCTTTCTCCATTCAGGTCTGTCTGAATATATCTGGGTTGTATGAATCATTGCATGTTAACAATATCATACTGCCTAAAGAGTACTAGGATGTTGTAGGCATACTTCAGGTAAGAAAATCTGCTTTTTCTTTCTTAGTTTCTGTGTAGCTGGATTTTTCCCTTGTAACATTTTCACTGGTAAACAAGGACTGGGGGAATACAACTCTTAGTATCAGGTTACAGCAGAATCTTGGTAGAAAGCAATGCAATAATGATTCATGTGGGAATGAGGATTCTCCCCTAGTCCATCCTATTGCTGTGGTGTGTGCCTGCCTACAAGGCAATGTAAATACAGCTGCCACTAACGTCCGCTTCTGAGCCTGTATGACCAGCAAAACTAAGAGAAAGTAGGAAATCAGATAGGCTAATCGCATCAGTTCCCGTTGCATATTTGAAAAATGCAGAGATTTAAAATGTTGACCACTAAAAATGGAAATCATAAGAAAATGGAGGGTTGTGAAAGAATAGGTTGACATTGGTCATTTTGGAAGAAGGCTTCTCATGGTCTGTAGGTTTTTAATGTTGTTGGAGTCTTTTTACTAACCCAAGGCTGACCTTGATGTCATTCTTTCATTTGATGTGTGCATTTTGCTGATTTTGAATTAAAAGGTTGCTGAGGTGCTCTTATTTTTGGTGGAGGAGGAGCCTATCCTTTTCTCCCTGTTATTCCTGCCTCAGGTATCATTTTTCTGTTCAAGAAGCCATGCTCAGGGGCAGATTTGCTTGATAAAGGAGAAAGATGATGTGTACCTCACCACTGCAGGATTGCATCCTTTGAAGACCTCCCAATTCTTTCTGTGTATACATTATGGTGTTTGTCACAGTTGAATATGTAAGAAGGAATTTGAAGGAGAATATATATAACTAGCTGACCCGGCCATGCGTTGCTGTGGGATTTTTTTAACTTGAGGACTGTGTGTGTAGTCATGTATATGTGTATGCGTGTATATGTGTGTACTTATGTGTGTTTGTATATGTATGTGCGTGTATATGTGTTGATGTGTGTAAGTACAGGTGTGTTTATGTATGTGTGTATGTGTATATTTGTATATTTCTGTGCATGTATATATGTGTGTGTGTATGTGTTTCTGTGTTCCTTTTTTCTCCCCTCTTTCCTTCCTTCCTTCACTCCATCCTTCTATCCTTTCCTTCCTTTCCCCTCCCTCCTTCCTGCTATCCTTCCTTTTTCCTTCCTTTCTTCTCTCCTCTTTCCTTCCTTCCTTCCTTCACTCCATCCTTCTATCCTTTCCTTCCCCTCCCCTCCTTCCTGCTATCATTCCTTTTTCCTTCCTTTCTTCTCCCCTCTTTCCTTCCTTCCTTCACTCCATACTTCTATCCTTTCCTTCCTTTCCCCTCCCCTCCTTCCTGCTATCCTTCCTTTTCCTTCCTTTCTTCTCCCCTCCTTCCTTCTATCCATTCTTCCTTCTATCTTTCCTTTCCTTTCTTCTCCCCTCCTTCCTTCCCTCCCTCCCTTCTTTCCTTTCCCTCCTTCCTGCCATTCCTCCCCTTTCTGTATCAGTCCTTGCTCCCCTTGTCTCAGTCCCTCCATTCCTTTCCCTACCTTTCCCCCCTTCTTTCGTTACTTTGGGGGGGGTTAAGGAGGAGGTGGGAGGAGCGCTGTCCCCGTTTGCTGCAGCGGAATCCTCCAGAGGCCCCGGCTTCGGCCTTCCTCCTCCTTTTAGCTCTTAATCAGCCAGCACCGCTGTGGCTTTTTCTCTTTCCTGTGTCCCAGTCTATATATGTGTGTGTGTGTGTTTTGTGTATGTATGTATATATATGGATTTGTGTCTATTTATTTATTTATTTATTTATATGTGTACATATGTGTGTGTACTTATGTATATGTGTATATGTATATGTGTGTACTTACATATATGTGTGTTTTGTATATGTATATGCGTGTACATGTGTCGTGTGTAAGTACAGATGTGTGTATGTATGTGTTCATGTGTATATTTCAGTGCATTTATATATGTGTGTATGTGTGCATGTCTATATGTACATATGTGGCAAAGACCAACAGTAACATCCCTTCCTGCCTTTTACTTCCCTCTCCCCCTCATCCCTCAGCTTTTCTCTTCTCTCTGTCCTCCTGCCTCTTCTCCCTCCCTCCCTACCACCAACATTCTGACATTCTAAACTGCCAGAAGGGTGTGGTGTGAGGATCATGGGAGCTGTAGTCCAGTGGGTTTTTTGTATTTTTGGTCGTGTTGTTTATTTTTTTATTGGGGGGTGGTAAACATACCAAGTGGGGTTTTGTGTGTATGTGGGCTGATTTGGTGTGTCTGCCTTGTGTGGTTTTGCTGTCTATAGGCTACTTAGGATGGCAGCTCTCTCTTTATATATATAGATATTCTCTTTCCCTTCTCTTTTCTGTTCCTTTCAGGAGAGGGAACAAGGACTGGGTCTACAAGTAGAACTGCATCTCTTCCTCAAGATGAACTCAGAACAGCATCTGCAAGAGTACATCAGGTAGGGGGCAGGCCCTCCAGCAAGCCAAGAAAGGGGCAAGCTGTGCACTGCTGTCTATTTAACCACTATGGTTCTCACAGAATCTTGTTCTTTTCCTTTGCTTGCATCAAATGTGTTACTTCAAAGAGCCTGAAGATATCGTCAAATAAGAATTTCAGTTTTTAGAGCAGCCTGAACCAATATTTTTGTTGTTCTCCAGGTGTCTTTTGAGGAGGTGGCTGTGGATTTCACAGAAGAAGAGTGGGCTCTGTTGGACCCAGGCCAAAGGGCCCTTCATCAGGAGGTGATGGAGGAGAATTGGGAAATCCTGTTCTCTCTGGGTAAGGCTCCCCTGTCTTGTGCTTAGTCAGCTCACATAAAACCAGAATACTTTGTATTATATGATATATTTATATTAAAGCAGTCTTTTCTTTTAATCTCGTTGACTTCTGATGTCTCTTTCCAGGAATCACTTGTGGAAACAATTCCTCATCAGAGTCAAAACTTCTGACAGATCAAAGAAGCAAAACTATTGAAAAATCATCTAAGCATTTGAAGGGTAAAACTAGATTCAGTCAAAAGGCATTCCTTTCCCGTTACCAATCAAATCACACAGGGAAGAAACAATTTCATTGTTGGGTATGCAGAAAGGATTTTATTTTGAAGAGTCACCTCATTTGGCATCAAGCAACCCACACTGGGGAGAAACCATTCAAATGCCCAGAGTGTGGAAAAGGCTTTATTCAGAAGTCACACCTCACTCGGCATCAAGCAACTCACACTGGGGAGAAACCATTCAAATGCCCAGAGTGTGGAAAAGGCTTTATTCAGAAGGCAGACCTCACTCGGCATCAAGCAACTCACACTGGGGAGAAACCATTCAAATGCCCAGAGTGTGGAAAAAGATTTATTCAGAAGGTAGACCTCACTCGGCATCAGGCAACTCACACTGGGGAGAAACCATTCAAATGCCCAGAGTGTGGAAAAGGATTTATTCGGAAGGCACAGCTCACTCTGCATGAAGCCATTCACACTGGGGAGAAACCATTCAAATGCCCAGAGTGTGGAAAAGGATTTACTCAGAAGGTAGACCTCATTCGGCATCAAGCAACTCACACTGGGGAGAAACCATTCAAATGCCCAGAGTGTGGAAAAGGATTTATTCGGAAGGCACACCTCACTCTGCATCAAGCAGTTCACACTGGGGAGAAACCATTCAAATGCCCAGAGTGTGGAAAGGGCTTTATTCAGAAGGTAGTTCTCATTCGGCATCAAGACATTCACACCGGGGAGAAACCATTCAAATGCCCAAAGTGTGGAAAAGGATTTATTCGGAAGGCAGACCTCACTCGGCATCAAGCAACTCACACTGGGGAGAAACCATTCAAATGCCCAGAGTGTGGAAAAGGCTTTATTCGGAAGGCAGACGTCACTCGGCATCAGACAACTCACACTAGGGAGAAACCATTCAAATGCCCAGAGTGTGGAAAAGGATTTATTCAGAAGGCACACCTCACTCTGCATGAAGCCATTCACACTGGGGAGAAACCATTCAAATGCCCAGAGTGTGGAAAGGGCTTTATGCAGAAGTCACACCTCACTCGGCATCAAGCAACTCACACTGGGGAGAAACCATTCAAATGCCTGGTGTGTGGGAAAGATTTCAGTGGGAAAGCATGTCTTGGTCATCATCAAGCAACTCACACAAGGCAGAAGCAGTTGAAGGGCTTACATCACTTTAAAAATTCATAGCAATGAGAAACCATAGACATATTTAGAGTCTGAAAAGTGTTTCACTAAGCCTGCCTTTCTCCCACTTTAGCAGGCATAGAGCAAACTTTGGTGTTTTGTGCACCCACTCCCAAAATTCACAACAGCTCCCCGGCCAAAACACCTGGAGGGCCAAAGTTTACCCTCTGCCTGCACTATAGGGTCTCAAAGGCAGCCAACAGTAAATATAAAACAATGTTACCTAGATTGTTCCTGTCGATTTCTTTCTTTTAACTCGCTTGTTCGGTTTTGTTTACTGCCAAACTTAATCTTGAAACGTTAATTGAATTAATCTGTTTGTTTATGTATCGTATCAGAAGAGAACAAAGGGTACAATTGTAATGTATCTAAAAAACAAAGTTAAAAAACTTGGCATTATATTAAATTTATTTATTTATTTATTTACTGTATTTGTATGCCGCCCTTCTCAGCCTTCAGGCGACTTAAATGTCCTTTGACCAGTGGCTGGCCACTTGGAGTGCCTCTGGTGTTGCTATAAGAAGGTCCATTGTGCATATGGTAGGGCTCAGATTGCATTGTAGTATGTGGTCTGTGGTTTGCTCTTCTCCACACTCACTGCAGCAACCTTTTTATTCAAAATCAGCAAAATTCACATATCAAATGAAAGAATGATGTCAAGGTCAGCCTTAGGTTAGTAAAAAACAAAAAACCCAACATTTAAAACCTACAGACAATGTGAAGCCTTCTTCCAAAATGACCCTGTGACAACCTATCTTTTCACAACCCTCACACTGGGGAGAAACCATTTTTGGTGGTTACAATTTTAAATTTCTGCATTTTTCACACATGCAATGGGAGCTGAAGCGATTAGCTTATATTTTTTCCCCACTGTGACAACCTATCCTTTCACTACTTAAATCAATTAAAAAGTTTATTTATGGACCACCCTATCTCCCCGAGGAGCGGTTTTCACACAAAAAGGTAAACATTCAATGCCCAAACAGGTGCAAATACATTAAAGCAATACTGCATAGTACAACTAATAACAACAGTGACTTAATTGCATAAAATAATAAACTAACCTCCATTTTCTTATGATTTCCAGTTTTGGTGGTCAAAAATGTAAACCCCTGAATTTACCACATATGCAATGGTAGCTGATGAGACTATCTTATCTGTTTTCCCACTTTCTCATCATTTTGCTGGTCATACATGCTCAGAAGTGGGCGCTAGTGGCAGCTGAATTTACATTGTCTTGTCGGCAGGCACACACCACAGCAATAGCAATAATAATAATAATAATAATCTTTATACCCCGTCACCATCTCCCCAACGGGGACTCGGAAGGCTTACCTGAGGCCAGGCCCAAACAACAAATTACAATTAAAATACAAATCAAAACATCAACAATATCAACAAAACACAATAAAAATACATATCAATTAAAAAGACAAATGTGCAAATACATATCTAAAATCACAATGACAAGGCGGGCCACATGCAGAATATAAAATGTTAAAAACTCAGGGTGAGACAACAGGAGTAGAATTGTTGCAGGGGGAGCACATGTAAACATGGGTTTAAAAGGCTTTCCTATAAGGCGGGGAGAGTGGAATCCAAATGGGGGGACATTGAGGAGAGCGATGATTATTATTATTTATTCTGATTTGTATACCGCCACTCCCTGAAGGATCAGAGCGGTTTTCAAAATAACCAGAAGCAGTATACATAAAATACAATTAAAACACAAAACCCAGTTATTCAACAGGATCCAAATGCTTTCTGGAAAAGGAAGGTTTTACACGCCCTCCGGAAGGATGGTAAACTTTGGATAGCTCGTGTTCCACAAGTCTGGTGCCACATTCGTGAAAGCTCTGCACCTGGTGGCCGACAGATGATAAGCCTGAATTTTAGGGACTTCAAGCAGATTTTGATCTTCCAACTGGAATGATCTCTGGGGTTGATAGGGGATAAGGCGGGCCCTCAGGTATGCCGGCCCTGGACCATATAAGGCCTTAAAGGTCAAAGCCAGCACTTTGAAAGTGATCTGATGCTCAATCGGAAGCCAATGCAATTGCTGCAAGATCGGGGTAATACGACATCTCACTGGCTCCCTGGCAAGAAGTCGAGCAGCTGCATTTTGCATCAGCTTAAGCTTCCGGATCACTGACAAAGGTAAGCCAATGTAGAGGGTGTTACAATAGTCCAGTCTTGAGATGACTGTTGCCTGGATCACCGTAGTCAAGTCATTCCTAGACAAGTAGGGAGCCAGTCCTCTAGCTTGATGCAGGTGAAAAAATGCAGATCTGCTCACACCGGAGACCTGAGCCTCCATTGTCAGCAGTGGGTCTAACGGCCCCCAGGCTCTTTACCAAAGACGACAGGCGTAATGCCTCACCATCCAGGGTAGGCAACCGGATCTCCCCCCCCCCCCCCCTCCGGGCAACCTAGCCATAGGATCTCTGTCTTTGCTGGATTCACCCTCAACCTGCTGGCACACAACCATCCAGTAACAGCCTCAAGGCACTGATGGAAATTATTATTATTTATTCAAACTTCTATCACCGCCACTCCCCGAGGGCTTGGAGCGGTTCACAAGTCTGATCAACAAAACAATGGTCAACAAACAGACAATACAACATCAAGAGAGGAAGGAAAGAGGGGGAGAGAAGGGGGGGAAGAGGGAAGAGCAGGGGTAGAGCTCAGGATGTGGCAAGGGGGTGCTCAGGTAGAACTGGCAGACGCCACCTTGCCATCAAAAGACGGAAGCGTGGGAGGTCTCGGGGAGATCTCTCGTAACAGGCCACAGGAGAGACGGGTAGCCTGGCTTCCTTTGTCCAAAGGTCTGACGAAAGGAGTCCGATCTGCAAAAAGAGTGTCTATCTCCAGCCTCGGATGTGACTGGTGGAGCTCAAGCCGCCTCAGACTCGAGCTCCAAAAGGTTCTGGAGCGAAACGATCTCCTGAACCTGGGCTCAAGTGAGGGGGGCCTCCACTTTCGTGGGTAGCTCGCAGAGGATGTGATAGGTCCAGGGGACGGCAGCCTCGGCGGGGAGCGATCCATGTTGTTGGCCCCTGGTAAAGCCAGGAGATGAGATCTGCTGTTCCTTGGCTTCCGGCGCCGCTTCCTCCGATGGCCGTGTGGCTTCCGCTGCAAGGCGCCTCCAGGGTTTGAGTCCCCTGAAGGTGGGCGCTTCCTCCCTGTGGTACTCTCTGGGTTAGCCGCCCCCAATCTTGTCTTGCCCTGACCAGGGCTGCAACTCTCCCCCTAGCCACCAGAGGGCGGAGGAACAGGCTGTGGTCCAGGCGCAGCTTTGGGGGGCGCTGGCAGTCGGCAGGCTCGTCGCCGGGGCCTCTCCCCAGGGGCCCTTATAAGGTACGGAGTCCGGCCTACCTTCCATCCTCAGAACGAACTGGGTGTCATCAGCGTACTGATGGCACTCAAGCCCAAAGCCTAGCACTAGATCAGTGTTTCTCAACCTGGGGGTCGGGACACCTGGGGGGTCGTGAGGGGGTGTCAGAGGGGTCACCAAAGACCATCAGAAAACACAGTATTTTCTCTTGGTCATGGAGGTTCTGAGTGGGAAGTTTGGCCCGATTCTCTCATGCCCGATTCTCTCGTTGGTGGGGCTCAGAATGCCATTTGATTGTCTCTCTCTCAGCATTACTTCGCGAACGAAGATTCTTAGGAAGGACTCATCCCACGCTTTTTACAAGCGCTGATGACTAAAAAGCCAATCTGAGAGAGCAAGTTCGGTTGCAGAAAGCACAGCAGAAAGTCTCCTTGGGTGATGCTGTTTCCAAGTTGCGGTTCTTTCTGTGTTGTCGTTTCTCTTCAAGATGTGGCTACACAAGATTCTTGGCAGAGAGAATACTGTGAACACGCACAAAGACAACAAAATTCTCAATATAAGCAATGATTCTATATTAGAACCCTAATGAGTTAATGTACATTCAATAATCATGTATATCCAATAATCATTAGTACATAATAGTATGGATGAGTAAACCTTGCAACTTATACATTCACGGTGGAAAACAATTCAAGGTATAATAGGATGTGGCGAGTAGACCAGGGAGGGGAGAAAAACTCCGTTTGTAAAGTCTCTTTCGAAGAGTAATAGATTCAATCCTGGTATCCCACAGGTAGCAATTGACTGAGTGGGTATTTCTTTCAAAATGAATGGCGTGTCTTCTCAAAAGGGGCCGCAGTATTGTGGATAGTGCGTTTCCATGCACCCGATGTGAGGCCAGGGTGGACCATTGTTGGTGATCAATCTGGCCGAGCCTGAGATGTTGTTTCAGGGAGTCCTTATATCTGTTTTTGGGGGCGCCTCTCTTGCGCTGACCCGTGGCGAGTTCACCATAGAGTAGTATCTTTGGGAGGCGGTGGTCCTCCATCCTAGAGACGTGTCCTGCCCAGCGCAGCTGTGTTCTCAATAGCATGGCCTCAATGCTGGTGATCCCTGCTTGCTCAAGGATTGCAGGAGAACTATAAATCCCAGCAACAACAACTCCCAAATGTCAAGGTCTGTTTTCCCCAAACTCCACCAGTGTTCACATTTGGGCATATTGAGTATCCGTACCAAGTTTGGTCAAGATCCATCATTGTTTGAGTCCACAGCACTCTCTGGATGTAGGTGAATTACAACTCCAAAACTCAAGGTCAATGCCCACCAAACCCTTTTAGTATTTTCTGTTGGTCATGGAAGTTCTGTGTGCCAAGTTTGTTTCAATTCTATCATTGGTGGAGTTCAGAATGCTCTTTGATTGTAGGTGAACTATAAATCCGAGCAACTACAATTCCCAAATGACAAAATCAATCCCCCACCCCACCAGCATTCAAATTTGGGCATATTGGGTATTGGTGCCAGATTTGGTCCAGAGAATGAAAATACATCCTGCATATCATATATTTACATACATTACGATTTGTAACAATAGCTATGAAGTAGCAACGAAAGTAATGTTATGGTTGGGGGTCACCACAACATGAGGAACTGTATTAAGGGGTCACAGCATTAGGAAGGTTGAGAACCACTGCACTAGATGGCCAAGTGGTCGCATATAGATGTTAAATAGCAAAGAGGAAAGAATGGCCCCCTGAGGCACCTCGCATGTAAGTGGGGGACCTCTTGGAGACCAGCCCTCCCTTCTCCACATGCTGTCGCTGATTTTGGAGAAAAGAGGACACCCATTTAAGGACTGCCCCCCTCACTCCAGCTATGGCTAAGCGGTGAGCCAGTAAATTGTGGTTGACCGTATCAAATGCTGCCAATAACATGAGCAGTGTTGATCCGCCTTGATCCATTTGGCAGTGAAGCTGATCTCTGATGGAGGCCAACACAGTCTCCATCCCGTGCCCAATACAGAAGCCGGACTGGAAGGCATCTAGTCCGGCTGTGTCATTTAGGAACTGCTGCAGCTGCTCCACTGCTGCCCTGTCAATCACCTTGCTCAGGCCGGGCGATAACTGGAGGGAACCGAATGATCTAAGTCCGGTTTCTTCAGCAGCGGAGATACCATAGCCTCTTTTAAACCCTCTGGAAAAATTCCTTGCTCAAGGGAGCTATTAACTATGTTCAACAGAGGGCCACATAGACCCTCCTAGCATGATTAAATCAGCCAAGAGGGACACGGGTCAAGGGAGCAAGTAGTTGGTTTAGCTGCAGTCATGATCCTATTGACAGCCCCTGTGTCCAGTGGGGTAAACCGGTCGAGGGTGGGCCCAGTGAGTGGCCACGGAGTCTCAAGTTCCCTTACTGTATCAATTGTGGTAGGGAGGTCCTGACGGAGGAGCGAAATCTTATCTGCGAAATAGCTCTGAAAAGCCTCAGCTGAAGGTGCCAAATCATTGCTATTTGGGACAGTAGGGACCGTCGTCAAGGACCTAATAATCTTAAATAATTGTGCTGGGTGTGAGCTCGCAGACGCTATCAAGGTAGCATAGTAAGATTTTTTTTGCTCCTTGATAGCATACTCATAAGACTCTAAACAGCTTACAAGCCGATCTCGATGCTCCATCATGGAGTTCCTGACACACGCCCTCTAGCCGTCTCTTCTCCCGTTTCATCGACCGTAGCTCCTCGGTGAACCAAGGTGATCGATTTCTACGGGGTCGAAGAGGGCGTCTAGGGGCGATCTCGTCTAGTGCATTGGATAATTTGGTGTTCCAAGAATCCACTTACAGTTCAATTGAGTCGCTGACAGGCTCCAAAGCCCCTAGAGCATTCAGGAACCTAAGAGGTTCCATAAGTCTCCTCAGGCGAACCCAAATAGGTTCAGCGCCTAAACTGGGTGTGTGGACATGCTCTAACCGGATTCCTGGGCAGTTATCCAACCATGGCACCTCTATAACAGAGGTTAGGCTCACTTGGATTCCAGTACTGAAGATCAGATCCAGTGTGTGTCCGGCTTGTGTGTGTAGGGCCAGTATTACAAAGTGAGAGTCCTGGCGTCACCATGGTCGACACTAGGTCTTCAGCTGCCGTAGAAAAGGAGCCTGCATCGGCGCGGACGTTGAAGTCCCCTAGAACAATAATTCAATTCAATTTCTCACTTGTAAATCACCATTAAAATGCTCCAGGCGATTTACATAAAACATTGCATTAGAACGCAGTAACCATGTAGATCGAATTAAACATTAAAAACTCTGCTAAAAAGCCAAGTCTTAAGTGCCCGAGCAAAGGGCCACAAGTTGCGCATGACCCTCATATGGGGAGGCAAAGAGTTCCACAGGGCAGGGGCAGAGATGGAGAAGGCCCTAAGCCTGGGGAACCTCAAGGCCCACTCCAACACAACCTCCAGCAGTTGGGATAGGCTGTCTGCTGACACGTTAGGCGCACGATACACCAGCAGAAAGGCTATACTCTCCTGTGAATCCCACACAAGGCTGACACTTTCAATACCAGAGATGTTCAGTAAAGGAAACGTCCTGAGCAGGGCCGTAAATTCGGGGGGCTGAGTTTGGTTCGGGGCGGGGCTGAGACTGGGTGGAAGAGGGTCTACCTAGCAAACCTTTTGTATTGTTATCCCAATAACCCCATGAATGTGGGATATAATGAGCATGGTGATCAGATCATGATATGAATAAACATAACAGTTTAAATAATGTACAGTAAACCACCCTGAGAATTTCGGGGGGATGAAGCGTCCCCCTGGCTGCCTGGTCCTGAGAGATAAATTGTCTCGGGAGAGCATTGCCACACACACATACACACACCCGTCTCCCGGTCCGCATCTGGTGGGTGATTACATAATCTGGGGATGCTAACTCTTGGAGGGGAACTTCATCACTCTCCTGTAACCAAGTTTCCATGGTACAAGCTAAGTTAGCTCCTCTCTTAGAAAGAAAATCCTTGATAGTAGCGATCTTATTGTGCACCGACCTAGCATTCACCAACACCAGAGTAGGAGGGGAGACAGTTGGAAGCCTCTCACTGGTGTACCTGGGGATAGCACAGGCCTGGATTAGGCTCTTCGGCCGCCCGAGGCCAAGATGCCCCGCGCCGCCCCCAGGGCACGAAAGCCATGCCCCAGGGCGCTGCTGCGCATGTGCAGTAGTAGCCCCAGCCGTGCGGCTTCCGTCGCCTCTTCCGCGACCGGAAGGAAGGCCCGGAGGGTGGACGGAAGCCGCGCGGCACCGGCCCCATGGCTTCCGTCCACCTCGCGCCTTCCTTTCGGTCGCGGGAGGAGGAGGTGGACGGAAGCCGCGTGACACTGCTCGTGGGGCTTCCGTCTGCCGCCTCCTCCACCTCCCGCGACCGAAAGGAGGGCGAGGAGGAGGGCGGGACTTCCCTTCATCCTCCTCACGCCTTCCTTTCGGGAGGAGGAGGAGGCAGTGGGCGGAAGCACCACGAGCAGTGCCGCACGGCTTCCGTCCACCACCTCCTCCCGCGACCGAAAGGAAGGCGCAAGGAGAATAAAGGGAAGTCCCGTCCTCCTCCTGGCCGCCTGGGCCGCCCCCTGCAAAGGAAGGAGACAGCCAGGAGGACGAGGAGGAAGGGAAGCCCGCTGGCGTGCGTGCGTGCACATGCATGCATGCCCGCTGGCAGGGCGGGGCTTCCCTTCCTCCTCGCCGCCTCCTTCCTTTGCAAGGGGGCGGCCCAGGTGAGGGGAGGGCACCATTCCCTCCTCCCCGCCCCCTCGCAGCGCTCTCCCCCCGCCCTCTCCCGAGGTATGATGACTCTCGGGAGAGGGCGGGGGGAAAGCGCTGCGAGGGGGCGGTTAAAAAAAATACTATGTTTTCTGGGGGCCAAATCCGCTGCCCCCAAAACCTGCCACCTGAGGCCATGGCCTAGTCTGGCCTTATGGGTAATCCGGGCCTGGGATAGCACACAGGTCAGAGGGGGGTCAACTCAGCCTCCTTCTACCGTTCGGCCTGCGGCTACCGCCAAACTTCCCCCTCCCAGAGATCACCGGAATTCCCAGTCCCTGGTTTGCCTCAATATTTGACGCTGCTAAGTGCCCAACCATCTGCCTATCCCCTGAAAAGGAAACTGAGGGGGGCTCCTCGTGACACAGCTGTAGTTAGAGCTCCCAAACTGACATGGGGCAGTGGTAAATATTGCTTCAGAGCATCTTAAAGGTTGCCCACAAAGCAGGCCGAAGGAGCCTTCAAAAGATGATTTCCTAGGGCTCCTACTACCTTCAACAAGTTGGGGTGGGGCACTCTCACCTGAGCCCACAGAGGGTGATCTACTTTTTGACCCAACATTGGGCTTAAGAGAAGGCCTTGATGTATGAGCCCTTGTCCAACACTCAAAGCCCACCCCCCAGAAGGTCCTTGTCTTGAACCTTCTCTGGTTTCGCCTCTTTTAACAATTTTTAATTTTGGCCCTGCCCACGATGATCGTCTTTAGTGTCTTAATGTTTTGATTTCATATTGTTGTGTTGTTTTATTTACATTGGTTTTGTATTTCAAGTTATTCTATTTTTTGATTTTCTGTTGTGCTCTTGTGTTATATTGTGTTTACTGTATTGATAGGCGTGGCCTCGTGTAAGCCGCCCCGAGTCCCCTTGGGGAGATGGTGGCGGGGTACAAATAAAGTTGATTATTATTATTATTATTAGATAACAAAGAAACTGAATGAATTCTTTTCATGAGTTTTCAGTGCTGAAGCTGTAAAGCACATACTCATGCCTGAACAAAGGCTTTCATAAAAGGATATTAAGAAACTAAGGCAAATAGTTATACGTTTTGATCTTATTGACAAATAGCAGGTCAGGATGCTATCCAAGCAGGAGTTACAGTTTCAAGATTTACTTTTTGTAGATTCAATTTTAGGTGAAAAATGACAAAAATGTCCCCAATGGCTAAAGTAGTTATTATTACTAGTAAAACGTATGCCAAAAAGTATTTTGTGACTTTATGAAATTCTGGTATACGCTGGGAGTGAGGGGATGGTACACCATTTATTATTTACTTATTTATTTATTATTATTTATTTACTTTATTTATATTTCGCTCTTCTCACCTCGAAGGGGACTCAGAGTGGATTATAGTTACACATACTTAGCAGATAATCCCTGCCGTTTCCACATAGACAACATATAGACGAACAGAGGCAAACTCTGGCCACCAGGGGGAGCTGACACACTCCTCATCTCTCAGCGTTCTCAGCGTCCCTTGTTGTTCCTTCCGCATTCCTCAGCGTTCCCGGAGTTCTTTAATGGCCTCATAATTCAGTCAAATTTGCCTCCCCACTTAATGTGGTACCTTTATCTCCTACTTGACAGATGCAACTGTCTTTTGGACTGCAAAGGTCAACAACAGGCTACACTTAAAGGTCGAGCACCCACCTCGACCCAGGCAGGCCTCAAACTCATGACCTACTGGTTAGAGAGAACTTATGCAGCTGACACTTAGCCAGCTGCGCCACATTCCCGGTGCATGGTCTGGTGAAGCCCTCTAAAGTGCCCCAATGCCTTGTTGGCAGTGGCAGCAGAAGGGCTCCAGGTGAATCCTTGAATATTCTGTCCCGAAAGTGCAGCTCAGATGCAGCTGGTGCTTTTGGTGCTTTTTAAAATTGAAAACAGCTGATTTTACAGGTGCCAATCACAAAAACACATGAAACTTTATATCGGAAAATCTATGTTGATGTGTTCTTTCAAGCAGTGTGGGATGGAAGAGTTATAATCATGCCAGTTCCTCAATGTAAGTCATTGGAAGACAGCTGATCCAGATTTCTAAACCTCACTTCGAATTCAGAGCCTGGGTCAGTGCAGGCCCGGATTACCCATAAGGCCAGACTAGGCCATGGCCTCGGGCGGCAGGTTTTGGAGGGGCAGCGGATTCGGCCCCCCGTAAACATTTTTTTTAAAAAAAACCGCCCCCTCGCAGCGCTTTCCCCCCGCCCTCTCCCGAGAGAGTCGTCATACCTCGGGAGAGGGCGGGGGGAGAGCGCTGCGAGGGGGCGGGAGGAGGGAATGGCGCCTCCCTCACCTGGGCCGCCCCTTGCAAGGAAGGAGGCAGCGAGGAGGAGGAAGGGAAGCTCCACCCCGCCGGCGGGCATGCATGCATGCGCACGCACGCCAGTGTGCTTCCCTTCCTCCTCCTCGCCGCCTCCTTCCTTTGCAAGGGGGCGGCGCAGGCGGCCAGGAGGAGGGCGGGACTTCCCTTCATCCTCCTAGTGCCTTCCTTGTGGTCGCGGGAGAAGGAGGAGGTGGACGGAAGCCACGCGGCACTGCTCGTGGGGCTTCCGTCCGCTGCCGCCACCGCCTCCCGCGACTGAAAGGAAGGCGCAAGGAGGATGAAGGGAAGTCCCGCCCTCCTCTTCGCACCCTCCTTTTGGTCGCAGGAAGTGGAGGAGGCGGCGGACGGAAGCCCCACGAGCAGTGCCGCGCGGCTTCTGTCCACCTCCTCCTCCTCTTGCGACCGAAAGGAAGGCTCGAGGTGGACGGAAGCCGTGGGGCTGGGGCTGCTGCCGCACATGCGCAGCAGCGCCCTGTGGGCGTGGCTTTCCGCACCCTGGGGGCGTGGCTTTCCGTGCCCAGGGGGGCGGCACGGGGCGTCTTGGCCTCAGGCGGCTGAAGAGCATAATCCGGGCCTGGATCAGTGTGGACCAAATCAGGGGTGTTTGAAATGCCAACTCAGGTACCAAACCAAACAGGGGTCCTTAGTTCTTATCCTTTAGTGGGGGGCAAACATTCCTTCTTACCTGCCCATTGTTCATGTAGATGCCTCCAAGTCGCCTGTTGACATTTGGGCACCCGATCCATTTCACATATTTGCTTAGGCAAGAGATTTTTTGCCAGGTCCTTCCTCTGAAACATAGCCCTTAATATTCATTGGGGGATCTCCCATCTACATACCAAAGCCGACTTTACTTAGTTTCCAAAATTAGATTAACTCTGGTGCATTTAGGCTATTTAGATCCCTTCATCAATCACTACAAATGGATATTTGCACTTATCCATTACCGCCACCAGAGGTCAGAAGAAGACCTTCTAACTGTCTCTGTCTCTGTCTATTTCATCTTCGCCTTCTTAAGTAGGTTTATTAACTGTGTTCTCCAGTTGTTCTCATATTCATATGTGGTCTGTTCTCTACAATGCCAGCTGGACTTGAACAGAGATCTATTTTCTGGAACATTTCAAAATGTTCCAAATTCAGGTCCCTGGCAACTCCAAGTCTCTCGGCATTACTTCGCGAACGAAGATTCGGGAAGGACTCATCCCATGCTTTTTACAAGCGCATTGATGACTAAAAAGGCCAATCTGAGATAGGCAAGTTCGGTTGCAGAAAGCACAGCAGAAAGTCTCCTTGGGTAATGTTGTTTCCAAGTTGCGGTTCTTTCTTCATTGTCGTTTCTCTTCGAGACCCATTCGGCGTGTCTTCTCGAAAGAGGCCACAGCATTGTGGATAGTGCGTCTCCATGCCTCCCGATGTGAGGCCAGGGTGGACCATTGTTGGTGATCAATCTGGCCAAGCCTGAGATGTTGTTTCAGGGAGTCCTTATAACTCTTTTTGGGGGCGCCTCTCTTGCGCTGACCCGTGGCAAGTTCACCATAGAGTAGTATCTTTGGGAGGCGGTGGTCCTCCATCCTAGAGACGTGCCCTGCCCAGCGCAGCTGTGTTCTCTCCATAGCATGGCCTCAATGCTGGTGATCCCTGCTTGCTCAAGGACAGCGACATTCGTCACATAGTCGGTCCAGTGTATATTTAGGATTGTGTGAAGACAGCACTGATGAAAGCGTTCAAGGAGTCATAGGTGTTAGCGATAGGTGACCCATGTTTCAGACCCATAGAGGAGAATAGACAATACGATCGCTCTGTACACACTGATTTTGGTGCTTTGTCTCAGGTGCTTGTTGCTCCAGAGTCTTTTGTGAAGCCTTCCAAATGCTCTATATGCCTTTGCTAATCTGTGATCTATCTCTTTATCAATCTTGACGTCTGAAGAGATGATGCTTCCCAGGTAGGTGAACTGCTGAACGGATTTAAGCACAGATTTGCCTATGCTGACGTGGGGATGATGGTGTTCTTCCTGTGGTGCGGGCTGGTAGAGGACTTCCATAAGAACATAAGAAGAGCCATGCTGAATCGGGCCTCAGCCCATCTAGTCCAGCATTCTGTGTCATACAGTGGCCCACTAGTTGTACACGGAGATCTCTAGCAGAAAGGAGGGCAAACCCTCACCTGCTCCCGACCCCCCCACAACCAGTACCAAAGAAAATCCTGCCTGCCTCCATCAACACAGAGGTGGCACTTGGATGTCCATTTCAGTAACTACTGATTCCCTTGGTATCCATGAATCTGTCTAATCCTGCCTTGAAGCTGTCCAGGCTGACAGCTGTCACAACCTTCTCTGGAAGTGAGTTCCATAACCCAATGACCTTCCGTTTTCTTCAGGCTGATTTCCAGCCCAAACAGCTCTGCAGCTGTTGCAAAGCAGGACGTGAGGCGCTGCAGGGCTGCTTCTGAATGGGCGACAAGGGCAGCAGCAGCAGCAGCAAAAAGCAGCTCACGGACTAAATAGTTTAGGGTCTTAGTGCGAGCCCTCGGACGGCTTAAGTTGAACAAGCTACCATCAGTACGATAGCGTATATAAATGCCGTCTTCTTCTTCAAGGTCTGCCGTAGCCCTTTGGAGCATCATGCAGAAGTAGATTGTAAATAGGGTTGGTGCAAGAACACAACCTTGTTTCACTCCATTAGTTATTAGAAAGGGCTCCGGGAGAGCATCGCCATATCTGACTTGACCACGCTGGCCCTCATGTAGCAGGATAATCATTTTGAGGAATTTGGGGGCAACTCCATGGTGCCCCCAAAGGTCCTTGCTTAATATTCTGTCCTGGGCAAAGTGCAGCTGGGTAGATGTTACTGGACTGCAGTTCCCATCAGTATCAGTTATGCTTGGAGGTTTAGTCCAACTACATCCAGAGAATGATACTAACAGCATAGACCTTACTGAAAGGGTCTGACGTGTTGTCAGGGAGGTTCCAATAGATATCAACATTATGCTGGCTGTTGTTGCCCAACTATATTCTGAGGATCAAATAGAAATTAACAATGGGTCAATTGTCTTCTCTTTGTGTGTGTGTGTGTCAGGGGCCACTTGAGAAACTGCAAGTCACTTCTAGTGTGAGAGAATTGGCCACCTGTAACTGGTCCAGGGACTCCCAGATGTTTTGATGTTTTACAATCCTTGTGGGAGGCTTCTCTCATGTTCCCGCATGGGGAGCTGGAGCTGACAGAGGGAGCTCATTTGCACTCTCCCCGCATTAGAACCTTCAACCTGCTGGTCTTCAGTCCCTTTAATTCATTGCACCAGTCGGGGGCTCCTAGGCCAATGGTCTGATAAGTCAAAAGACAGCTTTCAACATACAATGGACTTACAATAAGTGTGTCATCAACATTATGCCAAATGTTATAGCCCAACCATATCCTGGAGCCAAGCAGAAATAATTAATAGCCCACTATCTTGACATGACAGAAGACAGCATTCTACATATAATAAACATATTATAAGTTTACCATCGATTTAGCTTCAAAAGACAGATAAATTTTATGAAAGAGAGATGCATGGACAAATAATAGTCATAGCAACTATATGTGACAGCAACCTACGAGGGCGGGTCAATAAGTCTGTGACTTTTTGAATTTCCCGCCTCTTAACTGAAAGGGCAACACTGCTCCTGTCAACAGGTATCTGTCAGTTGACTCCTGTCAAAATTTGAACAAGCTGTGTCATTTAGTTTGTGTTTGACAGCCATTGATAGCAGAATACCGCGTGATTTGAGGAGAAAATGGAAAAAAGTGAATTTTGTGTGCTCATTAAGCATTATTTTTTTTTGTGGAAAAAGCCATCACTCAAACCAAGGCTAAGCTTGATAAATACTATGGGGACTCTGCACCATCAATTTCAATGGCAAAAAAAGTGGTTTACTGAATTTTGTTGTGGCCGTACAAGCACGGAAGATGCCGAAGGTTCTGGACGCCCAGTTGAGGTCTCTACACCCAGAACAATTGAAAAAATTCATGATATGGTGTTGGCCGATCGGAGATTGAAAGCGCGAGAGATTGTGGAAGCCATAGGCATCTCACGTGGCTCAGTGGTTTCAATTTTAAATGATCACTTGGGTATGAGAAAGCTTTCTGCAAGATGGGTGCCACGTTTGCTCACAATCGACCACAAACACAATCGTGTGACAATTTTGCAGAAGTGTTTGGCGTTGTTCAACCGCAATATGGATGAGTTTTTGTGCCGTTTCGTAACCGTGGACGAAATGGGGATCCACCACAATACACCAGAGACCAAACAGCAGTCAAAACATTGGGTTTCTTGGGGGCCAAAGAAGGCCAAGGTGGGTTTGTCAGCCAATAAAGTCATGGCGACTGTTTTTTGGGATGCACGCAGTATAATCCACATTGACTACCTTCAAAAGGGTAAAATAATCAATGGCGAATATTATGCCAACTTATTGGGTTGATTTAATGAGGATTTGGGGAAGAAAAAATGACTGCATTTGGCCAAGAAAAAAGTTCTTTTGCACCAGGACAATGCAAGGGTGCACACATGTGCAGTTGCCATGGCAACAATCGATGAATTGGGATACAAATTGCTCCCTCATCTGCCCTATTCTCCCGATTTAGCCCCGAGTGACTATTTCTTGTTTCCAAACCTGAAGAAATGGCTCGGTGGAAAGAAATTTGACTCCAACGATGAAATCATCTCACAAACAAATACCTATTTTGATGACCTCGACAAATCTTATTTTTGGGAAGGGATAAAAAAATTGGAGAAACGTTGGACAAAGTGTATAGAGCTCAAAGGAGACGACGTTGAAAAATAAAATGATTTTGTAAATCCAAAAAACTTTGTTTCATTCAAAAAGTCATGGACTTATTGATCCGCCCTTGTATTCACAAGCAACCTGCTTCTTAATACTGGTTTGTGGGGAACCACAATAGCAGCAGGGGCACCTGGTAGTCTTCATGTCACTACAAGTTTGAATCTGCTCTGTGTTTGGGATTGAACTTTAAAGGAGCTACCTAATATGCTGAACAAGAGCAGCTCCGTTGCAATTCAGATGACAGTCCAAAGCAGATTAACTGTCCTATTAGTATGGAAGCCACCACTGAACAGGAAAGAGGTACTCTTATCCTCATGTCTTGCTTGTGGGCTTCTGGATGTCCACTCCGTGGAGCAAGATTGCAAGGATTAGATAGGACTTTAGCTTGGGCTATTAGGACTTTTCTCATCTGGCTTCCCAACTGAAAGGCCAAGCAAAGGCAGTAATGAATTTACCAATCTTATAATTTAAAATAATTGTTTAAAATGATTTTATAGAATTATTTATTTAAATAAGTAATTCTATTTTGTTTAAATAAATAATGTTATTTATTATTTTAAAGATAATATAATATATAATATAATATAGTGTTACATTGCATTGCAATTTGATATAATATAATATAATGTCAATATATTGTATTATGTTATAGTATAATAATTGTAATGTAATAATAATAATAATAGTATGATTACGGTATGGTATGTGGCTGATGACACCCAGCTTCTGCTGAGAATGGACGGCAGGCCGGACACCGTACCCGATTGTTTCCATCAGTGCCTAGAGGCCGTGACTGGTTGGCTGTGGGCCAACCGGCTGAAGGTGAACCCGTTGAAGACGGAGATCTTGTGGCCTGGTCGGCCTGGACGGGATGAGTGCCGGTTGCCTACCCTGGATGGCGAACGGCTTAGCCCATCGCCTGTTGTTAAGAGCTTAGGTGTTCAGCTGGACCCCCTGCTGACCATGGAGGCCCAGGTCTCCGCGGCCAGCAGGGCGTCATTTTTCCACCTACGACAGGCTAGGTGACTGGCACCCTACCTTTCCAGGGGCGACCTTGCCACGGTGATCCAAGTGACGGTCATCTCGAGATTAGACTACTGTAACGCCCTCGTCGGCCTTCCCTTGGCGACAATTCGGAAACTCAAGCTGGTGCAGAATGCCGCTACTCGCTTGCTGGCGGGAACGCTGGTAAGGGAGCACATTACACCCATCCTCCGGCAACTGCACTGGCTACCTATTGAGTACCGAATTGCCTTCAAGGTGCTGGTACTAATCTTCAAGGCTTTACACGGCCTAGGGCCTGCGTACCTGAGGGACCGCCTTGCCCCATACACTCCCCCGAAATCACTACGTTCAGAGGAGGCTAATTTGCTCCTGATTCCATCGGCCCGCGCCTGCCACTTGTCTACAACCAGGCAAAGGGCTTTCTCTGTGGCGGCTCCGGTACTCTGGAACTCTCTCCCGGACGACTCCCGAGCCGCCACGGAGCTCATCCCATTTCGCAGGGCCTGCAAGACCGCCTTGTTTAGACTGGCTTTTGGCTAGGCGAACAAATTGAACGTACTCATCTGTGTAAGCAGCACCCTGGTTCGGGAATGCGATAACATGTGACCTAACTATTCTCGGGACCTATGATGTTGTTGTTTTTATTTTTGTTTTATTGTACGGCGACATGGAGGCAACATGCCAGCCGAATTTTATGCTGTTATCCGCCCCGAGCCTGCAGGGAGGAGCGGAATACAAGATGGAATAAATAAATAAATAAATATATTCATTTGGTATTGGTGGTGTTGTATTGTAACACAGTATAATACTGCCAATGATAATGTGATACAATAATTATATCATGATATTATAATTTATATATTTGTAATACATGCAATATTGCTAACAATATTGCGATATGTTGTAATGTTAATTGTTGTTTTTTCAGTTTGTTGTAAGCCGCTCCGGCAATATTGTTATATGTACACTGTAAGCCACTCTGGCAGTATTGTTGTTTGCTGTAAGCCACTCTGAGTCCCCTTCGGGGTTGAGAAGGGTGGCATATAAAAATAGTAAACAAATAAATAAATAAATCTTGCCCCTTCCACCTGGCTGTGGCATGCAGTCCATCGAGTTATTTTTAACAGTGTCACGTGGACATATAACGCATCGACATCAAGTATGCCTTTTACTGTTTAGTAACCAAAGGGAACCACAAGGTAAAGGGAACTCTAATTGCAGAAGCAGTGCAGTTTCTGCTGAACAACTAATGAACGGAAACTTTTTTAAAGGCAAACTTGCTTCAGATGGATGAAGAGTATGTTCTTAGAATGGCACAGACGCCAGTCAAGCAGGGGCGGTCTAAGGTAATTTTATATGGTAAGCGAACATTATTTTGGCGCCCCCACCCCAACATTATTTTGGCCCCCACCCCAACATTATTTTGCCCCCCATGTAAAACAAATATACAATTATAATATCACAGTACCATTAGTAGTATTATATTGTATCAATGTATATACAATATATTATAGTACATACTCATACTATATTACAGGGCTGTCCAACTTCTACCACCCCAGGGGCCTGAATTCCAGTCACTGATGACCTGGGGGGCTGAAGGGTCTGCCCCCGCCCCCGACTCCGCCCGGCTCTGCCCCACCACACCCCGCCACCCTCCTCCGCTCCAATTTACTTACAATTCATAAGAGGCATCCATACAATCAAATATAATCTTTTACTAAGGGGAAATGCAGGGAGGGAATATATAAGGGGCATCCATACACAATTACATAACAATAACATAAAGGTTAGCCTACCTTCCCAAACACGCAGGATCCAGGAGTAGCCAGACCACGAGCAGAGGCGACGACCGACCGAGGCAGCAGCCGAGAAGGTCCAAATCGCGTCTGCGTGGGCCACAGGGATTAAGTAGCCGAGATTTCGGCAACAGGAGTATCGAGAGACTACGGAAGCCACATGGGATTTCGCTCTCAACGCAGGCGTGATCTCGCGTTGAGAGCAAAATCCGTGTGGCTTCCGTAGTCTCGCGACACTTGCTCTGGAACCTGGACGTGGGTAATTTTTTGAAATATTATTATTTAATTTTTTATTTAAAAGCTTAGGGGGCCGCAGGAAAGGGGCTGGGGGCCGTATACGGCCCCCGGGCTGCCAGTTGGGCAGCCCTGCTATATTATATCATAATTATATTATACTACATTACAATATAATTATATTATAATATATTGACATTATAATATAATATAACATTCTATTATATTATTATTGTTTTTAATTGTTTATTTGGTATTATATGGGGTTTTTTTGGGGGGGTTGCCTTGTTTGTGTTGTACTGAGGGCAGAGACTGCCTGTGTAAACCGTCCTGAGTCGCCTTCGGGCTGAGAGGGGTGGTATAGAAACGTGACAAATAAATAAATAAATAAATAATAAATAAATAAAATTATTTATTTAAATACAATTATCCTCTACTAAATATTTTCATTACGCCTATAAAACTCAAATAACTCAAAATAAAGAAAAATAAAATATTATATATTACTCTTTGCCTGCACAGTTGCGCCTGTCTCTCCTTGATGCTCCTGGCTGGCGCGGGCGCGGGCGGGTGTGGTAGGGTTTACACGTGATTGGGCCTGGCGAGGGAGTTTGCCTCAGCGCGCGGCAGCTACTTCCGGTGGCGGCTGTCAGGAGACAATATGTCGTCAATACCCCTTTGGCTCCACTCCCCTCCCCTCTCCCTTTGTCTCTGCCCCCTGCCTGCCCAATTGGGTCACCGTATTCGGCGGCAGGGCGGAGACAAAGTGAGGGAGGAAGCACTCCCTACCTACCCGA
The DNA here is from genome assembly GCA_030556195.1 of Anolis apletophallus. Taxonomy (NCBI): domain Eukaryota; kingdom Metazoa; phylum Chordata; class Lepidosauria; order Squamata; family Anolidae; genus Anolis; species Anolis apletophallus. The sequence goes on along the minus strand of JARBWK010000001.1, from coordinate 189,593,766 downwards.
TAGGGAGTGCTTTGCTTACAGGCTTCTGCGCCCAGGAGCTACTGGGCATGCGCAGAAGTTTTCGCGCATGCGCAGTTGCTCCTGCGCTCAACTTCAGCTCCGGAGCAACTGCACCTGCGCGAAAACCTCCGCGCATGCCCAGAAGCGGCGTCGGAGCACACAAGGCTGTGGCCCAAAAGCAGGCAGCCGCGGCGCTGCCTGAGGAACATTGGCAGGGCCAGGACGCCCAGCGGGCGGAGGAATTCGCCCCTTCCCAGATGGCGCCCCATGCAGCCACTTCCTTGGCCTACCTGTACGACCGCCCCTGCAGTCAAGCAGTGCTATATTCATTACAGAGCGGTATATTAATATGACACGAGTGCAGCATAATGTTTGAGTGTTAGAGGATGACCCTGTAGACCATGCTTTAAAGTTTTGCTCAGCCATGGCCTTGGCAAATCACACTCTCAGCCTCAGAAGGTTATGGCAAATCTTCCTTAAACAATTCTTGCAGCATACAACACACAGTGTATATACGTACCCAGTATTGCCTAGGTCTGCATTTTATTTGAGGCTCTTTCTTTCCTTCCTCTCTTTTCCTCATGCACCTTATCCCTTTCTCTTTTCTTTGATTCTTTCCGTCTTCCCTTGCTTTTCCTCATATATCTCCCCCCTTCCTTCCTTCCTTCCTTCCTTCCTTCCTTCCTTCCTTCCTTCCTTCCTTCCTTCCTTCTTTCCTTCCTCTCTTCCTACTTTCTATTCCCTTCTTTGTCTTTTTCCCCTTTCTTTCTGTCATGTTTCCTTCCTTCCTTTCCCTCCCCTTCTTTCCCTTTCTTTTCCTTTTCTGTCCCCACTTTTTTATTTTCTTGAGTCCCTCATTTGCTATCTCCTACTCCAGTGTTTTTCAACCTTTTTTGAACCGCGGCACATTTTTTACATTTATAAAATCCTGGGGCACAACACCAACCAAAATGACACAAAATGACACTCTAACACAGTAATACATATAGTTAATATGTTTTTAAAATGTATTTAGTGTGAAACCTGGGCCTGATTCGATGAACTCAACATAGATATCCTGGCAGGAATGGCAGGAAGACACAAACTTCCCACACAGAACTCCCATAACCAAGAGAAAATACTATAAGAGTTTGGTGGGCATTGACCTTGGGTTTTGGAGTTGTAGTTCACCTATATCCAGAGAGCACTGTGGACTGAAACAATGTTGGATCAGGACCAAACATGGCATGAATACTCAATATGCCCAAATGTGAACACAGATGGAGTTTGGGGAAAATAGACCTTGACATTTGGGAGTTACAGTTTCTGGGATTTATAGTTAACACACAATCAAAGAGCATCCTGAACTCTTGCAACAATGGAATTGAACCAAACTTGGCATATTGAACTCTCATTACCAACAGAAAGTACTGAAAGGATTTGCTTGGGAATTGACCTTGAGTTTGGAAGTTGTAGTTCACCTACACCCAGAGAGCACTGTGGACTCAAACAATGTTATGTTGTTGTTTGTTTCCTATCCAGAATCACAATGTTGGAAGGAGGCTCACTACTTTAAGGTCCCTAAAACAGGCATGGGAAAACTTCGGCCCTCTGGGTGCTTTGGACTTCAATTCCCACCATTCCTAACAATCTGAGACCCTTTCCTGCTTAAATAGCTGAGGGGGGAAAGGAAAAGGGCCTGAAGCTGCTAGGAATGGTGGGAGTTGGAGTCCAAAACACCTGGAAGGTCCAAGTTTGCCCATGCCAGCTTTCGACAGAGAGGGGAGGGAGGAAGACGTGCGGGCGCTACTGCGCAGACTCGCCCCAGAGCAAAGCGAGGCAAAGCCAACCGAGTGAGGCTGGGAAGAAGGGAGCCCGGGTGGAGAAGAAAAAGTGTTCGGCAGGAGGGGGAAGAAAGGGTATTGGAGGTTCCAATTTCCCACGGCACACCTGATGATCGCTCACGGCACACTAGTGTGCCACGGCACACTGGTTGGGAAACACTGTCCTACTCCTATCTCACCTAGGGTTTTTTAAATCATTTTGTCCACTTGGCCTGCCCATCCTATTTGGTTCTTGTGTGTGAATTTCTTGTATCATTTCATTTATTTTGTAATTGTATTTATTATTATTATTTCTGATGTATTTTGTTTTGTATTTTGTATTTTACTGTGTTGTATTGTATTTTGCAGGGCTTGGCCTCATGTTAGCCGCCCCGAGTCCCCATTGGGGAGATGGCGGCAGGGTATAAATAAAGTTTATTATTATTATTATTATTTCTTTCCTTCATTTCCCTTATATCTCCCCCTCTCCCCTATTGTTTTTTCTACCTTCATCTGTCCTTTTCTTGGAACTCACAGTCTCTTAGTCTCAGAGAAGGCTCAGCACATAAACAAACACACATCTCCCAATATATACAAGGGCGGGCCATGGAAACTGCACATGTGTGCACCCTTGCATTGTCCTGGTGCAAAACAACTTTTTTCTTGGCCAAATGCGGTCGTTTTTTCTTGTTCAAATCCTGATTAAATCAACCCAATAAGTTGGCATAATAATCGCCATTGATTGTTTTCCCCTTTTGAAGGTAGTCAATGTGGATTATACCGCGTGCATCCCAAAAAACAGTTGCCATGACTTTATTGGCTGACAAACCCACCTTGGCCTTCTTTGGCGCTGATTCACCCCGAGAAACCCACTGTTTTGACTGCTGTTTGGTCTCTGGTGTGTTGTGGTGGATCCACGTTTCGTCCACGGTTACGAAATGGCGCAAAAACCCGTCCATATTGAGGTTGAACAACACCAAACACTCCTGCGAAATTGTCACACGATAGATCGTGTTGTCGATAGACACCTCCAAGGTCATGTGACCGGCATGCCCTCTGCTGGTTGCATCCAAGCACTACATACATATATTTTCCTTTTGGGAGCCACCCCCACCCAAATGCAGTAAATGTTGTAGTTCAAATCCTGCAATTATTTTAAGTTGGATAATGAAGGGTATGTGAGTCAGGTTTGGCCTAGATCCATTGTACCACATAGGAAGCTTTGTGGTACAAATAAACCAATGTAATTTGATTTTTTGATATATAGATAAAATAAATCAGGAAAGATTCTGCTAAAACAAATGTGTTCATCTGTATGCTGTCGAAGGTTGCCATGTCTGGAATCACTGGGTTGGTGTGAGTTTTCCGGGCTGTATGCCCATGTCCCAAAATAAAAAGCAACACTCAAAAAACGGGAATTTCAGACAGGAAACAATCAGGGCCAGTTTACAACTCCAACAAAGGTGTGAAAGCTCAGCAAGCACCACTTGTTTGTAAAACTTTAAGTTGCAAAGGTTTGCACTGTTGTATTGTGTTTCTACAAGCCTGTTCAGTTTGGCAAAGGATTGGTTGCATTGATTGGTTCTTTTCGCCTGTCAATCATTGTTTAACAGAGCCCAATTAAGTTTGTTCCGCCCCTTTTCCAGGGACTTGGAAATCTAGCCATTTCTTTACAGAGCTTTTCTGGATCTCTCCAGAAGAGGACATATCTGAAGGTTTGCCAGGGCCAGCCTTGGTCAAGCCATCTCTCAACACAAGACAAAGACTTTCCCTGGGTCCCATACAAAAAGCCCAACATACCGGATGGTTGGGTACCTCTGAGGAGACCCAGTGCCTTCAAACTAGTCAGCTGGCATCCGGAGGAAGGTCCCATACCTTCAGTATAGGCCAGCTGGCTGGGGTCTCGAGTGTCCTTACCTCGAGACCATAAAGACAGAGATGACTTGGAGAGCCACATTTGCATGTTTTTGAATTGCTAGGTTTGCAGAAGCTGGGGCTGACAGCGGAAGCTCATGCCACTCCCCGGATTCAAACCTGCGACCTTTCAGTCACCAAGTTTAGCAGCTCAGCTGCACCACCGGGGACTGGACACTATATAAACTATAAAGGAAAAGAAAGCAGACCAATGGTGATGCCTAAAGTCAGGTCACCCTTAGTGTAGGCCAGGGCTGTCCAACTTCTACCGCCCCAGGGACCTGAATTCCGGTCACTGATGACCTGGGGGCCAGTAGGGTCTGCCTCCCCCCCTCCACCCCCTCCCCACCCCGGCTCTGCCCTCTCCCCGGGTCCCGCCCCCCCCGCCCCTGCATGCATACAGTCAAATATAATCTTTTACTGACATAAAATGCAGGGTGGGCATTCAAAAGGGACATGCATACAGTCAAATATAATCTTTTACTGAGATAAAATATAGGGATAAGATATTAAATTATTTTAATTTAATATTAAATATATTTAATTCCATCCTCCCTCCCCTTATTTTAATTTAATATTAAATATATTTAATTCCATCCTCCTCCCCCTTATTTTAATTTAATATTAAATATATTTAATTCCATCCTCCCCTCCCCTTATTTTAATTTAATATTAAATATATTTAATTCCATCCTCCCCTCTCCCCTTATTTTAATTTAATATTAAATATATTTAATTCCATCCTCCCCTCTCCCCTTATTTTAATTTAATATTAAATATATTTAATTCCATCCTCCCCTTATTTTAATTTAATATTAAATATATTTAATTCCATCCTCCCCTCTCCCCTTATTTTAATTTAATATTAAATATATTTAATTCCATCCTCCCTTATTTTAATTTAATATTAAATATATTTAATTCCATCCTCCCCTCTCCCCTTATTTTAATTTAATATTAAATATATTTAATTCCACCCTCCCCTCTCCCCTTATTTTAATTTAATATTAAATATATTTAATTCCATCCTCCCCATCCCCCTTAATGTATCCCATCTCTCCTTATTTCATCTTTAAATATATTTAATTTTATATTTAATACATGAGGGGAGATGGGGGGAGGGAATGAGAAGCCCCCTGCTTCGGCCTACCTTTTCCAAACGCGCAGGATCCAGGAGTACCCGGACAACAAGAGAGGCGATGACCGACTGAGTCGAAGAAGGTCCTAATCGCGTCTGTGGGCCTCAGCGATCCAGTAGTAGAGTAGCCGAAGAGTATCGCAAGAATACGCAATCCACATGGGATTTCGCTGTCAACGCCGGCGTGATCTCGCGTTGACAGCGAAAATCCCATGTGGATTGCGTATTCGCAATACTTGCTCCAAACCCGGAAGTAGGTATTTTTTTAATTTTTATTATTTATTTTATTTTTCAATTTTTATTTTTTATTTAAAAGCTTAGGGGGCCAGAGGGAAGGGGCTGGGGGGCCGTATACGGGTCGCGGACCGCCAGTTGGGCAGCCCTGGTGTAGGCCACAGATACATACCAAACATTAATGTGTGGAGTAACACCTTTCAAGAAGCACAGTCTTGTGTCTCACATGGATGATGAGAACTGTGGAAATAATGCCATGATGTTGTGCTTACGCATTGCTGAATAGTTGTTTCAGTGAAGGGAGTGGCATGTAGAAACTCACCAGAATAGAATAAAAGAATGTTTTCCTTTTTCTGTGATTGTTACCAAGAGGATTATGGCATGGTAACCATATTTAGTAATTACCTTTTCTAATTACACACCATCAGCTTCATTTCAGAATCAGGGAGGAGTAATATGTTTATTGTACAAATGCTATTCTAAGAATGCTATTGCAATATTTACCATCCTTGGGAACATGACATATCCAGGTGTTTCTCAGAGACCTTTTGTTCTTTTTATGTGCCTCCAAGTCGACGTTACTTATGGTGACCTCCCAGAGTCCTAGTACAACTCTCAAACCACTATGGTGTGCTGACTCTGGGGTTAGGGTGGTCCTATTCTAGGCAACATGTATTCTTAGGAAGTTCACCATAGTCATCCTTTCGTTTTGAGAGATTGTGACTTGCCTTAAGTGGTCTCCAGGGCTTTCCAGTTGAACCTTCAGCAATCAACACTGAAACCACTGTGCCATATTGGTTCTGGACAGGGTCATTCTATCCTAGGGCTTTATTGCTTGGTGCTTGGCGGCAGTGATGGTCTGGATGAGGACGAACACATTGAAATTGAATCCAATCTAGAAAAAGTTGGCAGAGAATGGCCATTGAAGACCCCAGAAAAACTTAAGCTGTCTGGCCTAGCCTTGTCGTGGTTTCAGTACGCCCAAGTGAAAGATTACTACAGAACAGACCAGAAAAACAACTTTTCCCAGCAGGAAACATCATGGGACCTAGTACTAAAGAAAGAAAAGAAGCATATAAGAATACTATACAATAAATTACTAGAATGGGATACGGAGACAGAGGTGGTGAAAGACAATATGATCAGGTGGTCACAGGACTTCGAGCATTCTATCCTACTAAGTGAATGGGGGGCAGTATGGGGAAAAAAACCCAAAGAATATGCTGGGGCAACACCGATAGTGGAGAACTGGTTTAAAATATTTTATAGATGGCATCTGACCCCCCAAAAGCTAGCCAAATATTATAAAAATGTCAATAGTAAATGTTGGAAGTGCAAGGACCAGCAGGGGACATTCTTACACTGCTGGTGGTCATGCCATAAAATTAAAAAATTCTGGAAAACTGTCCACTTCCATGCTCAAAAGATGTTGGTGACGGAGTTCGAGCTTGCCCCGGAAATCTTCTTACTTTAAGGCTCCTAAATAAGCTCTTCAGCCATGGAATCAGAGGACAGGTCTTGTCCTGGATTGGAACCTGGCTAAACTGTAGGAAACAAAGGGTGGTAATAAACGGACATTTCTCTGGGTGGAAAGAGGTGAGAAGTGGCGTACCCCAAGGTTCAGTTTTGGGTCCGTTACTTTTTAATTTATTCATTAATGACCTGGATGTAGGAGTAAATTCTGAGGTAGCAAAGTTTGCAGACGACACTAAATTGTTCAGGGTAGTTAAAAATGAAACTGATTGTAAAGAGCTCCAGAAAGATCTCTCGAAATTGAGTGAATGGGCAACAAAGTGGCAAATGCATTTTAACCTAAACAAGTGTAAAGTCATGCACATCGGGGCAAAGAACCCCAACTACACCTACAAATTGATGGGGTCAAAGCTTTCCGAGACAAACCAGGAAAGGGATCTTGGGGTTTTGGTGGACAGCTCAATGAAGATGTCAACCCAGTGCGCAGCAGCAGTAAAAAAGCAAATTCTATGCTTGGCATGATCAGGAAGGGAATCGAAAATAGGTCGGCAAATGTTGTATTACCTCTCTACAAATCTATGGTGAGGCCACATCTGGAGTACTGTGTACAATCCTGGTCACCGCACCTCAAGAAGGATATAACGGAACTGGAAAAAGTACAAAGAAGGGCAACAAGAATGATCCAAGGGATGGAGCAGCTCCCTTACGAAATCAGGTTGCAACGCCTTGGTCTTTTCAGCCTTGAAAGACGGCGTTTAAGAGGTGACTTGATCGAAGTGTATAAAATCATGCATGGGATAGAAAAGGTGAATAGAGAAAAAATATTTTCTCTGTCACACAACACTAGGACCAGGGGCACTCCTAAAGTTCCAAGGTAGGAAAGTTAGGACTAATAAAGGGAAATATTTCTTCACCCAGAGGGTCATTGGGTTATGGAACTCACTTCCAGAGGAGGTTGTGACAGCGGTCAGCCTGGACAGCTTCAAGGCAGGATTAGACAGATTCATGGATACCAAGGGAATCGGTAGCTACTGAAATGGACATCCAAGTGCCACCTCGGTGTCGATGGAGGCAGGCAGGATTTCCCGGTACTGGTTGTGGGGTCGGGAGCAGGTGAGGGTTTTGCCCTCCTTTTTGCTAGAGATCCCTGTGTACAACTAGTGGGCCACTGTGTGACACAGAATGCTGGACTAGATGGGCTGAGGCCCGATTCAGCATGGCTCTTCTTATGTTCTTATGTTCTAACTTAACAAATGGTAGTATGGAAAGAAAGAAAGAGAAGATACTCTACTTCATGACGGCAGCAGCAAGGGTCGTGGTGGCCAGGAAGTGGAAACAAGAAAAGCCTCCGACGCCAGCAGAATGGGCCATTAAACTGGCAGAATATATCGACATGGATGAGTTAAAAGGGTCAGTGAATAACATAAACACCAAACATAGGACGGATTGGCAGTCCATTAAGAGCTATCTGAAGATGGAAAAATTCTAATAATCTGAGGACACTGTAAACCAGCGGTGAAAGAATACCAATACAATACAAAGCTAAAAATTATCAATTAAGGATGGACTCCTAGAATACCCTGACTGGAAGCAACCATATTTCTTTTCTTTTCCGTAAGCACCTCTTCCTATCCCCTTCCCCCCCTACCTAACCTTAACTTCCCTTCTTTTGCTTTCCCCCTAACCCTCACACTCTGTTTCCCTACTTTGGCACAACTTTCCCCCCTTTTATGATTTATGAAAATAAACTAATAAAAATTATTTATACAAAAAAAAAGAAGAAATTGAATCCAGACAAGACGGAGGTACTCCTGGTCAGTTGTAAGGCCGATCAGGGTATAGGGTACAGCCTGTGTTGGATGAGGATGAAGACACAGGTTCGCTGCTTGAGAGTGATCCTATATTCAGCGTTGAGTCTGGAAACCCAGGTTTCGGCGGTGGCACTCTCTTGCTATGCCAGCTCCCTTGGCTGTCTATTAACTTCCGGGCTCAATTCAAAGTGCTGGTGCTCACCTATAAAACCCTAAATGGTTCCGGCACAGTTTACCTTTCCGTACCTATCTCCCCCTATGAACTGGCTAGGACCTTATGATCATCTGGGGAGGTCCTGCTCCCAGTCCCATCGCCATCGCACTCGCATTTGGTGGGGACAAGAGACAGGGCCTTCTCCGTGGTGGTCTCTTGACTGTGGAACTCCTTTCCCAATGAGGTTATATCAGTCCCCTCCCACCTGACCTTCCGGAAGAAACGTAAATCCTGGTTATGGGGTCAGGTGTTCATAGAAAGGTTTATTTACTGGGAAAGACAAGATTTATTGGACTGGACTTGGACTGCTTGGACTGCTTTGGATGACGATTTTAATTTTGGTGATTTTAATCTGGCAAACGGGTTCCTAATGTATATTTAGAATCATTTTAATTTTGTGGATGTATTTATTATGTGCTTTATATTATGTTTGGAAAGTATGTTACAGCCCACCTTGAGCCACAAATAATAATAATAATAATAATAATCACAAAAAGATTAGTACACAGCAAACAAGGTCACTCTGCTGGCTGCTGTATTGGATCACACATTTCCCAAGTGTCTAGGACTATGTGATATATCAATGAATAATGCGTGCAGGTCCCAATAGGGTGACCTTTTGCAGCTGAAGATGGCGATTTTGTCAGCGCCGATTTTGTTTAAGTGAAGGTCAAGGTCTTTAGGCACTGCACCCAGTGTGCCGATCACCACTGGGACCACCTTGACTAGCTTGTGCCAGAGTCTTTGCAGTTCAATCTTTAAATCCTCATATCAAATCAGCTTTTCCAGTTGTTTCTCTGCAATTCTGCTGTCATCTGGGATTGCAACATCGATGATCCAAACTTGGTTTTTTAACATGATCGTGAGGTCAGGAGTATTGTGCTCCAAAACTCTGTCTGTCTGAATTCGGAAATCCCAGAGTAGCTTGGTGTGTTCCTTTTCTGTAACTTTTTCCTGCTTGTGATCCCACCAGTTCTTTGTTGCAGGCAGATGGTATTTGTGGCACACGTTCCAATGAATCATCTGAGCAACGGTGTTGTGCCTCTGCTTGTAGTCTGTCTGTGCGATCTTCCTGCAGCAGCTGAGGATGTGATCTATTGTTTCATCTGCAGAGTCTACACTTGGGATCTGTGGTCGACTTTTCAATTTTGGCTTCGATTGCATTTGTTCTAATTGCATGTTCTACGGCTGCCAGAATCAGGCCCTCCGTCTCCTTTTTCAAGGTTCCATTTGTGAGCCACATCCATGTTTTTTCTTTATCAATTTTGCCCTCAATTTTCCCAGGAAAAATAATAATAATAATTAGACCTGGGAAGCAGCTCCCAACCCAATGGGTGTCACTTTACTCATACAATAATGTATCAGCACCTTGACACTTGTTGCTTCAAGTTCCAAAACAATGAGAGGTGTGGGAAACTGTTATGAGCCCTGCCCAGAAACACAAACTGGAGAATTTATTGCCTCAGCAAATCATTATTTCTCTTTTAGTACTCATCTTCTCTCCCCCCCCCCCTCTTGCCCCACAGTTTCCTAAAACTAGAACTCAAGGTCACTGAGTTGAGTCAATGGAGGAGGCGCGGGCAAGGATGCCACCGTGCCATGTAGCAGTAAGGCCTTTTCGCGGACTACCTTGAGAATTTCAGGGGGGGGGGCTGAAGCCCCTCACGCCCCCCCTTGCTCCAGCTACGGGCCTGTTGTGGGGTAATGACTGTACAGCTCCTCTGGTAATTAAACCTGGAGCCAATTTTGTTGGCTCAAAGACACCAGAGCCACCGAATTTCCCCCAGATCTTAATAATCCATGGGTTTGAAAGACTTCTATCCCAAAACTATTGGAGGTTTTTAAACAAAGGGTGATTGGTTTGCTCAGGGCCAGTTTATCCATTACGCCAACTACGCAGCCGCGTAGGGCGTCGTCACCTGGGAGGAGTGTTGCCACCTGGGAGGGGCGTCGCCGCGCTGGCCTGGCCCCAACCCCACCGCCCGCGCCGTGCTGACCGCCCTGCCACCGCGCCTTTCTCAGCTGGCCCCGTCCCCTGCCGCCTGGGGTGCTCCGGCCGCGCGTGCGCAGAGATGTTTGTGCATGCGCAGAAGCTTCTACAGTGCCTGGAGAAGCTGCTGTGCATGTGCGAAAATCTCCACGCATGCATACAGGCTCCAGAGCGTGTCTCCTGCTTTGGAGCCAGTGCGCATGCGCGCAGTAGTGCGCATGCCTGGAGATTGGCGCATGCGCACTGGGCTCCAAAGCGGGAGGCACGCTCTGGAGCCAGTGCGCATGTGCGGAGATTGGCGCATGCGCACTGGGCTCCAGAGCGTGACTCGCGCTCGGGAGCCACTGGGGGGCGCATTTTTTTTCCGCTTACCCCCCCCCCCCGGAATAGGTAGGTCTGCCCCTGGGCGTGCTTTAATTGGAGTGCTTTCATTGTGTTTTCCTACATGGCAGAACGGGGTTGGGATGGGTGGCCCTTGGGGTCTCTTTCAACTCCATGATTCTATGATTTCAGGCATTGAGCTTTCCCCATCTGTCGTTGGGACATTTCAAGTTTAGACTGAAATGGGTGTGCTTGGAATAACAACCTGATCACCTCCCATTCTCAGCTTGATGGCACCAGGTTTTGACACATGATTGCTGAGTCAAGAAGCAATATATAGAGGTAGTACTATTAATCATTGGTTAATCTCTGGTAGGTGTTCCAGTAGAGCTGCCGCTACTACTTTGCTTAGTGTCTTGGAAGGTGTCATTTTGCTCTGTTCCAACGCCTGGTGTTCTGGTATTTCAGAACTCAAGATATGGACAAAAGAGCTGCTGCCACCCTGTTCTTCACATTGTCTTTTTTTCAAATAGGTAAGGATTGATTTGGGAAAGGGTGTGTTTTTTGGCTAGCTGAACTTTTTGTTGTTATGAAACATCTGCTATTATTTGTGAACAGCATGCTCCAGCATTACACTTTTGTGGAGTGAAATCCTATATGCCAGGGATGGAAATTGTTGAGGTCTTCCAGATGTTGTTGAACTGCAATTCCAGCATTCCCACCATTGGTTGTGCTGGGAGTTAGAGTCCAACAATATTATTATTATTATTATACTTATTATATTTATTAACAATAATTTTATTATAAATATAATCCCATTATCAATATATAAATATAATTATATTTATTATTATATTTATTAACAATACTAGGTAGGCTGCATCCTTTACCAGAGGCATTCCAAGTGACCAGCTACTGGTCAAAGGACATTTAATATAATGACAAGTTTTCAAACTTTGTGTTTTTTGTTGTTGTTTGCTTTTATGTTCATCCTAAAACAGACTTGTCCTCTTGATGCACTTGCTCTCGTCCCTTAGTGAATGTCAACCCCACTATTCGCCCCTTCTGAGCTCCCCACTCAGACAACAAACTACTTCATTTACTTATCTCACCCAGGGTTTTAACAATTTTAACAATTTTATTCCATGCATTTGGCCACTTGCTCTTTTTCTATCCTTCTACCATTTTTTGCTGTATTTGTTTATTGTATACTTGTTATTGTTTGCATTTTATTTCGATAACAGTAAAGTTTATTGATTAGTCCACTGACCATATCAACAGTAAAAAACAAAAACAGGAAAATACACAAGAAGATATTAATCACTGTCGAAAAACTCCTGTAACAGTGAACGTACATTAAAACATGATTATAACTTGATAAAGTTTTATTTTGATGTTTTTACTAGTTTGCAGTATTTTACTTTGCTGTATTGTAACTTTTGGGCTTGGCCTCCTGTTAGCCACCCTGAGTCCTCTTTGGGGAGATGGTGGCGGGTATAAATTATTATTATTATTACTACTATTAAATACATTATAACTGTACCCTTTGTTTGCTCCTGATACTATAAATAAAATAAAATAAATCCTTCACTGCCTTGCTGTAGATACTCAGTAATGGGAGTAAGATCCATGGAACATGCTAGGACTTACATATGAGTAGACATGTACTCATGTCTTATTTACTTAGGTGATCCCTCGTAGCCCTAGGATGATGGTCCTCCAAGTGTAGCGTCTTGACTGTGGGTCCATATGTGGCAGTGGAGCCCTATTCTTGATCCACAAGTTCTCCCGCGGTGCGGACATCAGTTTCCAGGTGGAAGTCCATCCATCTGGAAACCGATATGATCCCCGATCATTCATGTCGGAGTTGGTTGATCAGTTTCCAGGTTGGAAGTCCATCCATCTGTGTGAAACTGGACTAGATGGGCTGATCCGATTCAGCATCATTCATGTTCTTATGTCTACTCGGGGGTTCTTTGAATGCAATTTTCCTGCTTCTTGGTAGGTGGTTGGACTGGGTGGCCCATGAGGTCTCTCCCAACTCCTTGATTCTATGATTCTACAAGATTATGATATCATTTAACATGCATACTACTCACAGTCAAAAGGGGAATGAGGGAGAGAGGACATATCTGTGGCCAGTCTGGCACACCCTCCCAAACCCACTGCGTTGGTTGATTGGAATCTAGAGTCAGAAGGACCAAGAGTCACTACACCATTCATGTTATCCTTGCCTTTCCCAGCTATATGCAAAGCTCTGTGTTAGCTTCTAGCTGTCCTAACATCAACAATGATACCTGCACAACCAGGGAGGAGGGAGGGAATCTCCTCAACTCATACATATGCCTTTGCTGAGGTCACCACAGGGCAGCCATCATGGCCAGGGGCTCACATGGAGCCCTGTAGCCAGCTGGGAGTAGTGATATGGGCAGAATCCCTCCCTTTTCCCTGTGCTGACAAGCCCATATGGACCCAACCGAGCTGTCCACACAGCCATGAGCACGCTCTGGAGTTCTAAGCAAATTCAAGGGCATCACCCAACTTGTATTAATGCAGTTCTGAAACAGAGCAACACAGTTCAGCTCATAATACTTAACAGAAATGGAGAAACATTGAGGGTATATGCAGGAGCCTACTCAGGGTGAGTCTGAGTTTTTATATCTGTGTAGATGAGCTCAGAGGGAGAGAAATCTCACAAAGTATCTCTGTAAACCTAGCATTCTGTAAGTGACATAAGTTAACCTTATACTTGCATATATCCTCTTTTGATTGCTGAAGAATTGAACTTCCACCCTCTGCAGCAACCAAGGGTCTTCCCGGACTTACTCTGAAACCACTAAAGCCTCCACCCAAGCTGATTCTGTGCAAGTGGAGACATGAGTACCTGGCTCTTTCCTGTAGCTAAATGTCTTTTTTTTTTTTCATGTCAGGAGCGACTTGAGAAACTGCAAGTTGCTTCTGGTGTGAGAGAATTGGCCATCTGCAAGGACATTGCCCAGGAGATGCCCGGATGTTTGATGTTTTACCATTCTGTGGGAGGCTTCTCTCATGTCCCTTTGTGGGAAGCTAAGAGCTGAGACAGGAGCTCACTCCATTCCCTGTTGGTCAGCAGTCCTGCTGGCACAAGGGTTTTAACCCATTGTGCCACTTGGGCCAATTCTTGGGAATGGTAGTTTGGTGAGACACCAGCCCTCTGGCAGAGAAAGTAACATTCTTGTATAACTAACATTCATTGTATTGACTGGTTCTCAACTCCCCCAGAATGTCAGCCAGTTTACAGCTTGGGATTTCCACATCTGCAGTTGAGAACCACATTATTCACATTATGCCGGAAAGAATTAATTCTACAGTGCAGATGCACCCCACGTCTGAAGGAACTGTTCAAGGTGCTGAACCCTCTCTGCCAAATATTTGAGCCCTTGGCTAGTTGTCTTTAAGATTAAAACCCAATCTCCTGACATTATAAGAATCAGCTACCACTGCTGCTATTGCCATTATACTCAGGGCCGGACTAAGGTAATTTAAAATGGTACGCGAACATTCTTTTTGCACCCCCTCGCTCTCCGGCCTAGGGCCGGGTGGTCATGCGTGCCGCGGCGCGCATGTGTAGGGCCAGTTACACACGTGCCAATGTGTGTGCGCACGCCGGTGTGCGCATGTACAGGGCCAGCTAGTTCCATGCATGCACGCCAGTGTGCGCTTGTGCAGGGCCAGCTAGTTCCGTGCATGCACTCTGGTGTGCGCATGTGCGCCTGTGTGCGCATGCGCAGGGCCAGCTAGTTCCGCACATGCGGCATTGCTGCAGCGTGACTCCAGGTGGACGGTGATGCAAAACACACTCCATTTTATTTATTTATTTATTTATCATTTTTGTATGCCACCACTCCCCGAGTGCTCGGAGCGGCTCACAATCACAAGCATGAAACAGATAAAAACATCAGATAAACTATTCTAAATTTAAACTAAAACTAACTCTGCAGGATTACAAAAATCAACAACTAAATGCCAGTTTGAAGAGATAGGTTTTACAGGCCCTGCGAAAGGCAAGGAGGTCTTTCAGGGCACGCACTTCAGCTGGCAGAGTATTCCAGATAGTTGGAGCCACCACAGAGAAGGCCCTACGTTGGGTCAAGGCCAGATGGATGGTCTTGACACCAGACACCTCGAGGAGATTCAGATCTTCAGAGCGGAGTGATCTCTGGGGTTGATAGGGGATGAGACGGTCCCTCAGATACATCCATGAGGCCGAAAAAGCGGACGTTTTACAGCCGGATGTGGGAGCCTCCTGCCTCCGGCTGCAAAACATCCTCCTTTTTGGTCTCGTGGAGTACGATTCGCAACTCTGACCACCTTGAGTCGTGCGGCAGCACGGGCCTTCCGGCTGGATGCACTCCTGACCACGTGGCGCCCTAAGCGGCCACTTACTTTGCATACTGCTAATCCGCCCCTGATACCGTTTTTGTTGGTGGAACTGGGCTCTGTACTAAATCTTTGATACTCAAATGACAGGAAAAAATATTCTACCTAAATGTTAATACATTCCTTTTTTTTTGCGTTTCAGTTACAGGGAATAAAACTTGGGGCAAACAGGGGGGGGGGGGAACAGGGGCGGGGTGGTGGTGGTGAGGGGATAAGACACAGGAGGATTGAGGATACACAGTGAGCTCCCGTCCAGTCAGCTTGATCCACCGCAGCTGGCTATCCAATTGTTCTCTTTTGGCCATCATGCCTTCTTAGCCCCCTTAACTTCGTTTCACTGTAATCAAGATCTTTAAGAGATCTTGCCTATGATCTTAGGACTTAGTTCTTTCAAATATCTGCTGACTTTGACCCAGTTCGTCTTATTCTTGTTACTTTGGTCGGTGATGATACTCCTCAAGATGTCAAGGTCCATGATATCCCTGATTCGGAGAAACCAATTCTTTACTGATAAAGGGTCTCTCCTTTCCAATTCTGGGCGATTTCCATTCTTGCCGCTGTAGCTAAGAGGAAAAAAGATCTTGTTATCATTGCTCTCCCATTTCTTGTCCGTAATATGGAGCAGGTAGAAGTCCGGTTTCATTTCAAATTTATCCCCCAGGATGCTTTCCATATGGAGGTGAATTTCCCCCCAAAATTTCCTAAGAATTTTACATTGCCACCAGCAATGCATGAAGCTACCCTTGCTCTCCTTGCACTTCCAGCATATGTCACTCATTGCAGGGTAGCATCTGGCTAAACTCACCGGTGTGTGGTACCAATGATAATACATTTTGTACCAGTTTTCTGTTATATGGGAGAACCCCAACTGCTTAACTTTCACCTTCCACAGGGTTTCCCACTCCTGTAGCATAATGGAGTGTCCCAGTTCCTGGGCCCATCTTGTCATCGCATCTTTGACCGCTTCGGATTCTGTCTCCCATACGAGGAGTTTATTGTATAGGAGACTTCTCGTCTTTTTTTCCGATTTCATTACTTTCTCCCACACTGTGGTCTGCGTATTGAAGTTCTTTCGTGCGTCCCGCTTGAAAATTTCTTTGCATTAGGCATATTGAACCCAAGACAAATCGATGGACTGTTCTCGCAATGTTTCCAGTGGTTTGAGTGACCACGCCGACCCAGCTCTGGTGATCAGCTGTTCATATGTGTACCACTTGCTGGTTGGGAGTTCCCTGATCTGTTGAGCTTCTTGTGGCGATATCCATTGGGGCGTAGCTTGATAGAACCGATCCTTGTATTTATTCCAAGACCTGAGGAGTGATGCCCTGATGAAGTGGTTTGAGAAGTTTTTTTCAATGGACGCCTTGTCATGCCAAAGGTAAGCATGCCACCCCCGGCGCAGATCAAACCCCTCCACTGCTAGCAAGTTCTTATCTTTCAGTGTGGCCCAGTCTTTCACCCAACTTAACGCTGCCGCGTCATGGTACAATTGAAGATCAGGAAGTCCCAGTCCTCCTCTCTCTCGTCGGTCGCAGAGGGTGCTAAATTTAATTCTCGCTTTCTTTGAACACCACACAAACTTAAGTATGTCCGATCTCCAGGCTCTAAAACACATACATTCCTGATGGTAAGAGCTGTACAACATGAAATTCCTGATGGTAAGAGCTGTGCCTCAGGGGGTGGTGGAAGATTCCTTCTCTGGAGGTTTTTAAGCAGAGACTGGATGGCCACTTGTCAGGAGTGTTTTGATTGTGCGTTTGTGGGATTGAACTGAATGGTTCTTGGGCTCTCTTCCAATTCTATGACATCCACTCCAGCAGTAACTTCTCCTAATAGGATTCCACGGTCTCATTCTGGGAACATTTCTCATTGCATCCTTCAGCTTTGTGCCAGCAAGCAGGAATGAATGGCCTCCAGTGTTACAAATGTAAGTTCGACCAGCCCTGCTCAGATCCATCATCTGTGGTCAGCTGTCGAGAAGGAGAAGTTTGTGGCTTCATAAAGGGAAACTCAGGTTTGTTTCAATTGACTGACTCTCCCTCTCCCCCTCCCCTTGATATCCCAGTCCCTACTCTGAAGTCTCTTTACCTTTCTATTAATAGAGAAACATCTCTAACCCTTTTCAATTATTAGGTAAACCCAGGGCCCTTAAGAGACAGGCCCTATATCCCAGGATCTGATTAAAGGTTTTCTGTTTTAAACTGGATTATACGAGTCCCCACTGCCAGATAATTTGGGATAAACAGAAAAACTTGGATCAGGTCCTGGGATATAGGGTCTGTTTGGAAGTATCCCCTGAGCTGGGAAAGGACCCTTCTACAAAACTGTATAAAATCCACATTGAACTGGATTTTATAACAGTGTGGACTCAGATAATCCATTTCAAAGCCGATATTTTGGATTATTTGGTTGTGTGGAGGGGCCCTAAGAAAACATAACTCGTTTTCTGGAAATTATTAACCCCTCCACTTAAGGAGGCATGGTAAGTTGATTTTGTTAGTTAACATAAACTGTGGTCACTTACAGAGCCCCCAGTAGCACAATGGGTTCAACCCTTGTGCCAACTACAAAAACACGCTGCACAAAGGCACAATATAATACCTTATATAATATTTCATAAACAAGTCAAACTGATATGCACAACTTATACAATATAAGTCATGCTACAGAGGATAGTATTGGGAACTCTTACTGTACTCTGCTGAGTTTGTGTATCCCAGAAAATCTCAGTCCATTGTAGGAAAATAGTTCGAATGGTCCGTTACACAAAGTCCATGAGTATAAACTTATATTCTTCAAACTTCCTATACTGCCACTCCCCGAAGGCTCGGAGCGGTTTACAGTTTGACATAAAATACATAGCACATGGACAATACGATACAACACAAGAGGGAGGTACTACATCTAAGGCAGGGGAGGGGAGGCCAGGGCTCATGACCATATGGATCAGTGAGCTATCCAGGGGTCAAGCCAACAGTGGTGTCAGCTCGACCATCGAACGAGGTAAGCCTAGGAGGGTCCCACAGGTCCAACAGCATCCTTAGTGTCCCTAGATCTGTAGGGAGACGGTCACCACAAGCCTGTGGGTCCGATCTCCCCATCACCAGGATGTCAGACCTCCTGGGTTTGGGGTTCGCCAGCGGGAACGCTCGACGTCTGAATTTGGTGTTCCAGAAGGTCCTAGCAGGGAACTTCCTGGGTGCCTCAGACCCAGTCGTCGCGGGCCTCTCCAGCTCCGGGGGTCCAGAAGAAAGTTCAAGGGTCCTCCTGATTCCAGAGGCTCTGGAGGTCCCCCTCTGTGGCACCTGGCTGCTCTGGGACTGGTTGGGCTGGGAGGACTTCCGGTGAATGTCAGTGGAACCGGAAGTCCTTTCTTGGCTGTTCTTCCTGTTGCGCTGACGTCTCTGCCTCCGCCTCCCAGGACGCACTTGTGCCTTCCACCGAAGACTCCTCCCAGGCTTCCAGTCCTCAGGGGGTGGTGACGAACGACCAGGCCCAGCGTCTCCAAAGTCGTCCGCCATCTTCAGCCTCCCCAGGTCCAGGCTGCGGTGGCGGCGAAAATAAAGCAGAGGATGGTCCAATATAGTATATTCCAGGAAATTCAATCACCCAACACAGTGTCCTCTGTGCGAGATGAAAGTCCAATCCAACAGTCCATAATATAAGTCCAGCAATATCAGTTATATAAATCCTTTAGGAAGAACGGACAAACAGGGGCATAAAATCCACACATGAGAATGGAATGCAATGGCTGGAAGCCGACGGGGTGTTCCATACAAAAGTATATTGGCTACCAAAGTCCGTTTCGCTCCTTTCGGAGCTTTATCAAGGCTTCAGATCATATATTATTTTGTCATTTCAACATAGGATTCATTAGAAACATAACCTTACAAGTGAAGTAAGGTGACCTCAAGGGTCAACAGGATTGCTGACTGAAAGGTCGGCAGTTTGACTCCAGGGAGTGGGGTGAGCTCCCTCTGTCAGTTCCAGCTTCTTGTGCAGGGACATGAGAGAAGCCTCCCACAGGATGGTCAAACATCTGGGCGTCCCCTGGGCAACATCCTTGCAGACGGCCAATTCTCTCACACCAGAAGTGACTTGCAGTTTCTCAGGTTGCTCCTGATATGGAAAAAAAAACCCTTACAGGGCTTGGAAATAACTACTAAGATGTAACTATTGATTTGTTTTATATTCTACCTTTCTCTCATAATGGGAGAAAGGCACTTTCCAACAAAAATGTGTTGAAAATATCTATCATACAATTTCTTTTTTTAAAAAAAAAATTAAAACATTTCATAATACATCTTGAAATCAATTAAAATATTTAAAAATTTTAAAAGACAAATAATACCCGCGCAGTAAAATGTCCACATAATTAACAAAGCTTAACGAATACATTGTTATTAGTTATAGGGCTTGGCCTGACAAGGGAGAGAGTGGAGAGGGGAGGAGCAGGAAGACACAAGCGTACTAGTTTATTAGAAACTGGAGGTGACAAGAACTAAATGTGGTCTGCTTGTCCCATGTGTACAAAATAAAACTCTAGTGTTGATCTCATCACTGATGTTGGTTCTAAGACCCCATTGAAGATGGAGATCCTATGGCTGGGCCATCCGGTTGGGGGGTAGTGCCGGCTGCCTACCCTGGACGGTGAAGCACTTTGCCCGATGTCCTTGGTAAAAAGTCTGGGGGTCCAGTTGGACCCACTGCTGACAATGGAGGCCCAGGTCTCTGCTGTCAGCAGATCCACATTTTTCCATCTGCGTCAGGCTAGACGGCTGGCACCCTACCTATCCAGGAGCGACCTAGCTACAATGATCCAGGCGACGGTCATCTCGAGATTAAACTACTATAATGCCCTCTACATTGGCCTTCCTTTGCCCGTGATCCGGAAACTCAAGTTAGTGCAGAATGCTGCAGCTCGCCTGCGGGTCGACGTGCCGGCCAGATGTAATATCACTCTCATCCTGCAGCGACTGCATTGGCTTCCAGTGGAGTACCGGATTACGTTCAAAGTGTTGGTGTTGACCTTTAAGGCCTTATATGGTCTAAGGCCGGTGTACTTGAGGGACCGCCTCACCCCATATGTTCCCAGAGATCACTACAGTCTAAAGAACAAAATCTTCTTGTAGTCCCCTCTGTCCAGACCTTCCACCTGTCCTCCACTAGGCAGAGAACATTTTCGGTGGTGGCTCCGACCCTTTGGAACGCCTTACCGGAGGATGTTCGGGCTCTCAGAGAGCTATCCTCTTTTCGGAGGGCCTGCAAAAGAGCGCTCTTCCAGCAGGCTTTTAACCTGGTGGCCTCTGATAACTCAAGCTGACTTTCTCATGCTGGTCGGAAATCTGTTTTAAACTAATTTTATTGTTGAATATTATGATTGTGCTCTTTTTAGGCTATGTAAACTGCCCCGAGCCTATGGGGAAGGGCGGTATAGAAATGGAAATAATAAATAAATAAATAAATCTGCACTGACCATTTAATGCAGTTTCAAACCATCATTGAAGTAAGTGGGTTTGATATGCAGACAATTGCATAGGATGTTCAATGTGTTGCTGAAGGCTTTCATGGCTGGAATCACTGGGTTGCTGTGAGTTTTCCGGGCTGTATGGTCATGTTCCAGAAGCATTCTCTCCTGATGTTTCATCCACATCTATGGCAGGCAGCCATGTAGCCAGGGGGGAGGGCTTGGGGGGGCTTCAGCCCCCCCTGAAATTCTCAGGGTGGTCTGCGATAAGGCCTTACTGGCCACTCTGAGTCCCCCTTCAGGGGTTGAGAAGAGCGGGGTAGAAATGTTGGAATTAATTATTACATTATTTAAACTGTTATGTGTATTTATATCATGATCAGATCACCATGCTCAATATATCCCATATGCATGGGGGTATTGGGATAACAATACAAAAGGTTTGCTAGGGTAGACCCTCTCCCACACAGATTCAGCCCCCGCCCCGCCCCCCGAATCAAACTCAGCCCCTCCCAAATCAAAATCCTGGCTACGGCCCTGAGGGCAGGCATCCTCTGCGGTTGTGAGGTCACCTCACAATCTCTGAGGATGCCTGCCATAGATGTGGGTGAAACATCAGGAGAGAATGCTTCTGGAACATGGCTATACAGCCCGGAAAACTCACAGCAACCCAACTGCATTGGAAATCTTATAACCAGTTTGAAGTCTGAATAGTGATTACACAAACCACAAAGCAATGTTACACCCTAAGGGCTTTGTTTCACACACTTTTGTGAGAGGGTTGTTGTCTAGTCACCATAATTTGAAGCTAGTTTCGAACTCCATCAAATGGTCAGTGTAGATAGGCCTCAATGAGAGTCTCGAGAACCAATGATGCTGCGTGACTCCTGGTGATATTGGGGTACATAGGAGGCAATAACCCCATCGGCTCTCTAATTGCCAACACTCAATTGGGCTGTTCCATTATAATGTTCAGCTTCTTTACTTCCCTCCCCTCCCATACCAGACAAAAGTTCTGAGTATGAACCCGCATTGTTGTATGCACATATCTCCATAATGTATGTCTTGAAATCTGTGCTAGAAGAAAAGTGGGATTAAAATGTATTAAGTAGAAAGTGTGTGTGAGAGAGAGGGGGGGGGGGGAGATGAGATGTACACCTACCCAACTTTGTGTTCACTCCATCCTAACTTCTTGCGCTCTTGTGGTCTGCAGAGTACAAAGTTCACGAGCCTATCTTTGGAATGGGCTGCGTCGAAACCACAAAATGCAGCAGTGACGAGAAGATTATTCATTCCAGCAACCCGTTCCGGGTCACCTACTCCTGCTGCAACAAGAATTACTGCAACAACGGCAACTCTAGATTCCACCCTTCCAGAACTCACCTCACCTTGCTATTTGTGGCCACTCTCTCCACCATCCTATTAACTTTCCTTCTTTCTTGAGTGCCTAGTTTTCCTGTTTTGTGAGAAATATGTCCCCTCCCAAACCTTGTCAGTGACTGGATCCTCAAACACATACATACATGCACATGCCTTTGGGCTGAAACACAACAGTTGGGAACTCCATGGCAGGAGCAGGTAGAAAGTCAGAACAGCTTTGGAGTAACAGTCAGGAGTAGCATTCATAGCCTTTTTGTGGGCTTTCTTATCAGGACATCAGGTTGGCCACTGTGTGAAACAGAAAAATGGGCACCAGTTAGGCCAGGGGTGCTCACATTTTTTAAGCATGCTTCATAAGCTACTACTGTCATAAACTTGCTCGACCTTGGGTATCCACAACCACCCCCCAGCCAATGGGACCAAAGGTAAGGGATAGTGGGAATTGTGATCTACTGCCAAGGACCCTAGTTGGACAAAATTTCCAGTTTCCTGTGTGCAACATGAAACCACTTAATAATGTGACACGATTGCAAGGATTCATGATCAGAGCATCTAGCTGTGGAGATGTCAAAGAAATACAACCTCCACAACGTTTGACTATGTGACTGATGAGGCTGGAAGTCATCCACACCTAGAAAGCCACAGGATCCACATCACTGATGTTAACAAACTGTTCGTCTATGTGCTTTAAACATGTTCAGTATTGTTATTGTTGTTCTGTACACACACTGCTAATCCTTGCAAAAACTTGTTGAGGTTTAGCTGTAGCTGATGACTCAGTTCACGAAGTTTTATTGTGGGTGATGTTTGCACACACCTTACATTTATGCTAGTGAAGGGTGACTGTGTAAAATTGTTCCAGCATGGCTTTGTCCATTTGATTGCTGTGGTGCAGCAAAGGTGATGTAGTAGTTTGACTACTGGTTTGGCTGGGAGTATGAAAATCCAGGTTCAATTCCTCATTGAGATGTGAAGCTTTCAAGCTGATCTTGAGCAAGTCACCATCTCTCTGACTAACCTATCTTCCAATATTTTACCAGAAGTGGGAAACTATATACAATAACTTGCGGGAAATCCAGGATATAAATGTATGAGTGTTATCCAGAAAGTAACGTTACAATATTTTTTAAATATACAAAGAAAGAATATATTTTAATAAAACTTACATGGATTATAGCATAGGTCAGTGTTTTTCAACCTTTTTTGAGCCACGACACATTTTTTACATTTACAAAATCCTGGGGCACACCACCAACCAAAATGACACAAAATGACACTCTAACACAGTAATACATATAGTTAATATGTTTTAAAATGTATTTATACACTCAGTGTGAAACCTGGGCCTGTTTCAATGAACACAACATAGATATCCTGGCAGGAATGGCAGAAAGACACAAACTTCCCACACACAATTCCTATAACCAAGAGAAAATACTATAAGAGTTTGGTGGGCATTGACCTTGAGTTTTGGAGTTGTAGTTCACCTATATCCAGAGAGCACTGTGGATTCAAACAATGTTGGATCAGGACCAAACTTGGCATGAATACTTAATATGCCAAAATGTGAACACAGATGGAGTTTGGGGAAAAGAGACCTTGACATTTGGGAGTTACAGTTTCTGGAATTTATAGCTAACACACAATCAAAGAACATCCTGAACTCTTGCAACAATGGAATTGAACCAAACTTGGCATATTGAACTCTCATTACCAACAGAAAGTACTGAAAGGGTTGGCTTGGGAATTGACCTTGAGTTTGGAAGTTGTAGTTCATCTACATCCAGAGAGCACTGTGGACTCAAACAATGTTATGTTATGTTGTTGTTTGTTTTCTATCCAGAATCACAATGTTGGAAGGAGGCTCACCAATTTAAGGTCCCTAAAACAGGCATGGGAAAACTTTGGCCCTCTGGGTGCTTTGGACTTCAACTCCCACCATTCCTAACAGCCTGAGGCCCTTTCCTGCTTAAATGGCTGAGGGGGGGAGGGAGGAAAAGGGCCTGAGGCTGCTAGGAATGGTGGGAGTTGGAGTCCAAAACACCAGGAAGGTCCAAGTTTGCCCATGCCAGTTTTCAACAGAGACCTCTTCCTCCCCCTTCCCCTTCGTGCCCTTTCTTCTTCCTCCTGCTGAACACTTACTTTTTCTTCTATACTGCCGCTTCTGCCGCCATTTTGATCCGAGGGGGCAGCGTGAGTGTGTTCAGGAGGGGAGGGGGAGGGAGGAAGACATGACCCGTGCAGGCGCTACTGCGCAGACTTGCCCCAGAGCAAAGCAAGCAGAGCGAGGCTGGGAAGAAGGGAGCCCGAGTGCAGAAGAAAAAGTGTTTGGCAGGAGGGGGAAGAAAGGGTATTGGAGGTTCCAATTTCCCACGGCACACCTGATGATCGCTCACGGCACACTGGTTGGGAAACACTGGCATAGGTATTACATTATTTTTACTACATAATCACCATTCAGTTCAATACATTTTGTCATCTGCGGGACGAGTTTCTGATGCCTGTGTCATAGAAGTTTCCCTCTGCTTTTTTCAGCCAGTTCGTCACTTCAATTTTCACCTTGCCATCATCAGAAAAGTGTTTTCCACCCAGGTGTTTCTTCAATTTAGTGAACAGGTGATAGTCACTGGCTGTGAGGTTGGGGTTTTGAAAGGCTTAAAACATCCCGACCAAATGAAGTCAACAACATTGTCATGAAGGAGACAGATTCCTGCCGTCAGCACCCCACGATGTTTGTTTTGAATGGCTTTTTGAAGTTTCTTCATGGCCTCTCAATATATTCCATACCCATTTTGTCCGATGCTGTCTTGACATTATGTCCTCTCCATTGCGTGTGCAAGGGTGACACACCTCGCGCCAAGGACAATAACACAGACACAAGTGTTTGGATGAAAATGGCCACAACTCATTTATTGAAAACAGGAACAAAGGGTTGGCGGCCACGCATGGGTCCTGGATCAGGGTCGTACAGCCCCCACGAATGTCCAAAGGCGTATGCAAGCCTGGGGTGCGAGCGGCCCAATGCCTGTCCACGGAAACCCGTCACCCCCAGGGGCCTGGGCGTTATCCCCCTTACAACCAAGGGGCGATAAGCCAGCCTGATCCAGGGGCCATGCCACACGCCAAACACGGAGTTGTGACAAAGAACATAATAGTGCATAATCATGAACAGTGCAACAATGACATGAAGAATGAACAAAATGGACACCAACAAGCAATGCAATAAGTAGGGAGGGTGGGAGGAAAAATAGAGCTGGGCCCCATGTGCAGCCTGGGCAGCCCCGGGCGGCCTTAAATAGGCTGCCCAGGCGGAAGTGCAGGCCAGCTGGCACAAAGAGGGGGCAGGGCAGGGCCAGCCCCGTCATTGGCCGGCCGGCATTTGGTGGCGGGAAACTATCCCACCACCCCAGGGGCTTCTGGGAAGGAGAAGCCCCTGCATCTCTCCGCAAGATGGCGGCGAGGGCAACCCCGCCCCGCAACCCGCTCGGCTGGTAAGTCGGCCAAGCACATTAACTGAAATGATTTCACAATGAATTGCAGCGGTGTTCATGCCCTTCGCATTTAGGTTGCGCATTACAGCACGAACTTCGCACTTGGAGGGAAACGGAATGAGGATGCCCATCTCTAACCTTCACCACAACGCCAGTCAATGAGCTACTGACGACAGGCACTGCTCGTTCACTTCCGTTGGCTTCCCACCACACGGCAGTGATACCAACTTCCCCTGATAAAAATCCCCATGAGAGCTACGTGCCTTGTAACCTTGCTTTCTGGATAACCCTCATATAATAAATGAATAATACAGTTTATACAAGTTGCACACTGTCAGTTTCAAGGAACGCAACAGTAAACTTCTGAACAAATATTGTCAAGAAAACCCTCCGATAGTGTTGCCTTAGGATCACCACAGCTGGAAATGACTTGAAGGCACACAAGAAAGACGAGATACATATGTGTTTTTTTCCCAATAGACCCAACAGAACTTTTCTTTATACCAGAAGTGGGGATAATGTTGTTCCCAGATACGGGCTGCCATCCAGTTTAGTATTTGTGAGATCATAAGCTGAATTTAAAGTCTTGTAATTTTCGGGAATTGCATGTATGGTTGTTAATGGCCAAGCATGACTCCACAAACATCTACTTCTTAATCAGAAGTACCCAAGTCAAAGAGTTTCTGTGGTGCTGAGACTGGGGTGGTGTAGAATGATGACCACGGGACTCTCCTGTTGTGGTGGACCTTGAGAGAAACACTTACAGCACTGTTCTGGGTGTGGCTCCCTTAGAGGCTAAGTTTGGTTGTTTTCTGCTATTAATAGCATGCTCTCAGTTGCTTCCCAGGTTTATGGAACATACAAACAAAATACTTAATATTTGCATTGTGGGTGTGGCTCTTTTACATGTGACAGTAGGTTGTCTTCAGCTATTAACATGCTCTCTTACTGCCTACTCTTGTTTATTGGACATCCAATAGAAATACTGAATACTTTTTATATCCAACAATAGTAAGAACTACCCTCCCTTAAGGTAGACTCTCATCTGGCTTGTTTACACCAGTGTTTCCCAACCTTTTTAAATCCGTGGCACACCTTTTACATTTACAAAATCCTGGGGCACACCACCAACCAAAATGACACAAAAATGACACTCTAACACAGTAATATACTGTATAGTTAATATGTTTTTAAATGTATTTATACACTCAGTGTGAAACATGGGCCTGTTTCGATGAACACAACATAGATATCCTGGCATGGCAGAAAGACACACAAGAAGGTCTTGCTCAATTTAGAGTTAACACTAGGGTTGGTCTCTGCGGTTTAAAAATTATTTGAAATCGGATTAAATTCATATAAAAAGCTAATTTTGATGTTTACCTAACCTCGTGCACCAACCCGGAAGTATAATTTCCTTACCAAACCTGGGGGGCCTTCATTTTTGTATTTGTCACATAATTCATGTAATTACGTCGTATGGCTTCTTTGCCCTTAGTAGACGCATGTTCTCATGGGCTAATGAAACCACCTGCTTCCCTTTAGCCAATCAGCCCCAAAGGGGGGGGGAGGAAGTGGTTTGCACTCCCTCCTTTCCTCCTCCCCCCTCCCTGCTGACAGGCAACGCGATAATCCTCGTTGCTTCTCAGGGGGGGGGGAGGGAACGCGGGTTTCTCCCATCCAGGCAAGCAGGAGGGGGGTGCTCCTCCACTCCTGCTTCCTTGGATGGGAAAAATGTGCATCGCTGCCAGGGGAGAGGAAGATGTGGGGTTAAAGTTAACCCCCCTCCCCCTCTCCTCTGGCAGGGGCTGTGTGTATGCCTGCATACACACACATCGCTTTCACAGGAGAAGAGGAGGGGGGTTAAGAGTTAACCCACCTCCTCCTCTCCTCTGGCAGGGGTGCGTCTGTGTATTTCCCCCTTGATTTGCCTGTGCTTTTAACAGTGTCAGTCAGTCCTGTTTCCCTGCTTTGCCCAATTAAGAACTAATAACGAATTTCGTTATTAATTACGTTACATTTCAGAATATTTTTGAATGTTTTGGTAAGTATTTCTATTACTAATAAAAAAAAAATCCCCCCCCCCCCCATTGTATTTTAGAACCACTTTTTTGTGGATCAACCAAGCCTAGTTAACACACAATCAAAGAGCATCCTGAACTCTTGCAACAATGGAATTGAACCAAACTTGGCACATTGAACTCTCATTACCAACAGAAAGTACTGAAAGGGTTTGCTTGGGAATTGACCTTGAGTTTGGAAGTTGTAG
Source organism: Anolis apletophallus (assembly GCA_030556195.1). Taxonomy (NCBI): domain Eukaryota; kingdom Metazoa; phylum Chordata; class Lepidosauria; order Squamata; family Anolidae; genus Anolis; species Anolis apletophallus. The sequence continues at coordinate 189,565,843 of JARBWK010000001.1, read as the reverse complement.
TTCACCTACACCCAGATAGCACTATGGATTCAAACAATGTTATGTTATGTTGTTGTTTTCTATCCAGAATCATAATGTTGGAAGGAGGCTCACCACTTTAAGGTCCCTAAAACAGGCATGGGAAAACTTTGGCCCTCTGGGTGCTTTGGACTTCAACTCCCACCATTCCTAACAGCCTGAGGCCCTTTCCTGCTTAAATAGCTGAGGGGGGAAAAGGGAAAGGGCCTGAGGCTGCTAGGAATGGTGGGAGTTGGAGTCCAAAATACCTGGAAGGTCCAAGTTTGCCCATGCCAGCTTTCGACAGTGACCTCTTCCTCCCCCTTTGCGCCCTTTCTTCCCCCTCCTGCTGAACACTTACTTTTTCTTCTACACTACCGCTTCTGCCGCCATTTTGATCCGAGGGGGCAGCGTGAACGTGTTCAGGAGGGGAGGGGGGAGGGAGGAAGACGTGACCTGTGCAGGCGCTACTGCGCAGACTCGCCCCAGAGCAAAGCGAGGCAAATTGAGCAAAGTGAGGCTGGGAAGAAGGGAGCCCGAGTGGAGAAGAAAAAGTGTTCGGCAGGAGGGGGAAGAAAGGGTATTGGAGGTTTCAATTTCCCACTGCACACCTGATGATCGCTCACGGCACACCGGTTGGGAAGCACTAGTTTACACCATGCAGAAACTCCATTTTCAATCAGAAATTTTTTCTGGAGGTCTGGAGACTTCCAGTCAGTAACCTGGGGTAAAAATGTTTAATACAAAGTCAGAGAACACTCTGTTGTTTCTGGGTTAGTGTAAGAACTGCTCCATTATCCACAGAGTCTGGCAGACAATCTCCTTTTACCTGTTTTCTGAGGTACAGAGAAAGGGGACAGATCAGGCCTAGGAGATGGAAATGGAGCTTTGTCAGCCAGCCAAGGTGCCCATATTATTATTTATTTATTATTATTATTTCCACCATTTCTATCCTGCTTCTTCTCAACCCCCTAGGGGGGACTCAGAGCAGCTTAACGGCAACAATTCGATGCCAAAAACACAGTATACATATAATAAAAACCAAAAACAGTCAGAGTTAAAATACATTAAAATACAGTTAGCATTAAAATACATTAAAACAAAATTAGCATTAAAATACATCATACATTCACATAAGTTAAAACAGTATTCCGTCCATAATAGAAGCATTGGGTCATGTCCACCAGTTTGCCATTTCAGTCCAATCTAAAGTTCTGTATCGTGCTAATGTGCAAACGCTTGGTCCCATAACCAGGATTTCACTTTTTCCCTGAATGCCAGGAGGGATGGGGTTAATCGTATATCAATAGGGAGTGCGTTCCACAGATGGGGAGCCACCACCGAGAAGGCCCTCTCTCTCGTCCCCACCAACCGCATTTGAGAAGTAGGCGGGAGCGAGAGCAGGGCCTCCCCGGATGATCTTAAATTACAAGGTGGGACGTAGCGGCTGATGCGTTCGGACAAGTAAGCTGGGCCAGAACCGTATAGAGCTTTAAAGGTCAAAACCAGCACTTTGAATTGAGCTCGGAAGTAGACAGGCAGCCAGTGGAGCTGACGCAGCAGGGGGGCACGTAGAGTGCGTTGCAGTAATTTATTCGGGATGTGACCAGAGCGTGGATGGCCATAGCCAGATCAGACTTCCCAAGGTAAGGGCGCAGCTGCCGCATGAGTCTTAACTGTGCAAAAGCTCCCCTGGCCACTGCCGAGACCTGGGCTTCCAGGCTCAGCGATGAGTCCAGGATCACTCCCAAGCTGCGAACCTTCGTCTTCAGAGGGAGTGTAACCCCATCCAACACAGGCTGTAACCCTATGCCCTGTTCGGCCTTTCGACTGACCAGGAGGACCTCTGTCTTGTCTGGATTAAGTTTCAAATTGCTAGCCCTCATCCGGTCCGACACAGCAGCCAAGCACCGGTTCAAAGCACCAAGCACCGGTTTCATATGACTACGAAAAAGAGAGAGCATAGCCACCACTGCCTCTCCCTGGTTGCGCAGGTTCTTTTGCCGATGTCAACAAAGGGCTTGGCAATAACCAGTTCTCCAGAATTCTATGGCATTCCAGCAGCAGGAACAAGCAACATCAAAGGTAAGGTGACCATCCAACAGGATCAAACCTGTTTTATACCTGCTGAACAATCTAGATTCCATCCTGCTAGCATTGCCATGGGATGGAGATAGAGTTGGAAGGGACCTCGTGAGTCATCCATTCCAACCTCCTGCCAAGAAGCAGAAAAATCACATTCTATTTATTTATTTATTTATGGCATTTTACCCCGCTCTTCTCAACCCCCGAGGGGGGACTCAGAGCATTCAAAGCACCCTCGACACATGGCCATCCAGCCTCTGTCTAAAAGTCTCCAAAGAAGGAACCTCCACCACACTGCATGGCAGAGAGTTCCACTGCTGAACAGCTCTCACAGACCGGAAGTTCTTCCTAACGTTCAGGTGGAATCTCCTTTCTTGTCATTGTTCCGCGAACTAGTCTCCAGAGCAGCAAAAAAAAACAAAACAATCTTGCTCCCTCCTCCCTATGACTTCCCCTCACATATTTATAGATGGCCATGTCTCCTCTCAGTCTTCTCTTCTGCAGGCTAAACCATGCCCAGCTCTTTAAACTGGAGATGACAGTGTCGCCACCCCTGGAACGGGTCCGAAGTATTGCCACTCCAGACTGCCCTCAGATTAAACTTTACATACAGATATCCCTATGACTTTGCATTGTAAAGAGAGATTAAAACACATGTTCTGGTCACCATGCTTATTTATTGCAATTAAAAACAACAAAGAGATCAAGAGTACCCCAGAATTAACAGATCCGTTGCATCTTGAGTTTTCACAGTTTAGAGAACATCACTTTCAAATATATGAAATATTGTCCTCTGATGAATGAACCTATCTGTCTGGTTGCAGTAGCACAGTGTTTCCCAACTGGTGTGCTGTGGCACACTAGTGTGCTGTGAGCGATCATCAGGTGTGCTGTGGGAAATTGGAACCTCTTGAGTCTTGAATAAGCCACGGCCCTTTATTCCCCACGGGCCAATCCCGTTGCGGTGGCCTTGAACTCCCGCCCGGCACCAAGGTGGAGGCGGCGGGACCGGAAGCGCCTTCCCTGTGGGGACACCAGTGGAGCGGAAGTGCCTTGTCTGAGGCGATGCGGTGGCAGGTGTCCCTGGCAGTGCTGGGCTTGGCGGCGAGCCTGACACTGGTCTGGCCAGCTGGGGCGGTGGAGCCCTTGAGCCCGAGCCTGGCCCTGGTAAGTGCCGCCACCTTCACCTTCAAAGGCTTCCTCTCCTACCCGCAGCTCTACTGCCTCTTTGCCCACTGCTGCCATGACGGGGGGAACAACGGGGCCCGCCTCTAGGCAGGTACACGAGTAGCCTACCGGGCCTCAGAGACTGTGATGTGGAAGGAGCCTCATGGGCTATATTATTATTATTATTTTATTTTATTTTATTTTAAAAAAGCTTTATTATATGAAGACATAAAAACACAGTAGATACACAAAAACACAGTAAATACGACGAATCACCCCACCACCACCAACAGTTTCACACATACCGCCACAGGTTGTACAGAGACAAAGAGAGAAGAGCGACATTTACAGACATACCTACATTTAAAAGAGATGTTGACTCCACATCTCAAAATAGAATATTCAAAATTTTACATATGATGGGAAAAAATTATAATTATATACATAGCCCTTTGAGATTCACAAGTTTCTTCACTCTCATATATTCCACGAAAGGGGACCAGGTATTGTCAAATTGTTTGGTGGAATTGTCTCTAAGTAGATACGTAAGTTTGTCAAGCTCCGCAATTTCCAGCGATTTTGTCAGCCATTCTTCAATACTGGGCATTTCTGTTGTCTTCCAGTGTCTGGCTATTACAATTCTTGCTGCCGCAGTTAGGTAAGTAAGTAGTCTGTCTGTCTCTTTGTTTTGTTGTAGTCCTGTAATGTTCAACAAATAAAACTCTGGTTTTTTTTAATAGTCTGGTGTAACATTTCTTGTATCACATTATTAACAGAGGTCCAAAATTTATTTACCACTTTACAGGTCCACCATTGGTGGAAAAAGGTACCGCGTTCTTGGGAACATTTCCAACATAAATCATTGTTGTTTTTGTAAATTTTCGACAGTTGGTATGGGGTCAAATGCCACCTATACATCATTTTGTATAAATTTTCTTTTAAATAATATGAATAAGTATATTTATTTATTTATTTATTTATTGTTCACAGCAGGCTCGGGGCGGATCACAGCATAAAATATGTGGGCGGCATGATGCTACATGTCAACATGCGGCCCTACAATCAATAAAAACATACAACATAAAACCACATTTAAAAACAGATGCATTGTCAAGGTACAGATTAAGAGGACATATATCAGATTTTAGACCAGTATGCCTAATTAAAGGCCAGCCCGAAGAGGGCCGTCTTACACGCCCTCCGAACGGGCCCAATTCGAGATGGCTTGGGTGCTGTCGGGAGGGCGTTCCAAAGTACTGGTGCTGCCACGGAGAAAGACCTTTGTCGAGTCGCTGACAGGTGGCAGGAGCGGACTGATGAACTATCAACAGATTCTGCTCATCTGAGCGCAGTGATCTCGGGGGAACGTACGGGGTAAGGCGGTCCTTCAGGTACGCAGGCCCCAGGCCGTGCAAGGCCTTAAAGGTCAGAACCAACACCTTGAAGGCAACCCGGTACTCAACAGGGAGCCAGTGCAGTTGCCGGAGGATGGGTGTAATATGCTCTCTTGCCGGCACTCCTGCTAGCAAGCGAGCCGCGGCATTCTGCACTAGCTTGAGTTTCCGGATTGTCGACAGGGGAAGGCCAACGTAGAGGGCATTACAGTAGTCTAGTCTCTAGACTACTATTTCTGTTTTGTTTTCCATATTTTTTCCCATTCTTCCTTGGGAATATTTGTGCCTAGATTTGCTGGTCATTATTATTATTATTATTATTATTATTATGAACTATGTATTAACATAATATAATTATTTTCCCTTAGTATATGATATTATATTGTTATATTATCAGTATTTATCATAGTTATGGTATATATCGTTATTGACTATGAGAGTAATGTTAACAGTCAGGATTAACTCCTGTGCTTTACTGATAATATATTGTATGTATTATATGTACCTATAATATTTATATTATTATAATGTAATGCAAGCTAACACTTTAAAAAATAATACAATATTGAGATTATATATTTTATATTACTTGTAATAGTACTAATAATATTACAGTATAATGGTATAGTACAATATAGTAAGCTAGAGTGTCATTTTGTGTTATTTTGGTTGGTGGTGTGCCCCAGGATTTTGTAAATGTAAAAAATGTGCCGCGGCTCAAAAAAGGTTGAAAAACACTGCAGTAGCAGAATCTTCCATGTCGAGGCTGAAGGCTGCTAAGGCCCCTGGAGGTTTCCGATTCTTAAGGTACAGAAAACCACTTTGTTAAATATGATGGTGTTTCTTTGGGTTGTGTATTATATTCCCCTCCAGTGAAAGAATATTGCTAATTTAATTTATCTCAGACATCCCATAAGCTTTCTCCCTATTTCTTTTTAACATTTTGTTCTCTTTTTTTTGAAAACTCGTCTCAGTTGGAAAGAGGAAGATGCCAATCTTCAAATAAATGAATGCACAAACTTTAGAACTGGTTTCAGCTGCACGAGCTCAGTCCATTCCTTCTTCTCTTAAGGTTTATTGTGTTTTTCTCCACACCCAGATTAGTTTGTTAATACTCTTGCTGTGTCGCATTCTTATAGAGTGGTGCATTGTGTGCTTAGGAATACAACTAGATTTTCTGTCTCCATCCCCTTTCGCAAGAGATTTTCTTGTGGCTTCCACCCTATTCCAGCCATCAGTCATACCTTAAGACAGGGATAGGGAACCTATGGCTCGGGAGCCAGATGTGGCTCTTTTCATGATTGCATCTGGCTCTCCAGAGCAGCTCGAGCCTCAGTTTCCCAGCATGCAGCGGGGAGGAGTGACGCAAATGCACCACGACTTCCAGTTCCGCGCCGCCATCGCCACATCTTCCTCATCCCTCGCTGCTCTCGGGGCCCTGCGCCCTCTTCGCCAGGGATGGCAGAGCCTGACGGTGGCAGCAGCGGCGCCTTGTCCTCGTCTTCCTCTTCCTCCTCCGCCACGGGCCTCGGGGGAGGCAGTGGAGGCGGGCCTGGCCCTGGCGCTGTGTACCCGGCCTCGCTGCCCGTGGGGGACGCCCAGCTCATCGCCCTCCTCTTCGGGCAGCTCAAGAGCCACAGCCTCTTTGATGCCTTCTGGAGGGACTGCCTCGCCGACGTCAACACCAAACTCCGCCTTAGCCGTGCGCCCTCCTCCCCCTTCCTTCCTTCCTTCCTTCCTTCCTTCCTTCCTTCCTTCCTTCCTTCCTTCCTTCCTCTTCTATTCTTTTTCCCCAAGTCTTCCTTTCTTTCTCCTTCCTTTCTTTTCACTTCCCTCTCTCTCCCCTTCTTTCTTTTTTTCTTTTCATTATTTTAGTTTTTTCTCACTCCCTTACTTTTCTTTTCTTCACCCTTTCCTTTCCTTTCCTCCCTTCCCATTTCCTTCTTTCTTTCCCCCTCCTTGTCTCTCTCCTACTTTTCTTTTCTTCCTTTTCCATAGTTCATTCTTATTTTCTTTCTTCCTCTTCCCCTCCCTCCTTTATTTCCTCTTCCTTCCTTCCTTCCTTCCTTCCTTCCTTCCTTCCTTCCTTCCTTCCTTCCTTCCTTTCCCCCTTCCTTCCTTCTGTCTTCTCTTCCTTCCCAGAGTCCTGAGCATGCCTTTTGCAGAGCCAGGTCTGAAGTGTCCCGTCATGCTGTCGGGGGAATCCTTTTCTCATAGTATGATGTACGTATATACTCACATTTAGTTGAATTCAGTCTTAAAATTATATAAAGGAGGTCCCATCATGGAACGACCGTCCTAGGCAGAGAAACCTTACAAGGCAGAGACACCAAACTTGGCAACAAAAATAGGCCTCAGGCAAGGTAGGTTTTTAGCAAAGAAACTTTCCCCCCCAAAACCTAGAAGGCCCCCAAAACAACGATACAAAAAAACCTACATTTCCCAGCGTCCTCTGCGGCCGCCAGCCAATCTCCCAGCCTCCACATTCTGACAACATGATTGGTTGCCAGTGAGGGAGTATTTGCATAACGCCTCTATTGGCCAGCCAACATGAACATTCCGACCCTATAAACTGGCAGAGGAGGATAAGGCAAAGGCCTGAGGCAGTCGCCAACACGAACACCCAATTCACTTCCCACAGAAAATGTAAACCCCTACAAATCACAGACCATGCCCAAAATTGACAGTAAGACTTCATTAACATGATTTCCCTGACTAGGCCTCACTTAATGGGATGCTGTTAAAGCTCCGAATTGACAGTAAGGCTTCATTAACTTGATTTTCCCGACTAGGCCTCAGCTCATGGGACATTGAGTATGGCCTGAATTGACAGTAAGGCTTCATTAACTTGATTTTCCTGACTAGGCTTCAGCTTATGGGACATTGTGTATGGCCTGAATTTACAGTAACCTACCTTGGCACACAGAGCCCCTATGACCCATGCTATATTCTACTACAGTTTGGAGGAGGGTGGACCATGGATGATGGGATTTGATGTACCTCCATGGATTATGGGATTTGTAGTACTTTCAAACCCTTCATTCCCCACAGACCACTGTGTCCCAGAACCAAGACCGATAAAGACCCAACTTGGCACACAGTGCCCCCATGACCCACACTCCATCCAACTGCAGTTTAGAGGAGGGCACACCATGGATGATGGGATTTCAAGTACCTCCACTCACTTCCAAAGTACCCCACCCACACAAGCATCAACCTCTACATCAACACAGCAGACGGAAAGACAAAAAACATTGTATATCCACAAGCTCTGCAGAACGCCAGCAACACCACACAACAACAACTCCCCAGGACTTCAACATCCCACCCACCAGAACAACCCACAACGACACAGCCATGACCCCACCAAGACCGTAAGTAACATCAATTCCAACCCTTACATACTCAGACTTTCTCGCATCTCCTAAATAGGGCACAGCAACGTGTGCCGGGTACAGCTAGTATTATATATATTATATGGCTCTCACTGAAATAATTTTCCAAATATTTTACTTTTATGGCTCTCTGAGTCAAAAAGGTTCCTGACCCCTGCCTTAAGACCCTAAACCTGTATTCCGAGGTACAGAGAAAGGGGACTGATCAGGCCTAAGATATGGTAATGGAGCTTTGCCTAGGTTCTCAATGTTTTCTTCACCACAGACCCTCTGTTAAATACTTTTTGTTGCCATGGAACCCAAGGTTTCATTGAAGGACTCATGGAGATTCTTCAAATTTAGAGAAAAGGGAATATCTGTTTATGCGCCCACTCCTATTATAATATTTTGATTATAATGATTCCATAAAATGTAAAATTATAGCATCAACACTAATAATATAATAATTTAATCTGATCTGGTACTCCTGTGAGGACATTGCAGGGAGTTCCCAGACCTCAGGTTGAGAACCATTGTGATAGATCAGTCTTGTTTATACATTTCTTCAGCCTCTCCCGAGGCTGTGCTTTGTTTTGACTCTTACCAATTGAGAAAGGTGAATTCCCCTCATCGTTCTTCCCCATTCTATCATTCAATACTGTAATATCAATAATGTAGTGAACTCATAAGCCATTCAAGCAATGGAAGCCAACCAACAGGAGCCCCTGGTGGCCCAATGGGTGCTAGCAGTTCGAATCCGGAGAGAGCGGGTTGAGCTCCCTCTGTCAGCTCCAGTTCCCCGTGCCGGGACATGAGAGAAGCCACCCACAAGGATGGTAAACATGAAACATCCAGGCATCCACTGGGCAACGTCCTTGCAGATGGCCAATTCTCTTACACCAGAAGCGACTTGCAGTTTCTCAAGTCGCTCCTGACATGAACGTTTTAAAAAAGCCAAGCAACATAGTACCCATTTGAGTCTTCTACCTGCCCCAAACAATCATTTCCATTTACCAATGTCAGCATGGACACCGGGAATGTGGCACAGCTGGCTACATGTCAGCTGCATAAGATCTCTCTGACCAGTAGGTCATGAGTTTGAGGCCTGCCCTGGTCGAGGTGAGTGCTCGACCTTTAAGTGTAGCCTGCTGTCGACCTTTGCAGCCCAAAAGACAGTTGCATCTTCAAGTAGGAAATAAAGGTACCACATTAATTGGGGAGGCAAATTTTGACTGAATTATGAGGCCATTAAAGAACTCCAGGAATGCGGAAGGAACAACAAGGGACGCTGAGAACGCTGAGAGATAAGGAGTGCGTCAGCTCCCCCTGGTGGCCAGAGTTTTCCTCTGTTCGTCTATATGTGTGTTATGTATGTTAAGTATGTGTAGCTGTAATCCGCTGAGTCCCCTTCAGGGTGAGAAGAGCAGAATATAAATAAAGTAAATAAATAATCTCAAGGCAGCATAACCTGGCTGAGGCAGAGGCAGCCCTGACTTGGATGGGAAACCCTTAAGGAATCCCATGTGCTGTGGGTTATATCTCAGAGGAAGGAACTAGCAAAACCATCACTTAGTGTTTTTTTTACTTTTAATCTTCTGCAACTCATGGGGTTTCCTTAAGTCAACAGGAAATGTGCAGGAATGTACTATGCAGGGTATATAACTTAACATATTTGCAAAACAGCCGGATGCAGAAATCTTTAACATTGCAATGGGCAAGTTTTCAAAGTTCAGCAACCTATTGCCCTATGAGTATAAGCTATCAAACAATGCCTTAAGCCAATTCTCCTCCCTTCATTATACTCTCCTTATTGGTGGATTATGTTTTTCAACTGTCTGTAAAAGTTGTTTGCAACAGGCCCGGATCAGGCCCTTTTGCCACCCAAGGCCAAAGGGCCTCTCTCCGCCCCTCCCTGCCCCCGGCTCCGCCCCTCCCCGCCCCCCGGCTCCACCCCTCTCCGCACCCGTCTCCTCACCGGTGCGAGGAGGAGGAAGGAAAGTCCCACCCCTGGAGCCGATGCGGGGCCTCCCCATGGCTGCTCCTCCCTCCTTCCTCCCTCCCCTCCCTCCTAAAGTCGCCATGCGGCCGAAAATCGCCCTTTTCAGGCCGGCTTTAAGAGGAGAGGAGGATCGGCTCCATGCTAACGAGGAGGCGGGGGCGGAGCCGGGCAGAGCCAGGGGAGAGGAGGGGCAGAGTCAGGGGCAGAGCCGATCCTCCCTCCCTCCTAAAGCAGAGCCGAGGGGAGCAGAGCAAAGGGAGGGGGTGGCGTGGATAGCGCTTGTGCCGCCCCGCGCATGCGCCCTTTTAAAAAAAAATGATTTTTTTTTTGAATTTTTTGGGGGATTTTTTTTTAATTGGGGGTCTGGATCTGCTGCCCCCCCCCCCAAAGTGCCGCTCGAGGCCATGGCCTGGGGTGGCCTTATAGGTAATCCAGCCCTGGTTTGCAAGTCAGCCCAGTAAAAGGGAGAGGAGTAGATTCAGACTAAGAAAAACTTTGTCTACAGAAACGTTGCCCAAGAACACCTAGTTGTGCTACCATCCTGCTGGGAGGTTTCTCTCACCACAAGCTAGAACTGATGGGCGGGAGCTCACCTCATCTCGCGGATTCGAACTGGCAACCTTCAGGTCAGCACCCAACCTTCAGGGTTTAACTCAAGGGTGCTACTGTGGCACAAGGGTGCTACTGTAGGGTGCTACTGTACTCAAGGGTACTACTGTGGCACAAGGGTGCTAACGTAGCACAAGGGTGCTACTGTGGCTCCAATACAGATATTCAACTTGTACTGCTTTCATACCAGTGACTTGGTTTCACATCAGTGACTTGAGCAAAATTTCAGCATTTCCAGACATCCTGGTTGTTTCAAACATGACTCTCTAAATACTTTTCTGCACTCTGTCTTTCATCCAGTGTGGTGTAGTGGTTTGAACATTGGTCTAGGACTCTGGAGACTACGGTGTAAATCCCTGTTCAGACATGGAAACACTGAACAACCTTGGTTGACTCATAAACTCTCAGCTCCAGAAAACTCTGTGATAATTTGCCCTGCGAGCTGCTTTGAGTCGCTGCAAGGCTGAGAAAGGTGGGCTACAAATGCCGTAAATAAATAAACAATAAATAATAGGGTTGCTATAAGTCAGAACTTACTTGGAAGTACACAACTACAAAAACACACATTTAGTTGATTCCTCCAATTTCATAGGAACTTGTTCCAACCAACAGGCTTTGAGAAAACCTACTTTGTTGGGAAAACATTGTAGGGCAAGTCTGTTTATTTTTGTTGTGTATTTCGTTTTTTGTTTCAGGTTGTCTTAACAACCTGAGCTCTCAGGGCAGCATTCAATATATTGGAAAGAAAAAGCTGTATACAATGCAAACAATGATCAGAGAATTCATGAATCAAAACCAAAATAAAACCAGCACCAGAAGAGTAAAGATGTTGTGGCATATGAAACCAAAAGTAAAAAGTGCAACAAAATAGAAAATCACACAAAGCTGTATTTACCATATAAGGCGACTAGGCGTATAAGACGACCCCGTAACAAAGAAGTAACGTTACTAACTTCTATAAATCCACAAACTATACAATAAACAGGGATAGTTGCTCAAATATCAATGCTTTATCACCAACAATTGGTATATTAGAACAACTTAAACTTCATAATAATATATATGCATGATTATATGCGAACCGCGAAAGAAATACAATATCACAAGCGACATTACTCACGTAACCCAATCCCGTATACCATCAAACAATAGTGGATTCAATGTAATCTTTAGGTCAACTCGTAATAAGTGTAAATAGTATTATCCAAGTTCCAGAGATGGACCTTATAGGTCTAAAGTATAAAGTCAAAATGACGAGAAGATCACTCTAATAGTTCCTGTAGAAATTCGAATCCAATCAAAAGCCCATAAGGGCTAATTGTAATCCACAGCCCGATGGCCAAAAATACAGGATGCCCAAACGCTTGGGAAATGAAAACCTCAGTGGCAGGGTAAATGCGGGTCGTCGCTTCTCATTCAATGGTAAATCCTCATCCGTGTAGATAAATCAAAGGGTTGTCCACCTACGGGTAAATAGATGTACGGAACCGACCCGTTTTGAGTCCTTCTTCTTCAGGGTGGCCCCCAACAAATTGCTATGCAATCTTAAAAACAAATCAGTAGTATAAGTATAATGCTATAATAGCCCCCCAACACATAGAAGCAGTAACAGTGGGTAGGAGATTCAAGCCCTACTTACCAATGTAACCATCAAAAATCATATATCACCAAATTGGCGATGCTGATATTTCAGCTTGCAGTTCAGGAGCCCAAATGGCATTGACCGAAAATCCGGTATAGAATAAGGCTGAAAAGCTACTTAAGAGCACTCTGTGGAGCGCATCAGGTGCAATAATCAATCTGTATGTAACTGAAACTACATGAAACTCCTTAAAGGAGAATGTCATTCAAACTGAGAATTTCGTTTAAGCCGGATGGCTGCTCGCTATTAGAGCGGATTATCCATGTCCTTTCACATTTTAGTAGAACTGTTTGCACGTCAGCATGGGGAGGCACAGTGACTTGTTCTAAACCTACAAATTTGAAATCTGGTAGAGATCGATGTATAGTTTTGAAATTTCTAAGGTGTTCTAATATACCAATTGTTGGTGATAAAGCATTGATATTTGAGCAACTATCCCTGTTCATTGTATAGTTTGTGTATAAGACGACCCCCCAAGTTTTCCAGTTAAAATGTAGAGTTTGGGACATACTCGCTGTATAAGACTACCCCTCTTCCAACGCACACCAAATAATTTTTTTTAAAGCATCAGATTTTATTTCATTATGGTAATTTTCCTATTACTGTACCTCCTTCTCTGCCTCTCAGATCTCGCACATGCGCACCTGCACCGCTTCACTGAAGTCTTCAGGAGCGAGATTTGAGAGGCAGGGGAGGAGGTACGGTAATAGGATACAAGGGTGGGCCAGACAGGGAGAAGAGGTGTGTTTTTCTGGGCCCAGAGCCACTCTATCCCTTTTCCATACCCTGGGCGCCCGGACGCCTGCAGTTATGTATATCGTCCAATGCGATCTATACCCTCATAGAGTTCGATGGTATAATCCGAATAGTCCTCTTTAAGATTGTACTACTCCGGGAATCCGAGGAAGACTAACTGTCAACTCAACAGCCAGATGTTTTTGCATTTTCCATTGAGGAGTACCCAAAGTTTAATCTACTAAAAAAGGACAGTTTATCCACGCTTTGCCTTCCATTGGATACAACTATCTAGATGGCGGTATTACGGATTTTACACACAGAAGGGTATCTCTTACTTGTTTTCCCACCAGTGCAACTGGGTAATTACTACCCATGGTAGACTCCAAACCTTGCGGATTTACTCCGGATTTATTGAGGATTATCCTATATACAAGGCACAGTTTGTACTACAGCAACACCAGAGGCACTCCAAGTGGCCAGCTACTGGTCAAGGACATTTAATAGAAGGTCAAGTCTGCAAACTTTGTTTTTTCTTTGCTTTGGTTTTTTTTTGGTTTGTTTTTTAATGCAATACAACTGTTTTGGTTTGCTCCTGACACAATAAATAAATAAATAAATAAATAATAAATAAATAAAAATTGAAAAAATAACGCCACTTTTCCTCTATCTACTCTAGTTTTTGATATACAGAACATATGTTATCTACTAGGCATGGTTTCGAACCCAAAAATGGCGATTCTAAAATCAAATGGGGGGGAATTTTTTTTATTAGTAAAAGAAAGACTTACAAAAAAATTTCCAAAAATTTCTAAAATGTAACTTAATTACTAACGAAATTCTAGTAGTTTGTATGCCAGCGCATGCGCATTCCAGATGAGTTTGGCCTACAACTCCCAGAAATCCTAACAGCTGGTAAATTGGCTGGGATTTCTGGGAGTTGTAGGCCAAAACTTGAATAAATCACACTGAATTCTAGATGGGACTCTCCAAATAGGAAGGAGGGAGGGAAGGAGGGAGGGAGGAGCGGGTATTCTATTCTTGGAAGCAGCAAAGAAAAGGAGGAGGAGCCCCCTCGCTCCTCGCTGCCTCTCTCTCACCCGATCCCGAGGGAGCCGAGGGAGCGAGGGCCCAAGTTTGCCCAGGCTGGTCATATACCTACATTCCATGCACATGCATGCACGGGCTCTTCTCTATTAGCCCGGGAAAAGCCAGCGTTTTCTGCTTGGGTGCACACACATATATATTCTTTGGGGGGGATTTGCTGCAGAATCTTCTCTATGAGCCCGGGATTCTGCAGCAAATCCCCCAGAATATGTATGTGTGTGCACCCAAGCAGAAAACGCTGGCTTTTCCCGGCTAATAGAGAAGAGCCCGTTTGCACCACATGAGGCAGGGACCAGTCAGAATACTTCGGTTTGAATTTTACCTCTTGTTATTGTTATTACTCCTGTATTATTGCATGTGCATGGAATGTAGGTATATGACCAGTTGGATTACTTATAATATTAGGCACTTACAGTAGCATTCATTCTATTATACATTAGGTTGGTTTCCCACCTCAATACTCTTTGATGCTTTAGATCCTGGCAGGCAGGAGAGGCGAGGAAGCCTGGAAAAAATGTAAACAGAGATGTTTACTCAGAAGTAAATCCACAAGGAGGGCACTTCATCCAAAGTGCCCTCCTTGCAGATTTACTTGAGTAATCATCTCTGTTTACATTTTTCCGGGCTTCCAGCCGAAAGAAGCAGCGAGTTTAGGGCTTGCCTTGCCATAATACTTATTGGCAAGGGAGGCGGGAGGGTGGTGAGAGAGAAAGGAGGGCGCCCCCTACGACCTAATAACGACACTTAAGAAAATCCTGGCCCCGAAGTTCGAAAAAAGAAAGTCCACTTCCTGGTTGGCGTTCCAGGTGCGGAAATACTCAAAAGTAGCATTTCTTACGAATTTCTTACGAATCATTTCATTTTCATAACTTTTTTCTCATGCCTATTATCTACCACTCATCATCTGCTCACCCATAGAAAATCATAATAACAATATATAAGAAACTACAGCGGATACAGTCTATCCAGTGCAATTTTCTGAACCTGAGCTTAACATAGCCTCACAGCAACAGGCCTAAAAATCAAGGCACCAAGAAAAAAAAATGTTTGTTTTTTGCTGGGCAATGTTATTATTAGACCCTATAACATTGTTGACAGACTAGATGTGTTTGTTGCTGGGTCTGATCCCTTGTGTTTCCATGTTTTGTGTTTCTAGCTACAGCTTTGGAGATTTTCTGTAAAGAAGCTAAATCTTATTTCCTAGCAGCTGTTAAAGGAAATCAGCATTGTTTAATATAGGCCATAGTATGGTTTCTTTTGAGTTGTTTTAATTTATATCTTCCCTTGCTCCATCACAGCACCTCAGCTGGCTTACGAGAAAGTACAGCTAGAAAAACATTAGCAGCACACAATTAAATGTCAACTTAAAACAGATTAAAGCACATTTAAAACATTCCAGCAAAGGTAAAAGAACAGCAAAACCCATTAACAAGGCTACTTGGCACAGCCAGTTAACAACCAAAGACCTAAGAAAAAGTTCTTGCCTGCTGACAGAAGAAAAGCACAGAAGAAGTCAATCAAGTATGTCATGAAAGACTACAAGTTTAACTACCTGGCCCAACGCTAGGGAATCACGGAAGTTGTAGTTTGGAGAGGCATCCAGATTCTTTGTCAGAGAAGGTTAAAGACCCACCAGACTATAATTCTCATGATGAGAGGAGACATGATGGCCATGTATAAATATGTGAGGGAAGTCATCGGGAGGAGGGAACCAGATTGTTTTCTGCTGCCCCAGGGCCATAGCCAGCATTTTGATTGGGGGTGAGTTGGGGGGTGAGTTTGATTCGGGCCGGGGGGCTGATTCTGAATGAGAGAGGGTCTACCCTAGCAAATCTTTTGTATCCTTATCCCAATATATTCCAATGCATATGGGATATATTGAGCATAGTGACCAGATCATAATATGAATAAACATTTTAGATCCCTTCCAGTCCGGCTTCCGTATTGAGCATGAGACAGAGACTGTGCTGGTCGCCATCACAGACCAGCTCTGGTGCCAATTGAATCAAGGGGGATCTGCGCTGCTTGTGTTATTGTGTTATTGGAGCTTTTGATACAGTAGACCACACATTGTTAACCCACCGCCTAGCCATGATGGGAATTAGGGGGACTGCTCTTAAATGAGTGTCCTCCTTTCTCCTTGATCAGGGACAGCAAGTGGAGAGGGGAGGCATGGTTTCCGAGAGGCTTCCCTTAAGTTGTGGGGTGCCTCAGGGACTCATTCTTTCCCCTTTATTATTTAACATCTACATGCGACCACTGGCCAAGTCGGTGCGGAGTCTGGAGTGTCGTCAGTATGCCGATGACACCCAGCTGGTGCTGAGGATGGATGGCCGGCCAGACTCTGTACCCAATTGTTTCCAACAATGCATTGAAGCCATGACTGGTTGGCTACGAGCCAGTCGGCTGAGAGTGAATCCATCTAAGACGGAGATCCTCTGGCTGGGTCATCCAGGTGAGTGTGAGCTCCAGCTGCCTACTCTGGACAGCGAGGCACTACGCCCATCGCACTTAGTAAAGAGTCTGGGGGTCCAGTTAGATCCGCTGCTGACAATGGAGACTCAGGTCTTTGCTGTCAGCATATCCGCCTTCTTCCATCTGAGGCAGGCTAGGCGGCTGGCGCCCTATCTCACTGGAAATGACCTAGTCACGGTGATCCCAGCGATGGTCATCTCGAGGCTGGACTACTGTAACGCCCTTTACATTGGCCTTCCTTTGTCGGTCATCCGGAAGCTTAAACTGGTGCAGAACGCAGCAGCGAGGCTCCTGGCTGGGGTGCCGGCCAGGGCACACATCACTCCAACTCTGCAGTGACTGCACTGGGTGCCAATTGAGCACTGGAACATCTTCAAAGTGTTGGTTTTAACCTTTAAGGTCTTGCATGGTCTGGGGCCAGTGTACTTGAGGGACCGCCTACTCCCATATGTTCCTCAGAAGACCTCAATCTCCTGCAGATTCCTTCCCTGCGAACCATCCAACTGTCGTCAACCAGACACAGAGCCTTCTCTGTGGCAGCACCTCAACTGTGGAACAGCTTGCCACCTGAAGTTTGAGCAGTCAATGAGCTACCGGCCTTCCGGAAAGCTTGTAAAACAGCACTGTTCCGCCTTGCATTCAATCTGTGACCACTCTTGATTGTAGCAGAATACTGTTAAATTGGTTTTATTGCTTTGTTTTATGTGTCCTGTTGGTTGCTGATATGTTTTATGATGTAATTTGATATGCTATAAACCGTCTTGAGCCAGTTGGAAAGGATGGTATACAAATCGAAATAATAAATAAATAAATAATAAAAGTTTAAATAATGTATCAGTAAGACCTTCTCACGGACCACTCTGAGAATTTTGGGAAGGGGGTGAAGCCCCTCAAGTGCCCCCCCCCCCCACTACCTGCTGCCCTAGGAACAATGGTTTCAAACTACAGGAAAGGAGATTCCACCTGAACATTAGGAAGAATATCCTAACTGTGAGAGCTGTGTTTAGCGGTGGAACTCTCTGCCCCAGAGTGTGGTGGAGACTCCTTCTTTGGAATCTTTGAAGCAGAGGCTGGGTGGCCATCTGTCGGGGGGTGCTTTGAATGCGATTTTCCTGCTTCTTGGCAGGGGGTTAGACTGGATGACCCATGAGGTCTCTTCCAACTCTATGATTCTATGATGATACACCCTTGTGGTTTCAGCAGAAATGTTGGCAAGTGATGTTCTCCCATTCTACTACCTTCTAGGTGTGCCCCATAAGTTAACTTTGCCTATGCATCAGTCCAGCATTGTCAATTTCCTCTTCCTGGGGCGGGTTTTGAAGTACAAGAAATACATGATGTACATCTTTGTTGTGAGTCTCTGTCCAGTAAGCTTAAACAGGTGGGGCCGTATCCTAGGGCTAGGTTCTCAAATACCTCTTTTTGTGCCACCTGCCCTTTTCGCTGTTGGTTTCTCCAAAGACGTCAGTAAAATGACTGTTTGACCAAATATGGATGTTTCCTCTCTTTGTTTCTTTCTTGTTACTGTTGTTGACTGCCATCAAGTTGACTTTGACTTAGGTCAGTCCTATGAATGAAAGACCTCCAAGTCACCCTTTCATCAGCCCCTCTGCTCAGGACTTTCAAATTCACCGCTATGGATTCCTTGATTGAGACTATCCAAGTATAAAGTGTGTTGTGGCTGTTAACTGCTGTCAACTCGACTTCAGCTTCTGGTGACCCTATGAATGAGAGACAGTCAACTCATTTTGTTATTAATAGTCCTGTTCAGGTCTTGTTAATTCAAGGCAGCAGCTTCCTTGAGTGATTCCATCTATCAGGAATGTTGTTTTTCTCTTTTCCTATTGCCTTCTACCATAACAAGCCTTGTCTTTTCTAGAGACTTATATCTTCTTATGATATGTCCAAAGTATGACAGCCTCAGTTTAGTCACCTTGGGATCTAGAGAGAGTTCAGGCTTCATTTGCTGAACTCTGTCCAAACAGATTCTCCCCTATGAACCATCAAGGATGCGAAGATTTTCTGGAGAGGCCCTGCTCTCGGTCCCGCCACCTTCTCAAGCGCATATGGTGGAGATGAAGGACAAGGCCTTCTCTCTTGTGGCCCCTCGGCTATGGAACTCTCTCCCAAGTGAGGTTAGATCTTCCCCCAGGGGCGGTCTTATGTATACGCGAAGGACGCGGCTGCGTGGGGTGCCATCTTGGAAGGGCCCCGCCGCGCTGGCCAAGCCGCTGTAGCAAACCTTCCTGCTGCTGCATCGGCTTCAGCACCTGCAGGAGCTTCTGGGCATGCGCGGAGGTTTCCGTGCATGCGCAGTGGCTCCGGAGCTGAAGTTGAGTTCCGGAGCCACTGCGCATGCGCGAAAACCTTCGCGCATGCCCAGAAGCTCCTGCAGGCGCTGAAGCCGAAGCCTAAACTGGCCTCACGCGAGGCTGGGGATGGTGCGGGGCGTGTGAGAAGGAAGGCCATGGCCTCGCGCGAGCCACTACACAGCCGCCAGTTCGCCGCTGCGCTGTGAGGGAGCCTTTCTCTCCCTTTTCCTTCCACAAAGCCGCGGGTGAGTGGCGGTTTTCTCCTGAGGGGCGCCTTCAGGCAGGAGCTTCTGGGCATGCGCAGAGGGGGGGGGAAATAATGTTCACTTACCATTTATAATTACCTTAGACCACCCGTGTCTGCCCCTTCCCTCTTGTCCTTCAGGAGGCTAGTAAAAACCTGGCTATGGAATGAAGCATTCCCAGATTAACCGGAAGTTGGAAACACAACTAGTCAAAACCAGGAAGGCTGTAAACTTTAATTTCAAGAGAATGTTTAGCCTCCTAGACAACCTTTCAAAACCCCCTACAACCTCAGGCTTAACAAGAAAGGCCATAGGATCCACCAAGGACAAAGGAAAGGGAGGCAAGCTGTTTATTAAACCTAATGAACCTATTTCATCAGCAACCCACCCTCAACCAGACAACACCAACTTAGTAAGCTCTATGGAGGGAAATCAAACATCAGAGAAGAAGGATGAGGGCAGCAATAATAACAACATGCCCCACCTAGACAAAAAGATGGATAACCATTCCTCACTTGCCTCCCAAATACACCCTAACATACCATCTTTGGTCCTTAAAAGATCACAATTGGCATTTGTAAATTTTCCTAAACCATCCTACTCCATTTCCCAATTCAGCAGAAAATGCCATCTCATCCAACAGCTTACAGCCATAGGAATATCCTTCATTAAAACAGAGGACATAGAAAATATTCAATATCTATTCTAGAACTACGTGACGACCAGGGCACTCATAACCTTTAGAGATGCCAATACAGTAGCAAGGCTATACAAATTAAAGAACCGATTCTCCCAAATAAATATTGAGGTAACAAGAGTCTTTTCCCATCTGGCCCCATACCCACTAATTCCCAACAGGCCACCTCTTATAAAAGATATTTCACTACCAGCTCCTGATAGGAGCCAACAGCCGGTTGAGAACGAGAATCTGACTCATCTGGATGAACCACATGCTGATCCCGAAACCACCATGCCCCGTATGACACCTCAAATAATATTCTAATGGATGATATGAAGGAATCTAATCTTATTGATGCATTCAGTAAACTACCACTCTCCGACAAGTCGCTCATCATGAGTAGACTGAACTCACTCCAATCCTTCTCCGGCTATGGTGCTGACCTGAATAATCCCCCAACTTCAAATATTACTGTTAATAACCAGGACATAGGGGAAAACGGGAACCATCTCAATGGAATGGACAACACCAGAACATCTATTGGACATAATCAATCTAATTTTCCCCGTAAAACCAATACTTGACCCACTGCAGACTCAATCAAAGTTACGTCCTGGAATGTCGCAGGATGGTCTAACAAGATGCAGGATGAGGATTTTTTAAATTTCTACAATCATCTGATATTATCCTTCTACAGGAAACATGGGTATCTGAGGAAGGTGGCATAAACCTACAAGGTTACACTCCTTACTCCATCCCAGCAACAAAAATTAGGAAGTTTGGGAGACCTTCAGGTGGCCTTGCCGTGTTAATCTCAACAACACTCAATGTTGGTATATCCCAATTTTGCCCACTAAATACTTCCAACTTGCTAGTGTTAGCAGTCACTGGAATTGTCCCTGAACCATTATATATCATCTGCACTTATATCCCCCCCAGCAAGATCTGGCTCCAAGAAACACGAGACCTGGGATAACCTAAACCACATTATGGAGGAATTAGAAACTCAATCTCCTAATCCATGGGTGATCATCGGAGGTGACTTTAATGCCAGAATTGGCCCTACTCCCATCAACAATACAATTTTTGGTCTAAGCATAGATGATGTACCTGAGCTTTCCTCAAGGGTAGCACTGGATAAGACAACCAATGCTGCTGGGAAGCATCTATGTGAGCTGATAATTAAAAACAACCTTCAACTCTGTAACGGACATAGCCTTGGAGATCCAGATGGATATTATACATTCACTTCCTCTAAAGGCCGAGCCAGTACCATAGACTATTTTATGGCCACCAGCCCTGTTCCAATACTCCGCCTCGACCCCAAAGTGATCATAACCCCTTGCAGATGACTATCCTAACCCTTGGCTCCCTGATTAGGCCTTGCAATGCTGATGGTTCTAACTACCTAATCACCGGAGGCAAGCGACTTAGGTGGAATGACCAGCTCCAAGATAGAATTACCAAAACCTTGGAAACTTCTGACTTTGTTAAACTAAGGGGAAAATATCCTGGCCCAGCATGATAATATCATAGGATCATATGAAACCCTCTTATCCTACTTAAAACCATACCTTATAACATCCTCCAATTCTAAACTACTTAAATTCAGACCAAAGACCTGGTTTGATGAGGACTGTCACAAGGCCAAGAAACGGCTAGAGAAGGCTCTGAAAACCTTAAAATCAACGGCCAATAAAGATAATAACCAAACACATTTATATATAGCTGGGCTAAGAAGCAATTATAAAACACTACTCAACGAAAAGAAACATAATTTTCATACAACCCAATGGAAAGAACTGGCCCACGCTGCCATGCAGAAGGACACACAAAAGTTCTGGTACATTATTGCACGAGCAACCAGAACAGCAAATCACTCCCTAGAAGCATCAATTCAAAGTAACGTATGGGAGGAATACTTTACAAAAATGTACAGTTACAAAACAACTTTGCACCTCTGTCTACACTGTCCCCAAATCAATGCCCTCCCAGAGTGGCCAGCGGTCACCCCCGATCAGGTCAAAAAAATAATGGCCAAACAATCAATAAATAAGGCACCTGGAGAAGATATGATCCCCATGGAACTGCTAAATGTAAAATCAGACTACTGGATACCTATCCTGGCCAAGCTGTTCACCCATGTAAACAAAACAGGGTCCATCCCTGAGGGCTGGAGATCAAGCATTATTGCCCCTATACATAAAAAGGGGGACAAAAACCCCGCTAACTATAGGCCAATCACTCTCCTGAACATTACCTCTAAACTGTATGCACGTACCCTATTGGAACGCCTAGAAGATTGGTCAGAGAGCAATGACCTAATATCTGAAACCCACGCCGGCTTCCAAAAGGGAAAATCCACCATTGATCTATGCTTTGTATTAAATTTCCTGATCCGTACATACACCCAAAATATGAAGCAAAAACTTTATGCTTCTTTTATTGACCTAAAATCAGCCTTTGACTCAATCCCAAAGAGACCTGCTCTGGACAAAATTGGAGAAGGCAGACATTGACCCTCGTCTGCTGTATCTGATTAGGGCCCTATATACCAATACCTCGACACAGGTCAAAGTTGATATGGCAGGTCATCTCACACCAAAAATAAATACCTACACTGGTGTCAAACAGGGCTGTATCCTAGCACCTTTTTTTTATTCAACTTCTATATCAATGATATTGTCAAGGAGTTAGAGGGCCTACAATACGCCCCGGTCACTATCCTGGACCAGAAGCTTTCCCTGCTAATGTATGCCGACGATATCATTCTCCTGTCAAGAACTCAGGTAGGGCTAAGACGGTTGTTGGCTGGATTCTCAACATATTGTAAACAAAACGCTCTTACAATAAATTACAGCAAAACCCAGGTTATGGTCTTTGGTAGGCGCCCCAAAACACACTCTTGGCGCCTAGATGAACATGTAATAAAACAAGTCAAATCCTTTAAATACCTAGGAATTTTCTTTTCCGAATCAGCCACCTGAAACAACAGATGAGTAACATCAAAACTCAAGCTTACAGATCAGCCAAAGCAACACTGAGCTTTGCTGCCAAACAAGGTGGTAATCTGGTTAATCCCGCCCTAACTGTTTTCAAAGCCAAAACCCTGGCGCAATTTCTCTATGGGCAGAAATCTGGGGCATACCTAGTGCCCTAGGTCTAGAAGTGCCTCAAAATTACTTCCTAAGGGCACTATTAGGCCTCCCTAAAGACACTCCAACTGCCATGATCCGCCTTGAAACCTCTGTCCCAACCCTAGAAAGCCAAATAGATAAAAGGATCTTGTGCTATTGGCTTAAAATCCAAGAAATGCCAACTGCTAGATTACCAAAAAAATGTCTCTTGGAACTTAACAATGGTCTACCTGTTAACAATTGGGTCCACAAGGCAGCACAACTGGCCATTAAATATGGTCTCTCGGTTAGTGAGCTGGCAAAGCTAGACCACCCCACAAGGAAGACAAAAATAAACAAGACAATATTAGAAGTCACTACACTTACAGACCTCCAGGCTGCCTGTGACTCTCCGTGTGCCCCTTTATACTACAGACTTAGTCACCCCACTGGCTACCCAGACAATCTTGACAGCCTGACCTTTGTCCAGCTCCGACGAGCCTTCACAGAGCTCAGACTAAATATGTTTGATTCAGCGGAAAGGGACGGGAGGCTTAAAAAGTCCCCAAAATTGAACGAAGATGTATTGTTGGTTGCCCCTACCCAGAGGACCTGGTACATTACTTAATGTGCTGCCCCCTACACAAAAGATCCTAGGGAGCGCTTTATCTTACCTTTACTGGACAACAAAATCTTTCTGAATTCTCAAGAGATACTACTCTACCTCCTTATGGATACAGATAAATATACGACCTGGCGCGTAGCCCTGTTTGCCCTTGCGGCTAAGAAGATTAGGAGGAGGCACATAGCGGAGATGGCTGTCCTATGTAAAGGAGATAATCTGGTTTAAGAAGGTTTAAATGTGACTCATGGTGTATCTCTCTCTCTCGGCATTACTTCGCGAACGAAGATTCAGGAAGGACTCATCCCACGCTTTTTACAGGCGCGTTGATGACTAAAAAGGCCAATCTGAGATAGGCAAGTTCGGTTGCAGAAAGCGCAGCAGAAAGTCTCCTTGCGATGTTTTTCCAAGTTGCGGTTCTTTCTGCGTTGTCGTTTCTCTTCGAGACCCATTCGGCGTGTCTTCTCGAAAGAGGCCGCAGCATTGTGGATAGTGCTTCTCCATGCCTCCCGATGTGAGGCCAGGGTGGACCATTGTTGGTGATCAATCTGGCCAAGCCTGAGATGTGGTTTCAGGGAGTCCTTATATCTCTTTTGGGGGGCGCCTCTCTTGCGCTGACCCGTGGCGAGTTCACCGTAGAGTAGTATCTTTGGGAGGCGGTGGTCCTCCATCCTAGAGACGTGTCCTGCCCAGCGCAGCTGTGTTCTCAATAGCATGGCCTCAATGCTGGTGATCCCTGCTTGCTCAAGGACAGCAACATTCGTCACATAGTCGGTCCAGTGTATATTTAAGATTGTGCGAAGACAGCGCTGATGAAAGCGTTCGAGGAGTCGTAGGTGTTGGCGATAGGTGACCCATGTTTCAGACCCATAGAGGAGAATGGACAGTATGATAGCTCTGTACACACTGATTTTGGTGCTTTGTCTCAGGTGCTTGTTGCTCCAGACTCTTTTGTGAAGCCTTCCGAATGCACTATATGCCTTTGATAATCTGTGATCTATCTCTTTGTCAATCTTGGCGTCTGAAGAGATGATGCTTCCCAGGTAGGTGAACTGCTGAACGGACTTAAGCACAGATGTGCCTATGCTGACGTGAGGATGGTGGTGTTCTTCCTGTGGTGCGGGCTGGTAGAGGACTTGGTGTATAAGTAACTGGTAACCTTTTATTGTCTACTATGCAAATTCCACATGTATTGTTTTGTGTGTGCGCTCTTTTTTATTTTGGACTTGCAACGGCCTTTGGTCAAAAGCAATAAATTTTATACATATTACCAGTGTTTAGTCCTGTATCATTACAAAGCATTCCCAGATTAATGGCTGAGACTGGTTATAGACCAAAGTGAGTGACCACACTTACAGACCAAGTTGAACTTGTTTTTAGTCGGCAATTTTGTTTTTATGTTTTTTACCTATATGTATTTTAACCTTCCTCTCCGTTGGCGCCCCCTTGTTGTGGGGGAGAGGCTTGCGTACCCTAATGAAGTTGTGAGCTATGCTGGCGGTGGCAAAATAGCCACCGGTAGGGCCTCCCATGCCGGACAGATCACAACCGAAGGGTCTGACAAAGAGCGTCAATGCTAGCAACAAACAGCAGGGCTTTGAAGTGAATGAAACAAATTCAAATATCGTGATAGATAAATATATTCTCACATCAACAACAACACATCAGTAATATTACAATATTATCATTCATTAGTAGTACCAAAAACAATGTTATTCATCGCAACAATATCAATAAGCGAGATGCCAGAGGTGGAAACAGATAGTCCGGGATAGACTCCTGGCTAACCAATCCCCAAAACAGTACCTTACTCCACGCCAATCCGTTGCATGAGGGGGAAGAAAGCCAATGGAATCCAATGGAGAAAAACCCGTATTTTAAGTAGAAATCCTCTGTAAATGCGCAGCAACAATATCCATAATCTTCAGGGCTCAGTATTTGTAAATCTACTCAGTTCCGGTGATGTAAACAAAGCGCCGCTAGATCCAAGTGTCCCCAATGGGGAAAGCCAAACAGGACTCCTCAGAGGGAGGCTGCCGACGGCAAAGCGCTTTATTCCGGGCCATTTCGCCTCTTAACGAGACTTCCTCAGGGCCAGAGATCAATGTGGTGTCGTCCTCAAGTATTACAAATCATTCAGCAATCAAACATCAAATGTGGAGGACGGCATATTCCATCCCGATGGGAATGGTAAGAGTCAACTCTGTGAATATAATATCCCCATAGTTTTCCTTTAGACTATCACTGAATCCTATCACATCCAACCTCCGAATCATCAATGCACTTGTAGAAAGTGTGAGATGAGTCCTTCCCAAATCTTCATTTGCAAGAAGAGCCAAGATTTTAACCTTGTATTATTTTAGGATGTTTTTAATTTGTATGAGTAGCATTGAATCCTTTCTGTGAGCCGGTCTGCATCCCTCTACGGAGGTGAGAAGATCGGGATACAAAAGTTTTAAATAAATAAATAAAATAAATAACCCATTTATTTATTTGTCTTTTTAGAAATGAATAGAATCAGAGAATAATAGAGTTGGAAGAGTCCACACGGGCCGTCTAGTCCAACCCCCTGCCATGCTGGAAAAGCAAATCAAAGTACCCTTGACAGACAGCCATCCAGCCTCTGTTTAAAAGCCTCCAAGGAATGAGCTTCCAGCACATGGTACCTGTATAACTATTTGGCCCAGCTTACTTTATTTTTTATTTATTTACAGTATTTATATTCCGCATGGCCAGAATCACTGGGTTGTGGTAAGTTTTTCGGGCTTACCTGTCTGAACATATCTCCTCCTATGAACCATCTAGGACAGGGGTGCTCATTAGGTAGATCGTGATCTACTGGTAGATCGCATAGGGCGTCCTGGTAGATCGCAGGCAGGGCGGGAGGAAGGCTCAGTCCCGCCCCGCAGGCTCCTGATGCCGCCCAAGTGCTGCCGGCCCTAGGTTATCTGAGGTCCAGGGCTGTAGCCAGGATTTTGGTCGGGGCTGAGTTTGGTTCGGGGGGCTGAGACTGGGTGGAAGAGGGTTTACCCTAGCAAACCTTTTGTATTGTTATCCCAATAACCCCATGAAGGTGGGATATTTATTTATTTATTTCTTCGACTTATTAGTCGCCCTTTCCCGTAGGCTCAGGGCGACTCACATTGTGGGAGTCGCAGAACAAGTAAAATCAGGGTAAAACAGAGCATAGTAAAATTGCTGTAACCAGCGCGTTAAGCATGGTTTGGGCGCGGTTTTATATACATAACCTACGCACCGAACGCCTGAGTGAAGAGGAGGGTCTTGCAGGCCCTGAGAAACGTTAGCAGATCGGCCTGCGCTCGGACTGTGGGGGAAGAGCATTCCACAGCACCGGCGCAGCACTGAATGCCCTCCTCTGCGTTGAGGTCAGATGAACAGATCGCCGACTAGGCACCACCAGGAGGTTTTGGGACTCGGATCGCAGTGGTCGTGGAGGACTGTAATATAATGAGCATGGTGATCAGATCAAGATATGAATAAACATAACAGTTTAAATAATGTACCAGTAAGGCCTTCTCGTGGACCACCCTGAGAATTTCGGGGGGGGGCTGAAGCCCCCTTAGCCCCCCCCCCTGGCTACATGCCTGCTGAGGTCCTTTCCACACAGTTGAAAAAAATGTTATCTGCTTTGAATCAGATTATATGGCAGTGTGCACTCAGAAAACCCAGTTCAAAACAGATATTGTGTTATATGTTTCACATTTTTGTAGTGGGTAGGTAGATCATTTTGACTTGGTTGTTTTATAAGTAGCTCGCATGCTGAAAAAGTGTGAGCACCCCTGATCTAGGAGCTTAAGATCGTCTGGGGAAGCCCTGCTCTCGATCCAGCCCACATCGCATGTGTGATTGGCGGGGATGAGGGACAGGGCCTTTTCAATGGTGGCCCCCAGCTATGGAACTCCCTCCCCAGGAATATTAGATCAGCCCCCTCCTTCCTGACCTTCCAAAAGAAAGTGAAAACTTGACTCTTTGAGCAAGTGTTTGAGTATACAGCAAAAAAGATATCATGAAACTATGAATGACGAACTTGGATTGGCTAGACCAGTGTTTCCCAACCAGTGTTCTGTGGCACACTAGTGTGCCGTGAGCGATCATCAGGTGTGCCGTGGGAAATTGGAACCTCCAATACCCTTACTTATTAAAGGAGCGCCGCTACGTCACAGTACAAAATGCACATTTAATCATACATAATCATATGCAAAAAACACATTCAAAGTGCCCAATCCTGCTGGAGAAAATCAAAAGTCTTACATAAGGTAGTTTGGCGTGGTCGCCACAGAGAGCGGAGGAGTTGCGAACCAGGAAGTGAATGCAAAAAACAAAGTGTATCCTCACGATGTTATCCAATGTCAGTTCCGGGATCCGCACAATAACACAGTCAGTTTGCAGACAATTTAAAGAAGCAGCACCATAATCATAGCGACAAGATAGCAAATCACGTAGATAATCATATATATTCAAACTGCCAGAGGCTGAAGATAGATGTGGCGATGGAATCGAAAGCTGGCATGGGCAAACTTGGACCTTCCAGGTGTTTTAGACTCCAACTCCCACCATTCCTAGCAGCCTCGGGCCCTTTTTCCTTTCCCCCCCCTCAGCCACTTAAGCAGGAAAGGGCCTCAGGCTGTTAGAAATGGTGGGAGTTAAAGTCCAAAGCACCCAAAGGGCCGAAGTTTTCCCATGACTGACAGCTGTTGAGCAAGACCTTCGTGTGTGTATTTCTGCCATTCCTGCCAGGATATCTATGTCGTGTTCATCGAAACAGGCCCAGGTTTCACACTGAGTGTATAAATACATTAAAAAACATATTAACTATATGTATTACTGTGTGAGAGTGTCATTTTGTGTCATTTTGGTTGGTGGTGTGCCCCAGGATTTTGTATATGTAAAAAGTGTGCCGCGGCTCAAAAAAGGTTGAAAAACACTGGGCTAGACTACGTTACTGGAAATTGATTTTAACAGGATAACATCAGAGACTACATGTTTTATTGGCTTGTATATATGTTTTTATATTGTTATGTTGATTGTTTTTAATTGCTCTTTTGTGAATGTATCGCATCGAATTGCGACAGCCTGTAACCTGCCTTGAGTCGCCATATGGCTGAGAAAGGCGGGCTATAAATATCGTAAATAAATAAATAAATAAATAGTCTTATGAACCATGTTTCAGATAAGATGATTTTCTTCCTGTCAGCTTACTTCACTGCCCAGTTTTCACAATTGTTGTGTTGTGTTGTGGTTGGAGTATAGGTGGAGTTGGTTTTTGTTTGTGGTGGTGGTAGGTGTTGTGTGTGCGGGGTCCCGTAAGGTTGGGGGGATGGGTTGTGATAGGCAGTTGTGTGGTGGTGGGTTGTGTGGGGAGGAATTGCTGGAGTATTGCCTGGGATGTGTGTGTATTTGGAGGTGCCAGTCCTGGGTTTTGTGTTGGGGATTGTCAGGTATTTGTGGGGTGTATTTGGTGTTGTGGTGACATAGTTGTCTTAGTCTGGCTGTGTGCTGGTTGTGATGTGGAGGGGGTGTTGCTTTTGCCAGTGGTGTTTCTTGTGTATTTTGTTTGGGGTGGGTTTTTTGTGTTGCAGGATTTTTTTTGTGGGTTTTGCAAGTTTGTGTTATTCTGGGGGTATGTGTTTGTCAGTGGTGCCTGTGTCCCTGGTGCCCTATTTGTCTCCCTGGCTGCCGAACGTTGGACTAATTGCAGTTTCCGAGCAGTCTTCAGAAGCAACCCCACGTAGAGAGTGTTGCAGTAGTCGAGTCGGGATGTAACCAGAGCGTGGACCACCGTGGCCACGTCAGACTTCCCAAGGTTGGTGCAGCTGGCGCACAAGCTTTAACTGTTGTGAGACCAGGCCTGGATCAGGCCCTCTGGCCAAAGGGTGCCTCCGCCCTGCTCCGCCCCTCCGCCCGGCTCCACCCCACCCACCAGATTGAAGGAAGGAGGGCGGGCGAGGAGGAGAAAGAGGCGCCCTCCGCTGCGCCGTGGCCGCCCATCCCTTTTCGGGTGGGGCTGGCGCGACTCCTCTCTGCCTCCTCCCTGGCGTGGCGTGGCGTTGCCAGGCAGGGGAGGAGGCAAAGCCGCGCCGCCACCCCTCCTCCCTTGCATGGCGTGATCGACGCAAGGGAGGGAGTAGCAGGTGGGAAGGGAGTGACAGAGTTGGACATCATCCACGTACAGATGACACCGCACCCTGAAACTCTGGATGATCTCCCCGATCCTCCCTCCCTCCCTCCTAAAGCAGAGCAAAGGGAGGGGCGGCGCCTAGCTTCATGTATATGTTAAATAACATAGGGGGACAGTATTGAACCCCGTCAAGCACAGGCTATAACCCTATGGACCCTCTGTCTTGTCAGTACAAGTTTGTTATAGCGCCGTGGACTTGAACAGCCTCGAGCAGGTGGGAAGGAGTAACAGAGTTGGACATCATCCACGTACAGATGACACCGCACCCTGAAA
Organism: Anolis apletophallus; assembly: GCA_030556195.1. Taxonomy (NCBI): domain Eukaryota; kingdom Metazoa; phylum Chordata; class Lepidosauria; order Squamata; family Anolidae; genus Anolis; species Anolis apletophallus. The sequence goes on along the minus strand of JARBWK010000001.1, from coordinate 189,535,813 downwards.
CTCTGGATGATCTCCCCCAATAGCTTCATGTAGCATAGGGGACAGTATTGAACCCTGCAGGAGTCCCCTAGCAACACCTTCTGGGAGCGACCTCGAGGAAGGACTAGAACCACTGCAATGCAGTACCCCCGAGGCCCATTCCAGCGAGGCGTACCAGAAGGATACTGTGGTCGACAGTATCAAAGGCCGCTGAGAGGTCCAGCAGAACCAACAGGGGCACACTCCCCCTGTCAAGCTCCCGGCATAGATCATCCACTAAGGCTGTCTCAGTGCCATGTCCCGGCCTAAAGCCAGACTGCGTCAGATCCAGATAATCAGTGTCTACCAAGAATTCCTGGAGTTGCGAGGGGACTTTGCTCAAATAGGGGAGATTGGAAACTGGCCGATAGATGACGAATTGAGTGGGGTCCAGTGATGGTTTCTTCAACCGTGGTTTTATAACATGGACTACTTCAAACTGTACAGGGATGATACTTTGATACTACTTGAATTGAAACAGCTTCTTCTCATGGAATATTGGAATTGGCAGTTTAAGGAAGTGTGTTAAGAATTCTCAGCCAGGAAGTTCTAGTGCCTGGTGGCTCTCTCCCATGTCCTTACCTAAGGGCTCTATTAGGATGGAAAGGAAGAGATAATCCCCTCCTTCGATCATCTTAAGACTCCGGTAAGTTCATACAAGATTATTGGGGGGGTTGTCTTTATTTATTTATTTATTTATTTATTTATTTGCAGTATTTCTATTCCGCCCTTCTTACCCTGCAGGGGACTCTGGGCAGATTACAATGTACATATACAGGCAAACATTTAATGCCATAGACACACAACATATATAGACAGACACTCAGAGGCTATTTAACATTCCAGCTTCTGGCCACCAGGGGAGCTGTCGCATTCCTTCATTCTTTGCATACTTCCTGGAGATTTTATGGCCTCGTAAATCAGTTAAATTAGCCTCCCCACAAAGGGGTACCTAAATTTCCTACTTGACAGATGCAACTGTCTTTTGGGTTGCAAAGGTTGACAACAAGCTACACAATTTGGTCAAGAGCTCACCCCGAACTCATGACCTTCCGGTCAGTAGTGATCTTAATGCAGCTGACTCCCAGCCAGCTGCGCCACAGTCCCGGTTTCAACTGGGTTTAAGCTTAACAGGTCATAACCAGTATTTTCAATTGATCCCGGCAACAAACAGGTAGCCAATAAAGCTGTTTCAGAAAGGTAGTTATCGTAGAGTCTCACTTATCCAACCTTCACTCATCCAACATTCTGTATTATCTGCCTCCCACTTGGATCCACAGCTGTTTCAATACATTGCGATGTTTTGGTGTTAAATTCGTAAATACAGTAATTACTACATAACGTTACCATGTATCGAATTGCTTTTTCTGTCTATTTGTTGTAAAGCATGATGTTTTGGTGCTTTATTTGAAAAATCATAACGCAATTTGACGCTTAATGGGCTTTTCCTTAATCTCTCCTTATTATCCAACGTTTTCGCTTATCCAACATTCTGCCATCCCATTTATGTTGGATAAGTGAGGCTCTACTGCAGGGGTGGGCAACCTACGTCCCGCGGGCCAGGTGCGGCCCGGCAGCCAATTCTGTCCAGCCCGGGGAAAAGGGCATTGGGGGTGGGGCCAAGAGAAAGGGGTGCCACTGCCGCCATCCCATCATGGGCTCTGTGGGGCCTGTGTCGGCAGACAGGCCGGAGGAGCAGCGGCTTTAGAGTGCCTGCCGTCCCTGGAAGTGATCCGGGCCTGCAGCGGGAGCACTCGGCGACCTGCGGTGGCTGATCGCCCTAGTGACCCGGAAGACTTGATCGTCTTCTGGGTTGCCAGGTCGAATAAGCCGCCTCAGATCGCTGACTTCTCCCCCTGCAGGCCCGGATCGCCTCCAGGGATGGCAGGCACTCCATGGCAGGGTGATCGGCTGGGAGCGAAAGCGGGCGGAGGCCTGCAGCCTCCAATCGCCTGCTGCTCTGCTCTGCTCTGCTGCGGAGGCGGATGGGTTCGCTTTGTCATCCTCTGGGTTGGGGCCATTGGGCCATTCCATTTTGGGATCCTTCCTCTCTTGAGGATGTCAGCCTTCATTTTGGTTCGCATCTTGTCTTCTTGAATTTAATTTAATTTAATTGTAGTGGTTTCATTATTTTATAATAATTTTATAATAATTATAATATAATATAATAAATAATATAATATAATAATGTTACATTATATTATAATTTCAATATATTATAATGTCTCTCTCTATATATACTATTATATAATAATTTTGATATTAATACTAATAATATATGAATATTTCTTGATATATTAATATGTTAATATTAATGATGTGTAATATATAGTAAATATAGTAATATGTTAATATGTTAATATTAATGATGTGTAATATATAGTAAATATAGTAAGTAAATAAATAATGTAGATTAGAATGTAGTTCAGCCTTTAGGTGTGGCCCTCCATAATATTTTTTGGCTCTCGTGTGGCCCCTTGGAAAAAATAATTGCCCACCCCTGCGCTACTGTATGTGCTTCCTGTAACTGACCCCAATCTGGATTCTGGATCTAGCATTTTTGGATCCAGTGAAGTTTTGGCACAGTTTCCAAAACCAGTCCAATACAACTTGCTGTGTGTGTGAGAGCATTCATGTCGCCTGCTGAATTACATAGTTTTCTTAGGCAAGGAACACTCAGAGGTGGTTTGGCCAGTTTCTTCCTCTACAATAGAGCCCGCAAGCACCTGGTATAGTAATCCAAATGAGGCACCATCCAGACGTGTGTCACCGTAAGAAATATCTTAAGCTTATATCTATGACTGCAGGGGCTTTCATGGTTCCTGATTGCAGAAATGCTGTATCAGACACAGCAAGCCACACCAAAGTGGGATTTGCTACCTCCTTACGCCCTGTATTACAAGAAAGAATAGATGTTATCTAAGAAAGATTGACGTTTAATTAAACACAGAAACAAAATGGTCTGTCTGTTCCCACTTGCTTGTCAAAACATGTGCTGCTAAAATTGGCACCTCTTTCACACTGCGGAAAGCTGGCAATCAGGAGTCAAATAAAATAACTTTCCTTTTCTCCCAGGTATTATTTTTCAGCAATCAAAATTACAAGCAGAAGTGGGGTGAAAATCATTGGAAGTGTAACAGGGGGAGGGATCCTATGGCTCGGGAGCCAAATGTGGCTCTTTTCATGATCGCATCTGGCTCTCCATAGCAGCCCAGGCCTCGGTTTCCCAGCAAGTAGTGGGGAGGAGTGACGCAAATGTGCCGCGACTGCCGCTTCCGCACCGCCATTGCCGCCTCTTCCTCATTCCCTGCTGCTCTCGGGGCCCTGCGCCCTCTTCGCCAGGGATGGCGGAGCCCGGCGCTGGCTGCTCGTCCTCGTCTTCCTCTTTCTCCTCCGCCACGGGCCTCTTTGTCCTCCCCCTTCCTTCCTTCCTTCCTTTCTCTTCCTTTCTTTTTCCTTCTCTTTTTCTTTCATTCTTTTCCCTCCCTCTCTCCCCTTCCTTCTGTTCTCCATTCACCCCCTTCCTTCCTTCCTTCCTTCCTTCCTTCCTTCCTTCCTTCCTTCCTTCCTTCCTTCCTTCCTTCCTTCCTCCATTCTCCCTCTTCCTTCCTTCCTCTTCCTTCTTTCCTCCATTCTCCCTCTTCCTTTCTTTCTCCCCTTCATCCTTCCCTTCTCCTTCTCTCCTTCCTTTTCCCTCCCTCTCTCCCCTTCCTTCTTTCCTCCATTCTCCCTCTTCCTTCCTTCCTCTTCCTTCCTTCCTTCCTTCCTTCCTCCCTCCCCTTCACCCTTTCCTTCTCCTTCTCTCCTTCCTTTTCCTCCCTCTCTCCCCTTCCTTCTTTCCTCCATTCTCTCCCCCCTTCCTTCCTTCCTTCCTCTTCTATTCTTTTTCCCCAAGTCTTCCATTCTTTCCCCTTCCTTTCTTTTCACTTCCCTCTCTCTCCCCTTCTTTCTTTTCTTCTTTTCCCTTCATTATTTTATTTTTCTTCACTCCCTTTCCTTCCCATTTCCTTCATTCTTTTCACCTCCTTGTCTCTCTTGCTTTTCTTTTCTTCCTTTTCCATAGTACGTTCTTCTTTTCTTTCTTCCTCTCGACCCTCCCTCCTTTATTTCCTCTGTCTTTCTTTCTTTCCCCCTTCCTTCCTTCCTCTTCCTTCACAGTCTTCTCTTCCTTCCCAGAGTCCTGATCATGCCTTTTGCAGAGCCAGGTCTGAAGTGTCCTTTCATTCTGCCGGGGAATCCTTTTCTCATAGTATGTACGTATATACTCACATTTAGTTGAATTCAGCCTTAAAATATATTCTATATATTATATGGCTCTCACTAAAATAAATTTCCAAATATTTTGCTTTTATGGCTCTCTGAGTCAAAAAGGTTCTCGACCCCTGTATTACACTTTTGGAAAATGGAAATCTCCCTAACCTTTTGGAGATTTTATGATCTTTGGAAAGGCATGACCTTGTTAAAAATCATAAACCTTTTGAAAAAAATATGATGTCATAACCTCTTGGTTAAAAAAAAAGGATGACCTGCTAAGAATCATAACCTTTTCGGAAAATGGCATTCATGCAAGGCAATCAGGTTTCTCAGCTGTTAAACTGATGAACCTAGATATGTTTTTGAACTGTTAGGGCAGTGATTTTCAACCTTTTTTGAGTCGCAACACATTTTTTACATTTACAAAATTCTGGGGCACACCACCAACCAAAATGACAAAATGACACTCTAACACAATAATACATATAGTTAATATGTTTTATAATGTATTTATACACTCAGTGTGAAACCTGGGCCTGTTTCAGTGAACACAACATAGGTATCCTGGCAGGAATGGTAGAAAGACACACACGAAGGTCTTGCTCAACAGCTGTCAGTCTCTCTCTGTTTTTAGTGTCATAATTTTGTCCAGGGCCCTGTTCGGCATTTGCATTTTCCCTTCTCAAAAACGTCTCCATCATTGTCACTCGCTTGTCTTGCTGTGATCCCAAATTGCCACTGTCACTTGACGCGCAGCTGCAGCTCTAACTCTGTTTACTTAGCCGCCTCTGAGCGAATCCAAGATGGCGCGACCAAAGCACTCTCATGTCATTTTTTAGGTGATGCGAGAGTGCTATGGTTCCATTTCTTAAAGGGACAGATAAGCCTTATAGTTTATATATGAATGAAGTTCAAAAATAATTTCCCACGGTACACCTGATGATTTCTCACGGCATAAATGGATCGCGGGTTGGTTTCTGGGCTGGCAGAGGGGAAGGGAGGCTCCTCCCTTCCCCTCTGCCAGCCCAGAAACCAACGTGCCGTTAACCCGCGTGTCAGATGGTGACAGGAGGGTGGAGGGGGCAGCCTGGCACCCTCCTCTCGCCAGCCGAGATCCAAACGGAGGTTATCTTTAACCCATGTTTGGGTGTCATCTGGCGAGAGGAGATGCTGCCTTCCACTCCCCTCTCGCCAGCGAGCTCAGAATCCAACCCGCATTCCCTTTAACCCGGGTTGGTTACTGGGCTGGCAGAGGGGGCGTGGAGGCGGGCTTCCCCTGCGCACTGGCCCCACTAATGAAATAGTAACGAATTTCGTTGTTAATTACGTTTCAATTAAGAAATTTATTTTAAAAATTACGGATTAATTTCTATAACAACCCAGCAACGGAAATCCCCCCCCCCCCTAAACTAGTTTAGAATCATTTTTTTAATGGATCAACCACCCCTACTACAGATCATAGGTTGGGAACCACTGCTTTAGTGCTTGTGGCTGTGAAGAAAAACTGTGTATCCATAGAAGCCCTTTCAGATCACAGAATGGTATCACTATGTTTCGACTGTAAGCACCGTGGTGCCATTCTGTAGAATCCTGGGATTTGGAGTTGAGGAGGAGAAGGATTCTCTCCCAAAGTATTCCAGCGGCTCTTCAAATTACAAAATCTAAGATTCCAAAGGATTCAATTCAGGTGAGGACCGTCAGACACAGATAGGTAAAGTTTAAGACATTTCTTCCCTCTCCCCCCAGATTTGTTTAGTATTTAAAAATTAAGGTCAACTGAAGTGGTTCTCCCATCTCCAGGAACTAAAAATACAGCGATGACAAAGGGAATGACTAAACATTTGCTGGCCTTTTCTTATGCTCAGAATCTATTGCCTAAGGTGGCTTCCTCGTGCTAATGAACAGAGCACATTGGGAAAGGTTCAACCCATTACAGGGGATCTAGATACCTGTAGATTGAATCAGAAAAAGGTTTAAGTTGTTCTTCAGGTATTGCTGGAGCCAGTTGGTCCATGTACTAGAAGAGGTCAACCAGAGTACAGGTCGTAAATAGCGATGAGAAGGACAGATAGTTCCTTCAAAACTAGGTGGAGTCCAGACCTTTCTCTCTAACTTAAGCCTTCTGCATTTCAAGAGTTCAATTCTTTTCACCTTTGTTTCTCGAAGTATGTTTGGGAAGGGATTCTTTCTCATAAATGGGTGAATTTACTTTTGTTTGAACCTTCAACTTCACACTGAGTCATTCCACTGCTCTTGCTGAGACATTGTCCAACTTGACTTGTAACTTGATTTAAAGTTTCTGGCTTTTGGAGGAGATGAGAGAATGTGAATGGAAAGAGCAGAGGAGAGAAAGAGTCGTGAAAGATCTAAGTCACATGTGTCAAACTCAAGGCCCATTGGCTAATACAGTCCACCATTATCATTTTATGTGACCCTCCAGATGCTTTCTTCATCATTCGACATCGTGACTAGAGCTGATGGGAGTTGTGATACAGGAACACCTGTAGGGCTGCAATTAGTTCAGTTTAGTCAAGAGAGTGGGGTTTCAATTTATTTATTTAAGACGTTCTGTTCCTCTGACCGTAGAGATCTCGGGGGATTATATGGGAACAGACGATCCCTCAAGTACACTGGCCCCAGACCATATAAGGCCTTAAGAATCAAGGCTAATACCTTGTAAGTGATCCGGTGTTCAATAGATAACCAGTGCAAACCCTGGAGAACCGGTGTAATACAACAATTCGTAGGTTCCCCTGCGAGCAGTCGGGCTGCAGCGTTCTGCACTAGTTTAAGTTTCTGGATCACCGTCAAGGGTAGGCCAATGTAAAGAGTGTTACAGTAGTCAAGTCTTGAGATGACCGTGGCCTGGATCACCGTGGCTAGGTCGCTTCAGGACAGATAGGGGGACAGACGCCTTGCCTGTCGCAGATGGAAGAAGGCAGTTCTGCTGACAGTGGAGATTTGAGCCTCCATTGACAGCAAAGGGTCCAAGAGGGCACCCAGGCTTTTTACTAACGATGACAGGCATAGTTCTTCGGCGCTGAGTATTTATGTCACAGCGGATAGGCAACAGAAATATAGAAGTTTAATTCCCCATCGGCCCAAAAACTCCAGTCTCTGTTCGTATGAAGAATGAAACTCTCATTCAATTCACAAGGTAAATATATAACTTTGTATTGAATTGTATTTAACAATAACTGGCTAAACATCGAAAAACAACAGCCATCACAGCTACCTTTCTAAACATCCTTTCCTCACAGATATTAAATCCCAACTGACAAATCCCAACTGTCACTTTGTAACTGACATTTCTCAAGGTTCCATTTAGCAGTCTTGAGACAGCGCCATCTGGTGTCAAACATGTCACACTGCAGGTCATCTCAAGCTGCGAAAATATATCTTGTGCTGACTCATGAATTGCTATTCAAAATGCAATAATCTGACAATAGTGCCATGCCATCCAGGGTTGGCAGTTGAATATCCCTATCGCCCGGACGGCCCAGCCATAGGATTTCCGTCTTCGCTGGATTCACCTTCAGCCTGCTGGCTCGCAGCCATCCAGTAACGGCTTCAAGGCACATGTGGAAATTATTGGGTACAGAGTCGGGCCGGCCCTCCATTCTCAGAATGAGCTGAGTGTCATCGGCATACTGATGGCACTCAAGCCCAAAGCTACGTACCACCTGAGCGAGTGGTCACATGTAGATGTTAAATAACAGAGGGAAGAGAATGGCTCCCTGAGGGACCCCACAAGGTAGGGGGGATCCCCCCCGAAGCCAACTTCCCACTTTGCACTCGCTGTTTCCGATTGTGGAGGAAAGAGGATACAAAGATACAAATTTAGATACAAAGTCACTAACATTTCCCCAACCTCAAAGCCTCAAGTATAGTTGGTCCTCTGTATCCAAGGGTTCTTCATCCATTGATACAATAGCTGTTTGAAGGCAACCATAAGGCTGATGTGAACCTCACTGTCGGGGGTGCTTTGATTGTGATTTTCCTGCTTCTTGGCAGGGGGTGGTACTGAATGGCCCACGAGGTCTCTTCCAGCTCTATCTATTATATAAAGGGGTTCCCGTCATGGAACGACCGTCCCAAACAGAGAAACCTTACAACGCAGAAAAACCACACTTGCCAACAGAAATAGGCCTCAAGCAAGGTAGGTTTGTAGCAAAGAAACTCCCCCCCAAAACCTAAAAGGCCCCCAAAACAATGAGTAAAAAAACTACATTTCCCAGCATCCTCCGGGGCTGCCAACGACTCTCCCAGCCTCTACATTCTGACAACATGATTGGCTGCCAATAAGGGCAGATTTGCATAACTCCTGTACTGGCCAGCCAACATGAACATTCCGACCCATAATAAACTGTCAGAGGAGGATAAGGCAAAGGGCTGAAGCACAAACACAAACACCCAATTCACTTCCCACAGAAAATTTACACCCCTACAAATCACAGACCACGCCCAAAATTGACAGTAAGGCTTCATTAACTTAATTTCCCTGACTAGGCCTCACTTAATGGAATGCTGTTTACGCTCTGAATTGACAGTAAGGCTTCATTAACTTGATTCTCCCGACTACGCCTCAGCTCATTGGACATTGCGTATGGCCTGAATTGACAGTAAGGCTTCATTAACTTGCTGTTCCTGACTAGGCCTCAGCTCATGGGACATTGTGTATGGCCTGAATTTACAGTAACCTACCTTGGCACACAGAGCCCCTATGACCCACGCTACATTCTACTACAGTTTGGAGGAGGGTGGACCATGGATTATGGGACTTGAAGTACCTCCATGGATAATGGGATTTGTACTACTTCAAAACCCTTTTTGAATTTCCCGCCTCTTAACTAAAAGGGAAACACTGCTTCTGTCAACAGGCATCTGTCAGTTGACCCCTGTCAAAATTTGAATAAGCTGCATCATTTAGTTTGTGTTTGACAGCCGTTGATAGCAGACTATCGCGTGATTTGAGAAAATGGAAAAAAGCGAATTTTGTGTGCTCATTAAGCATTATTTTTTGCGGAAAAAACCCAAGGCTAAGCTTGAGAAATACTATGGGGACTCTGCACCATCAATTTCAATGGTAAAAAAGTGGTTTACTGAATTTTGTTGTGGCCGTACAAGCACGGAAGATGCCGAGCGTTCTGGACCCCCAGTTGAGGTCTCTACACCCGAAATAATTGAAAAAATTCGCGATATGGTGTTGGCTGATCAGAGATTGAAAATGCAAGAGATTGTGGAAGCCATAGGCATCGCACATGGCTCAGTGGTTTCAATTTTAAATGATCACTTGGGTATGAGAAAGCTTTCCGCAAGATGGGCGTTTGCTCACAATCGACCACAAACACAATCGTGTGACAATTTCGCAGGAGTGTTTGGCGTTGTTCAACCGCAATATGGATGTGTTTTTCCCCCGTTTCGTAACCATGGATGAAATGTAGATCCACCACAATACACCAGAGACCAAACAGCAGTCAAAACAGTGTGGATTACAATGCACATATACATCGGGGTGAATCTGTGCCAAAGAAGGCCAAGGTGGATTTGTCAGCCAATAAAGTCATGGCGACCGTTTTTTGGGGTGCACGCAGTATAATCCACATTGACTACCTTCAAAAGGGTAAAACAATGGCAAATATTATGCCAATTTATTGGGCCAATTTACTGAGGATTTGGGGGACAACCACATTTGGCCAAGAAAAAGGTTCTTTTGCACCAGGACATTGCAAGGGGGCGCACGTGTGCAGTTGCCATGGCAACAATCCATGAATTGGGATACGAATTGCTCCCTCATCCGCCCTATTCCCCGGATTTAGCTCTGAGAAACTATTTCTTGTTTCCAAACCTGAAGAAATGGCTAGGCGGAAAGAGATTTGACTCCAACAATGAAATCATCTCACAAACAAATACCTATTTTGATGACCTCGACAAATCTTATTTTTTGGAAGGGATAAAAAGTTGGAGAAACGTTGGACCAAGTGTATAGAGCTCAAAGGAGATTACGTTGAAAAATAAAATGATTTTTTTATCCAAAAACCTGTGTTTCATTCAAAAAGTCATGGACTTATTTTTTTTTTTAATGGTTTTATTCAAATTTTTCAGATAGTAAAAGAGATAACATGGAATACATTACATAAGACATGGGATGGGGGAGGGGAACTGTGGAAGGGGGTCCTAGGGGTATAGCACATAGGGTAAGGTGGGGGAGGGGATAGGAAACACAGGGAGTTACATAGGGGGTGCTCCAGACCAAACGGTGGGGAGAGGAGAGTATTTGTTTTGTTTTGTATGTTATACAGCTTGTGACTATCTTCGTTCTTCGTTTCCTTTCGTTTTGTATCTTAACCGTGCCTAAGAAAGAATATAAAAACAAGATAACTATTAAACCTCGTAACTAATATGCAGTGCACTCTCTACTGGTGGCCACGACCACCTTGTGTTTTTGTGTGTGTTTTTTTTTAACTAAAAGTTCCAGTTCAAGAGTATATCTATTTTATGTTCAGATCTATAGTAGTCTTTGACTTTTGCCCAGTCCATCTTTGTCGTGGGATCTTCCTTGATTGTCTTCAGTGCCTCAGTGAGCCATTCCATTTGGATAGTTTCCATCACCTTCTGGAGCCATTCTTCTAATGTTGGGGATTTTGGGGATTTCCAGTACTGGGCATACAGTAATTTGGCCGCCGTGGTTAGTATAATGTAAATACGTCTGTCGTTGGTATTCAATGTTGGCTCTATGATACCTAGCAGGAGCGATTCCGGTTTCCCCTCCATAGATACATTAAGCACTTCACACACTTCTTTGTTAATCATTTTCCAAAACTTTTCTGCTTTGGGGCAGAGCCACCATAAGTGGAAGAAAGTTCCATTTTTTTGGCTGCAGTTCCAGCATTCGGTTTTGGTATTCTTGTATATCTTAGCTAATTTTACTGGAGCAAGATACCACCTGTACATTATTTTTATCCAATTCTCTCTAAATTTATAGCATGCCGATGAGTTTATATTTTTTCCCCAAATGGCTTTCCAGGTCTTCCAATTAATATTGGAGCCAATATTTCTGGCCCATTTTTTCATATAATCCTCCGGCTTTTGTTCGGTTTGGCAGATTATTCTATATATTTTACCCACCGAATTTTTGTCTGGGCCCAATAGGTCATGGACTTATTGACCCGCCCTCGTATTAGGAAGATTTTCCTGATGGTAAAAGCTGTTTGACCAGAGAACATGCTGCTTTGGATTGTGGTGGGGGTCTCCTTCTCTGCAGGTTTTAAACAGAGACTGGATTCCATCTATCAGGAATGCTTTGGTTGTATGTCTATTTCTTCCTGGCAGAATGGGATTGGACTGGATGGCCCTCAGGGTCTTTTCTAAATCTAGAATTATATGATTGTAAGAGCTGAATCCATTTAGCCAATGTTTCTGTACCTTTGAGAATAATTCCTGGATTAATACGTGAAGTGAATCAACCAGGACTGAGATGTAAGACTAACAGGGGAAGGGCTAGGAATGTCATTGTTGTTAGGAAAGTTGCCTGGCCAGAAAAAGTGTGGGAGCTTTCTCCGCTTTGCTTCTGCCTGTGCACGTCTGCAAGATGCAGACAAGGTAAAACTCCATCACTATTCCAGCTAAAATGTTTTTTTAGTAATTTGGATCCAGAATTTGCTTTGCTTTCCTTAGAAGGACTTTGCTCACCAGAAATTCCTCTGTCTAAGCTGGAAAGTCAGCCTCATCTCTTTACTAGAGGTCATCTCATGTGTAATCTCTAGGGCAGTGTTTCCCAACCAGTGTGCTGTGGCACACTAGTGTGCCATGAGCGATCATCAGGTGTGCTGTGGGAAATTGGAACCTCCAATACGCTTTCTTCCCCCTCCTGCCGAACACTTTTTCTTTTCCACTCGGGCTCCCTTCTTCCCAGCCTTGCTCTGCTCGCTTTGCCCCGCTTTGCTCTGGGGCGAGCCTGCGCAGTAGCGCCCGCACGGGGAAGGGGGAGGAAGAGGTCTCTGTCGAAAGCTGGCATGGGCAAACTGGGACCTTCCAGGTGTTTTGGACTCCAACTCCCACCATTCCTAGCAGCCTCAGGCCCTTTTCCTCCCCCCCCCTCAGCCACTTAAGCAGGAAAGGGCCTCCGGCTGTTAGGAATGGTGGGAATTGAAGTCCAAAGCACCCAGAGGGCCGAAGTTTTCCCATGCCTGTTTTAGGGACCTTAAAGTGGTGAGCCTCCTTCCAACATTGTGATTCTGGATAGAAAACAAACAACAACATAACATAACATTGTTTGAGTCCACAGTGCTCTCTGGGTGTAGGTGAACTACAACTTCCAAACTCAAGGTCAATTCCCAAGCAAACTCTTTCAGTACTTTCTGTTGGTAATGAGAGTTCAATGTGCTAAGTTTGGTTCAATTTCATTGTTGCAAGAGTTCAGGATGTTCTTTGATTGTGTGTTAACTATAAATCCCAGAAACTGTAACTCCCAAATGTCAAGGTCTACTTTCTCCAAACTCCATCTGTGTTCACATTTGGGCATATTGAGTATTCATGCCAAGTTTGGTCCTGATCCAACATTGTTTCAGTCCACAGTGCTCTCTGGGTGTAGGTGAACTACAACTCCAAAACCCAAGGTTAATGCCCACCAAACTTATAGTATTTTCTCTTGGTTATGGGAGTTCTGTGTGGGAAGTTTGTGTCTTTCCGCCATTCCTGCCAGGATATCTATGTTGTGTTCATCGAAACAGGCCCAGGCTTCACACTGAGTGTATAAATACATTTAAAAACATATTAACTCTATGTATTACTGTGTTAGAGTGTCATTTTGTGTTATTTTGGTTGGTGGTGTGCCCCAGGATTTTGTAAATGTAAAAAATGTGTCGTGGCTCATAAAAGGTTGGGAAACACTGCTCTAGGGGGTTGGAGCAGCCTTCTCAGAGGCAAGGTAATTGGCTTACAGAAATAAAAAACATTTGAATTAAAAACTGCTTTCATTTTACTTAGGATACTTAAGTTCTCCCCCAAACCCTTTCATGATCCGACTCTTTGTGACCTTACGGACCATCCCACGTCAGAGCTCCCTGTCGACCGTGCCCACCCCCACCTCCTTCAGAGTCAAGCCAGTCACTTCAAGGATACCATCCATCCATCTTGCCTTTGGTCGGCCCCTCTTACTTTTTCCTTCCATTTCCCCCACCATCATTCTCTTCTCCAAGCTTTCCTTTCTTCTCATTATGTGGCCAAAGTACTTCATCTTTGCCTCTTATATCCTTCCCTCCAGTCGGGCTTTATTTCCTGAAGTATGGACTGGTAGGATCTTCTCGCGGTCCAAGGCACTCTCAGTCTCCACCATCTTTTCTGTGTTTTTTGTATTGTCACTCCCAAATATTTTATTTTCTTCTTTCCCATACCTATTCCCATTATTTTGTTTATTTCTATTATTTCTAGTCTATTTACTTAGAAATATATAATTTCCAATTTCTTTATGTTTACCCCAGTTCTGTAATTTTTCACAATCATTTAGTATAATTTTAGTTCTCATATAATATAATATAATATAATAAATATAATATAATAATAAACTTTATTTATAACCCGCCACGATCTCCTCAAATAATACAACATAATTAAATAATAATAATAATACACTTTATTTATATTCCTCTCTTCTCACCCCAAAGGGGACTCAGAGCGGATTAAAGGTACATATACTTAGCAGACAATCCCTGCTGTTTTCCACAATACACATGTAATGAATGCTGAGATTATCTGTAAGGATGACGCGCAGACAGCAATTCGATCCCACAAGATTTATTCCAGGTCTCATACCTTTGAAGCCAGAATTGGCTTCACCAGGAACAAACATAACTTATATACTAACCACACCCCCATCACCTGTCCATCATCTCAAAGACCAACCCCCCTGGCTTGCAATGCCCAGCAGAGATTGCATCATATCCCCTTTGACCCAGTTTCACAATGTCCAGTGGATATTTCCTCATATCCTCCCTGAGTCAGCAATGTTCATGCCGGGGCTTCTCATGTTGGTGTGGTGTGGCCCAAGGCCCATTTCCAGCTCTGTGCGTCTTCAAGGCTACACCTGGCAGAGATTATGTTGCTGGAAGGGTATGAGATAAGAGCTCTATTAGCTCTTTTCGACAGACACTTACAACACACATATAGACGAACAGAGGCAAACTCTGGCCACCAGGGGGAGCTGACACACTCCTCATCTCTCAGCGTTCCCAGCGTCCCTTGTTGTTCCTTCCGCATTCCTCAGCGTTCCTGGAGTTGTTTTAATTGCCTCATAATTCAGTCAAAATTTGCCTCCCCACTTAATGTGGTACTTTTATCTCCTACTTGACAGATGCAACTGTCTTTTGGGCTGCACAGGTTGACAGTAGGCTACACTTAAAAGTCGAGCACCCACCTCGACCCGGGCAGGCCTCGAACTCATGACCTACTGGTCAGAGAGATCTTATGCAGCTGACACTTAGCCAGCTGCGCCACATTCCCGGTGTATTAAACACAGAATAATATAAATACATCAAATAAAATACGAAATAACAAATAAAAAAGAATATAAATTAACATAATAAAATATTAGTCCTATTAAAGGGTTAGTTAATATCACCATAAGGTCATCTGCAAAAAGATTCAATTTAATCTCCTCCCAACCAAATTTACATCCTTCTATACCTAACTTCTATACCTATTACAAAGAGAGATGGTGAGAAGGGGGAAGGGAAGAAGGTTGCATGAGATAAAAGCAATTTTTTAAAATTTTAGTTTATTATTGTATCTACAAGGAGCCCCCTGGTGGTGCAGTGGGTTAAACCACTGAGCTGCTGAACTTAAGAACATAAGAACATAAGAAGAGCCATGCTGAATCGGACCTCAGCCCATCTAGTCCAGCATTCTGTATCACACAGTGGCCCACCAGTTGTACACAGGGATCTCTAGCAGAAAGGAGGGCCAACCCTGACCTGCTCCCGACCCCCACAACCAGTACCCAGGGAAATCCTGCCTACCTCAACCAACTCCGAGGTGGCACTTGAATGTCCTTTTCAGTAACTACCGATACACTTGGTATCCATGAATCTGTCTAATCCTGCCTTGAAGTTGTTCAGGCTGACAGCTGTCACAACCTCCTCTGGAAGTGAGTTCCATAACCCAATGACCCTCTGGGTGAAGAAATATTTCCCTTTATTAGTCCTAATTTTCCTACCTTGGAGCTTCAGGGAGTGCCCTCTAGTCCTAGTGTTTTGTGACAAAGAAAATAGTTTTTCTTTATTCACCTTTTCTATCCCAGAAAGGTTGCAGGTTCGAATCCAGGGAGTGGCATGAGCTCCCGCTGTTAGCCCCAGCTACTGCTAACCTAGCAGTTCAAAAACATGCAAATGTGAGTAGATAAAGAAGTACCACTTTTGTGGGAAGATAACGGCGCTCCTTGTAGTCATGCCGGCCACATGACCTTGGAGGTGTCTACGGACAACGCCGTCTCTTTGCCTAGCAATGGAGATGAGCTCCAACTCCCAGAATGAGACGTGAATAGATTTAATGTCAGGGGAAAACCTTCACCTTTACCTATTGTACCATCATATTATATCTATTGTAAAATTAACATTTTGTAGCAAATAACATTAGGTAACAAAATTTGAATTTTTTTCTGTTCCTGGTTTGAAATTGTTATTCCTGTTTAATTGTGCAGTACTTACTGTGAAAATAGTTGTTATACTCCGGAAACTTCATTTTTGTGCCTGCCACAAACGATGTTGGATTGGTTGGGACTTGATGAGATATTGATTGAAAAACGATAGTCCCACCCACAAATACAAAAGTTTTGCCGTTTAATAAACTTTTTCCATGTTCTTATGATAGAACCAATTAGGAAATGACATTTATAACCCAGGAACAAAAATTGGGGTTACATACTGTAAGCAGCCAGGTTGATAACAGGAGCGGCACTCAGGGAGCGCACAACACCTCTGTTGTGCCAGCTCCACTGGCTACCAGTTTGCTACCGGGCACAGTTCAAAGTGCTGGCTTTGGCCTTTAAAGCCCTTAACGGTTCTGGTCCAACTTACTTGTCCGAACGCATCTCTTCCTATGAACCTTCAAGATGCTTAAGATCATCCGGACAGGCCCTGCTCTCGGTCCCGCCTGCTTTGCAGGCGCAATTGGTGGGGACGAGAGACAGGGCCTTTTCAGTGGTGGCTCCTCGGCTTTGGAACGCCCTCCCTAGAGACATCAGATCGGCAACCTCCCTCCTGACATTTCGCAGGAAGGTTAAGACCTGGCTATTTGACCGGGCATTTGCAGATGCAGTATGATTGTCAAATTGAGACCTAAGGAACGGCGACGATGCAATTGGAAGTCGATTTAATTAATGAGACGCTGATATTGTGTTTTTAACGTTGAATGCTAATTTGTATATGTTGGAATTGTATTGTATTGATAATTGTTGATATGTTTGTCTTGAGCAGTTTTTGCTGTTGTACACCGCCTCGAGTCGCCTTCGGGCTGAGAGAGGCTGTCTAGAAGCAAAGTAAATAAACAAACAAATAAATAAATAATCAAAACTTTTTTTAAAAAAATGGTTCAGTACAGAGCTTGGGAAATTTTTCTATTTTAGATTCACACCCCCCCCCCCCCCATTGAACAACCAATATGGACTCTGGCTAGGCTAGTGTAGAGGAGCCTGGGAACGTTAGTTCCACAAAAGAAACTTTGCAAAGATCTGGTTCAGCGTGTAACAAGACAAGAGATTAGAAACCGGATTGAACATTCTCCCATCTTTTTCAAATTTAGCAAATAACAGGCATGGGGGGATTGGGTGGAGTAAAGGATGATTCTGGGATTAATAGCTTTCCTCTGTTGTTTTTCCAAGGAAAGCTTCCTACCCGGCATGGTATTTATCTCATCCAGTAGGAGCTTTGAGGCTATGGCACTCCCTTGCAAGAGAGCCTGCACCGCTCCCTCTGCATCATTGTCCTTCTGCCAGCAGGGCAAAACTTTCGTAAATTCATGTAAATTTGCGGCATTGCTGTTCAGAAAGGTTTGACAGATCCAATCCTATTTTCCTTTTACTGATGCATTTTGAGCGTATTTCTAATCTGTCTTCAACATTGTGAATGCAAGATGTTATTTAACACAGTGTTTCTCAACCAGTGTGCCGTGGCACACTAGTGTGCCGTGAGCGATCATCAGGTGTGCCGTGGGAAATTGGAACCTCGGGGGGGGGGGGGTCTAGTGTGTTGAAGTATAAAAACCCTAAGAAACCTACCTCGATAAAGGCACAAAATTACAACCCCCATCTTGTCTACTTGGTCTCTCCCTCTCCACGCATTGGGAAGGCCCGCCTCCCTTTCCCCAAGTAGAGACCTCCTGTTGCCTCCTGGGGGTTCTGTGTGGGAAGTTTGGCCCAGTTCTATCATTGGTGGGGTTCAGAATGCTCTTTGATTGTAGGGGAACTATAAATCCCAGCAGCTACACTACAACTCCCAAATGTCAATGTCTATTTCCCCTGAACTCCATCTGCGTTCATATTTGGGCATATTGAGTATTC
This sequence comes from Anolis apletophallus, assembly GCA_030556195.1. Taxonomy (NCBI): domain Eukaryota; kingdom Metazoa; phylum Chordata; class Lepidosauria; order Squamata; family Anolidae; genus Anolis; species Anolis apletophallus. The sequence continues at coordinate 189,517,989 of JARBWK010000001.1, read as the reverse complement.
ATACCAAGTTTGGTCCTGATCCAACATTGTTTGAGTCCACAGTGCTCTCTGGATATAGGTGAACTACAACTCCAAAACCCAAGGTCAATGCCCACGAAACTCTTATAGCATTCTCTCTTGGTTATGGGCAGGCATGTAGCCGGGGGGCTAAAGGGCTTCACCCCCCCAAATTCTCAGGGTGGTCTGCGTAAAGGCCTTACTGGTACATTATTTAAACTGTTATGTTTATTCATATCATGATCTGATCACCATGCTCATTATATCCCACATTAATGGGGTTATTGGCATAACAATACAAAAGGTTTGCTAGGGTAGACCCTCTTCCACCCAGTCTCAGCCCCCTCCCGAACCAAACTCGGCCCCGAACCAAAATCCTGGCTACGGCCCTGGTTATGGGAGTTCTGTGTGGGAAGTTTGTGTCTTTCTGCCATTCCTGCCAGGATATCTATGTTGTGTTCATCGAAACAGGCCCAGGTTTCACACTCAGTGTATAAATACATTTTTTAAAAAAAAAGCAGAGGAGGATTTGCTCTCCCTGACTTCAGATGTTACTTTGAGGCCTGTGTTTTACTATGGGTAAAAGATTGGATCTCTCTGAAAAAGGAAAACCTTCTAGCCTTGGAGGGGTTCGATCTTAGAACGGGCTGGCATGCCTATTTGTGGTATGACCAAATAAAAAAGGAAAAAAAATTTGGTAATCACTTTGTGAGATCGACCCTCTTAAAGATATGGAATAAATATGTCAATTATTTTTATAGTAAAACCCCTCTCTGGGTTTCGCCCTCTGAAGCAAAACAAAGAAGAATACAAGGGGGACATAAATGGTTAACTTTTAAAGAATTACTGAAAAACTTAAATGGAAACTGGGTGTTAAAACCCAAGAGGAAATTCAACAAATGGATTGGAATGTAACATGGCTCCAATATAGACAATTTAAAGAAACATATAATATAGACCAAAGGAAGGGATTCATTGAGAAAGATGATTTTTGGGAACAATTAATTAAATCTGGGAAGAAAAATATTTCGAAGCTATATAATAAATTAATAGATTGGGCTACCGAAACTGAACATGTCAAAAATTGTATGGTATTATGGGCAAAAAATCTTGGAAGACAAATAAAACTACACGAGTGGCATACAATATGGACCAAAAAAATTAAATATACTTATGCCACGGATTTGAAAGAAAATTGGATGAAGATGTTCCACAGATGGCACATCTCCCCACAAAAAATTGGAATAATGTACAAAAATAGCGATGCCAAATGTTGGAAATGCCATACAAACAGGGGAAGCTACTACCACATGTGGTGGACATGTAAAGTAGCGATTTCATATTGGAAAAATATACATAAAGAAATTCAAATAATATTGAAAAGAAAATTCTCAATGAAACCCAACTACTATTTACTGGGCTTATTAGATAAGGAATTAAAGTTAGATGGTAATGAAGATAAACTGTTTTGTTTTATGACAACAGCAGCGCGAATGGTCTACGCCAGTGCTGTCCAACTTCTGGCGGGTCCAGGGCCGGATAAGAGGTCACTGATGACCTGCGGGGCCGCTCGGCCCCGCCCCCAGCCCAGGCCCCGCCCTCCTAAAGCCGCTGAAAAAGGAGGAGTAGGCGGCGCCAAGAGCAGCGCGTCACAGGCCTGGCGTGACGCGCTGCTCTTGGCACCGCCTACTCTCCTTTCGGCGGCCCCCGGCCTAGGAAGGGGGGCGCCGAAAAGGGCAGAAGGTGGCGCCAACGGCAAAGCGTCACAGGCCTGGCGTGACGCGCTGCCCCTGGCACCGCCTACTCCTCCTTTTGGCGCCCTCCATTCCTAGGCCGGGGAGCCGCCGAAAAGGAGGAGTAGGCGGTGCCAAGGGGCAGCGCCACGCCAGGCCTGTGACGCTTGCCGTTGGCGCCGCCTTCTGCCCTTTACGGCGGCTCCCCGCCTAGGTAGGGAGGGGGTGCCGAAAAGGAGGAGCTAGCTCTCTTCCTCCCTCCCTGCCCCGCCTCCCCCGCTGCCATTTTTTTAAAAATCGATTTTTTTTTTAAAAAATTAAAAATGGCGGCTGAGGGCATAGGTGGGGCCGTGTCCAACAGGCTACGGGGCCGCCAGTTGGACAGCCCTGGTCTACGCCAAACATTGGAAAGCCGACATCATTCCTAAGGTTGATCAATGGCTTGCAAAGCTTTATGACATAAAGAATATGGACAGATTGACATTTCTTTTAAGCAAGCACACGGGAAATCCAAGAAAACAAACGGACTGGAGTCCATTGGAGGAATATAGCAAAGGAATGGACTCTATACCTCAGTAATTAAAAGTATTACAAAAGTGAAGTAGGCGTAAGGGCTGATACAAAAGAGAGGAAGGAGGACTTTATAAACTCATGAAAGACTGGAGTTGAAGGGGCATTTGGGAACCTAACAAATGGTTGACACCCCAAAGAGGAAGAATGGAAGTCACTTCATGTTTGCTGTGTTCTGTTTTTTGTTTTTTTTGTTTTTTGTTTTTTTTTCTTTTCCTTTTTGTTCTTTTTAATTATTTCATGTTTTTCTCCCCTCCCCCCTCATGCCCTTTCCCTTCCATTTCCCTTTTTTCCTTTCCCTGGACCACCCCACTTGCTTTCCCACCTTTTGAATTTGTTTTTCAGGCTGGAACCAGGGCTCTCTCCGGGGTACAACCTGTTTTTGTATTTGTATGTGAGATTTTATGTTACACAACTATTCACAAAATCAATAAAAATTATTTTTTTAAAAAAATTAACTACTAGCTTGGGGACCCGGCAGTGCCCGGGTCATTTGAGAAGTGCAGCAAGATGTAGAGTGGGTCATGGGGGCTCTGTGTGGCAAGTTTGGTCTTGATCCATCATTACTGGGAGTTGCAGTGGTATCATGAAATTACTGAAGGTAGTGCAAGTCCCATCATCTCTGGTCCACCCTCCCCCAAAGTGTAGTAGGATGTAGATTGGGTCATGGGGGCTCTGTGTGCTAAGTTTGGTCTGTATTGGTGAATGGATGAGGGTTGCATTGTTTTTAGGAAGTGAGTGAAGGTACTTCAAGTCCCATCATCCGTGGTCCGTCTCACAGTAAACTGCACCAGGCTGTAGAGTGGGTCATGAGGGCTCTGTGTGCCAGGTTTGGTGTTGATCAGTCATTGGATTAGGTTTGTAGCAGGCTTGGAAAGTGAGGGAAGGTGCTGCAAGTCCCATCATCCATGTTCTGGCCCCCTCCAAACTTCAGTAGTATGTAGAGTGGGCTCTGTGTGCCAAGTGTGGTCTTTATCAGTGTTTGTTGGGGGCCACAGTGGTCTGTGGGAACAGAGGGGTGTGAAAGTACTACAAATCCCATCATCCATTGTCAGTCCTCCCCAAACCTCACCAGGACGTGAAGGCAGTCATGGGGTTATGTGTGCCAAGTGTGGTCTCGATCAGTAATTGGATGAGGGTCGCAGCGGACTTGGGAAGTGAGTAGAGGTACTTCAAGTCCCACATCCATGGTCCACCCTCCTCCAAACTGCACCAGGACATAGAGTGGGTCATGGGGCTGTGTGTGCTAAGTGTGGTCTGTATTGGTCCTTTCTGGTGGCCTCAGTGGTCTGTGGGAACCAGTGTTTGAAAGTACTACAAATCCCATAATCCGTGGGTCATGTCCCCCGAACCACACCAGGACGTAAAGGGGGTTAGGGGGGTTATGTGTACCAAGTTTGGTGCAGGTCCATCACCCGCGCTGGTCGCTGTGGCCTGTGAAAGTGGCTGCCACATATCCGCCCTTCTGCCCTCCTGCCCTTCCGCCCTCCGCACACATACATACATACAAACATTCCGCTTTAAAAGGGTATACAGAAGATATGTATTACTGTGTTAGACTGTCATTTTGGTTGGTGGTGTGCCCCAGGATTTTGCAAATGTAAAAAGTGTGCCGTGGCTCAAAAAAAGGTTGGGAAACACTGATTTAACATATACATGAAGCCATTGGGGGAGATCATCCGGAGTTTTGGGGTGCGGTGTCATCTGTACGCAGATGATGTCCAACTCTGTCACTCCTTCCCACCTGCTCCTAAGGAGGCTGTTCAAGTCCTGAATCGGTACTTGGCCGCTGTAAGGGACTGGATGAGGGCTAACCAATTGAAACTCAATCCAGACAACTCCTGGTCAGTCGTAAGGCCAAACAGGGCATAGGGTTACAGCCTGTGTTGGACGGGGTTACACTCCCCCTGAAAGCGCAGGTTCGCAGTCTGGGAGTGATACTGGACTCACTGCTGAGCCTGGAGCCCCAGGTCTCGGTGGTGGCCAGGAAAGGTTTTGGACAGTTAAAGCTTGTGCACCAGCTGCACCCGTATCTTGGGAAGTCTGACTTGGCCACGGTGGTCCATGCTCTGGTTATATCCCGAATAGACTACTGCAACGCTCTCTACGTGGGGTTGCATCTGAAGACTGCTCGGAAGCTGCAATTAGTCCAACGTTCAGCAGCCAGGTTACTAACAGGAGCGGGGTACAGGGAGTGCACAACCCCCTTGTTGCGCCAGCTCCACTGGCTGCCAATTAGCTTCCAGGCACAATTCAAAGTGCTGGTTTTAACCTACAAAACCCTATACGGTTCTGGCCCAGTTTACCTGTCCGAACGGATTCTCCCCTGCGAACCATCAAGAACATTAAGATCCTCCGGAGGGGCCCTGCTCTCGGTCCCACCGGCTTCACAAGCGTGGCTGGTGGGGACGAGAGACAGGGCCTTCTCTGTGGTGGCCCCTCGGCTGTGGAACTCTCTCCCAAGTGATGCTAGATCTGCCCCCTCTCTGTTGTCCTTCAGGAGGCTGGTGAAGACTTGGATGGGGAGCCAGGCCTTCCCAGAATAGGCTGAGATTGGCTACTATCTGAATGAATGACCACGTTTACAGATCGAGTGGGATTGTTTTAGTGGCAATGTGGTTTTATGCTGGGATTTTTATGTATTTTAATATGTTGTTGTAGTTGTTTTTAAATTGTAATGCATTGAATTTTTGCTTTTGCTGTAATGCCGGTCTGAGTCCCTCGATAGAGGTGAGAAGGTCAGGGTACAAAAGTTTTAAATAAATAAATAAATTATCCTGTGAGTAACTTAAGGCTTTATGACAACTATGCTGTGATAGCGCAATTATTCTACTTTAGGCTGGATCTACACCAGTGGTTCCCAAACCTTTTGGGCCAACTGTCCTCTTTCCAGAAAAAACATTACTCACCGCCCCCTAGAAATTACTTTTTAAAAATTTAATAGCAATTAAACAGATAGATATATGTATTAATGCAGTGGTTCTCAACCTTTCTAATGCCATGACCCCTAAATAAGATTCCCCATGTTGTGGTGACCCCCCAACCATATTTTCATTGCTACTTCATAAATAATTTTGCTACTCCTATGAATTCTAATCCAAATATCTAATATGCAGGTCAAAGCGAAGGGGGCGGGGCCAAAGAAGAGGGCTGCGCGACCCCTCCTAAATGGCCAATTGTTCATTGCCCCCTTAAAGGGGTTCACTGCCCCCCAATTCCCCTGAGCCTCCCACCGCTCCCTTGGATCGCCTCACCGCCCACCCGGGGGGGGGGCGGTACCGCCCACTTTGAGAATCAGTGATCTACACTGCACAATAATCAAGTTTCAGAATGTGGATTAATTGCATTGAACTGAATTCTGTCTGTCTACCGGACTGTGGTGCAGCTAGTTAGTAGCCAGCTGCATTAAATCACTACTGACCAAGAGGTCATGAGTTTAAAGCCAGCCCAGGTGAGAGTGAGCTCCCAACCATTAATAGTCTAGCTTGCTGTTGACCAATAATAATAATAATTTATGTTTATTTATTTACTACTTCAATTTTATATACCGCTCCATCCCAACAGGCTCGGGGTGGTTTACATAAGGCAACATTAAGCAAAAAAATACACTAAAAACAATAAAAACAATACTAAAACCAACAATAAAACAGTCGTCCCTAGTACACCTAGTTACATTGGGTCAGTTTAGATTGAAAGCCTGGCAAAATAAGGTTGTTTTGCAGGCTCTTCAGAATGCAGACAACTCTCTAAGGCAGTGTTTCCCAACCTTTTTTTTAAAAATCCCGGAGCCATGGCAGGAAAGAGGAAGGGTGTCCTCAAAGCAGCTTTTCAAACATAAAAAAAGAGTATTCAATATCTGTATCAAAATAATTTATTTGGCATTCATTTAGAGATCACATCAACCTTCCCAAAATGACTTGTAGATAATTGTTCAAAATGACACAAACTCAGTCTTTATATTCATTCACAATCTCATAATATGAGAGAGGCAGATTTTGAACAATCGGCTGCGGCTTTGATAGCTCAATTAAAAGAAAGGGGATATCCAAACTCGATTCTACGTAAATCTTTAAATAAGATTCGCAAAATCCCTAGAGAAAACCTGTTTCAACATCACCCTAAAACACCCTGTGAACGTATCATTTGGCCCTTGACTTTCACCCCTCACTCCCATTGTATTTCCAAAATTGTTCGAAAATACTGGCCCATTGTGAGCTCAATTCCAGGATTGGAAAATCCCCCTATGATAGCCAACAAAAGAACTTCTAATCTTAAACAATTATTAATTCATGCTGATCACAGAATCCCCCAACATACATTAATAGGTAAAACCCATACTCAACCGTGCTACCATTGCACCATATGCAAACACATTTCTACTCAGGAAACAATTACCGACCTGGAGGGAAAACATACCTTTAAATTGCGCACAGGAGCCACATGTGGCAGTAGAAATATTATTTATTGTTTAATTTGCCCATGTCAAAGATATTATGTTGGAGAAAGTGGGCGTGACTTGCGTACAAGGGCGCAAGAACACCGATCGAGATTTAAAACACGCAATGAATCTTCTCCGCTGTATGCCCATTTTAAACAGCATCATAATTTTGATGACTTTAAAATTCTAGTACTAGAAATAATTTCACCACGACCTTATCAGGATCAAAAACAATTACTACATCAAAGAGAAGTATTCTGGATTCATTCCCTAAGAAGCGAGTTACCTCTAGGCCACAATGATTGCCTATCAATCAGTGAGATCTTGGAGTAGGTTTCACCTGGAGCGAAGCCGGAGTGTATGTAACCGAGACCTCCGGTGTTATGTGTTGTCCGTTGACTACATTGTGAAGCAGTGGCTGCGTCCACTCAGAAATATATTTACGTTGATTAATGGATTGGTATGTATAAAACTTTAAGCCTTTGTATAAGGGTTGTCCTGTGCAACTGGTGGGCTAAATCTGAATTGCAAAATGTTGATATATTATTTTATTTTAATTTATAGATGATCGGACCAGTGGAATTATAAACAAATATTATTCTTTGGGGTCCCGATGAAGCCAGGCCCCCCTGGCGAAACGGCAAGGCCTTAAGATACATGGTCCGTCAACCCTCCCAGCCCCATAATCCGGATTACAAATATTATGAGATTGTGAATGAATATAAAGATTGAGTTTGACTCCGGAATAGAGGGCTTTGTGATATATAGTTTGAACAATTATCTACAAGAATTCCACATCCCCATTTGGGAAGATATATGATTTTTACGATCAAGTGATCTCTAAATGAATGGCAAATAAATTATTTTGATACAGATATTGAATACTCTTTCGTGCTATAGCGACCCGCGTTCCAGTTTGAACTTTACTTTTGGACAAAATGACACTCTAACACAGTAAAGAACGGCTGGGGGGTGGTGGCCTGCTGGGAGCAGCTGCTGGGAGTGCCGAAGCCGGGGGAGGGGGAGGAGCCAGGCCGCACCATGGCCCGCCCCCTCCCCCAGCTTCAGCTCTCCCAGCAGCTGCTCCAGCCTTGAGGGGGGGAGGGCCAAGCCAGCGATGGCAGAGCCAGCACAATGCTGGCTTGGCACTGTCCCCTCAAGGCTGGAGCAGCTGCTGGGAGTGCCGAAACTGGGGGAGGGGGCGGAGCCAGGGTGTGCCATGCCCCGACCCCTCCCCCGGCTTCAGCTCTTCCACAGAGGAGGAGCATGAGCGGTGGACGGGCTTCAGTGGGCGGGGCTCCGCTTCCGCGGCTTCAGCGAGCGAGGGGCGAGAGTCATGGCGGGAGTCATGGCGGATTGGAGGCTGCTGGGGAAATGGCCAAAGGAGGTGGCGCCCCGGCCTCTTTTTTTTTCTTCGCCGCCACCCGGCCCTTCCTCCTCTTCCTCCCCCAAGCAGCAGGAATTCGGCAGGAGGGGGGGGGGGAGGAAGGGGGGCAGAGAGCTTTTCTCACGGCACAGCAGGAGGTCCATCACGGCACACTACTGCGGTTGGGAAACACTGCTCTAAGGAACGCAGGCAACTCTCTAATTATAAACTTTATTTGTAATCCACTCCCTCTCCCCAATGGGGACTCGGGGCGGCACACATGAGGCCAAGCCCAAACAACAACAAATGACAATAAGAAATCAAACATCAACAGTAAATGCAATTTTAAAAAATACCTACATATAAATAAATAAATAATTATACAACTGAATATCTAAAATAACACACAGGGTGGCAGGCCTGGATCAACTGATTGTGGCACCCTAGCTAGGCCACACTTTGGGCGCGCCGCCCCCGCCCCGGGGGGCGGAGCCGCTTGCGGGGGGGGGGCCTCCTTTCTCCTCACTGAAGGAGGGGCCGACGACGCAAGGGTGGAGGGGCGGTGGAGCTTCTCTCCACCTCCTCCCTGCCTGGCGACACCACACCAGGGAGGAGGCGGAGAGAAGTCCCGCCGCCCCTCCTCCCTTGCGTGGCGTGACGACGCAAGGGAGGAGGGGCGGCGGGGCTTCTCTCCACCTCCTCCTCCCTGCCTGGCGCCGCCACACAGGCGCAGGAGCGCCAGAACATCAAACTTAATTTTTTTTAATTTTGGGGGGTCCGGACCTGCTGTCTCCCCATGGCTGCCGCCCTAGGCCATGGCCTAGGGTGGCCTTATGGGTAATCCGGGCCTGCAGGGTGGGCCACAGGTACACAGAGAAAATGTTAAAAACATTTAACATTGAGGTAAGCGGAGTAGCATCCTTTCCTAATCTCTCTGGGCAAGGCATTCCAGAGTCCGGGGGGGGGGGCACAGAGGAGAAGGCCCTCTCCCTTGTGCCCACCAGGCGAGTCTGTGCAGCCCGAAAGACAGTTCTATCTGTCAAGTAGGAAATTTAGGTACCACTTTAGGTGGGGAGGCTAATTTAATTAATTTACGACATCATAAAACCTTCCAGCAGTGTGTGCAGAAGAATGAGGAGGTACTCCATCAAAGGACTCGGTGTCACAAGTAGACGGTGAAGCGGCAGCTACCCCTGTGGCCAGAATACCCTCATGAAGCTGGAAAAGCTGGAATGTTAAATTGCCTCTGTGTCTGTCTATAGCTCAGGGGTGGGCAACCTATGGCCCGCGGGCCGGATCCGGCCTGGCAGCCGATTCTGTCTGGCCCGGGAGAAGGGCATTGGGGGTGGGGCCAAGAGGAAGGGGTGCCGCTGCCACCATCCCATCGCGGGCTCTGTGGGGCCTGTGTTGGCAGATAGGCCGGAGGAGCGGCGGCTATGGAGTGCCTGCCATCCCTGGAGGTGATCTGGGCCTGCAGCGGGAGCACTCGGCGACCTGTGGGGGCCAATCGCCCTGGCGACCCGGAAGACTTGATCGTCTTCTTGGTCGCCAGGGCAATCAGCCGCCTCAGATCGCCGACTGCTCCCCCTGCAGGCCCAGATCGCCTCCAGGGATGGCAGGCACTCCATGGCAGGGAGATCAGCTGGGGAACGGCTGGGGGCGAGACCGGGCGGAGGCCTGCAGCCTCCGATCGTCTGCTGCTCTGCTCTGCTGCAGTGGCGGCTGGGTCCGCTTTGCCATCCTCTGGGCTGGGTCCATTGGGCCATTTCATCTTGGGATCCTTCCTCTCTTGAGGATGTCAGCCTTCATCTTGGTTCACACCTTGTCTTCTTGAATTTAATTTAATTTAATTTAAGTGGTTTTTATTATTATTTTATAATAATTTTATTATTATAATAATATAATATAATAAATAATATAATATAATATAGTAATGTTATATTATATTTTAATTTCAGTATATTATAATGTCTATATATACACTATAATATAATAATTATGATATTAATACTAATAATATATGAATATTTCTTGATATATTAATATGTTAATATTAATGATGTTTAATATACAGTATAGTAAATATAGTAAATAAATAAATAAATAAATAATGTATATTAGAATGTAGTTCAGCCTTTCGTTGCGGCCCTCCATAATATTTTTTGGCTCTCGTGTGGCCCCTTGGAAAAAATAATTGCCCACCCCTACTATAGATGTTGTATGCCTAAATGGCATTGAATGTTCGCCATGTATATGTGCATTGTAATCCGCCCTGAGTCCCCTGCAGCGTGAGAAGGGGAAAATATAAATACTGTAAATAAATCAATAAATACACTGCCCTATATTCCAGATCAATGCAATTAAATCACCTTCTGAAACTCAAATATAGGACAGCATAGATCCAGCTTTAATTATGAAGGAAACATTTTGTGGAATTCTGTTTCGTTTATTGGGACTGGATCTATACTGCCCTATAATCCTGCCCTATAATGTCTACATTGTCATATGATTCAGTTTAAAGCAGATAACCTGGATTCAGAAACCGGATTATATGGTTGGGGGGGGGCGAGTTTCAAGAGCTCTTTGGTTGAAAATTTTAAGTATTTCTCCCTAAACTGTAAATTCCAGGGTTGCATAGGATGTTGCCATGGCAGCTAAATTCCAACAGTCGTGTTCTAACAGTGACAGAAGACTTACGCATATGTAAGTTTCCTAATGCACGTGGTTGTATCTTTTATTTCTATCTTTAGGCCATGATGTAGCATTTATATTCGGTTGAAGTAAAACATGTTCTCTCACTGGACATGGAATGCCATTAGGATATGTAGATCTGCCATGGCATTTTGAATTTTTGCATTTCTTATTTGCCTGCGCATAATCACACTGTTTCTTTGAATGTAGGACCTCAAACTAAACCCTAATTTGGTTTCAGAACAACACAGTAGAATTAATGGGGGCCATTGTGGTGCAGCAGGTTAAACCACTAAGCTGCGGATCTTACTGACTGGAAGGTCGGCAGTTCGAATCTGTGGGACGGGGTGAGCTCCCATTGTTAGCCCCAGCTTCTGCCAACCTAGCAGTTCAAAAACATGCAAGTGTTAGTAGATCAATAGGTACCACTTTGGTGGGAAGGTAACGGCACTCCATGCAGGCATGCTGGCCACATGACCTTGGAGGTGTCTACGGTCAACGCCGGCTCTTCCTCTTAGAAATGGAGATGAGCACCACCTCTCAAAGTTGGACTTAATGTCAAGGGGAAACCTTTACCTTTACTTTAAAGTGCCAAGGCTCAATACTCTGGGATAATGGCAGTTTTATAAGGTCCTTAGTCTTCTCTGTCAAAGATGTTGGTGCTTCATCAAACTACAGCTCCCAAGTTTCAATAGCATTGAGCTATGGCTGTTAAAGTGGTTTCAAACTGCATTAATTCTACATGGTGCATGCTAAGATACCTTAACAGTTTGCAGAGAAGGAAGGAATAACACAACCACACACACACACAGCCATTGTAGATAGAGAAGCTCAACTGAGTGGCAATGGCATGATGAGAATGTAGATCTGTGTTCTACTCAGGGCCAGTTTAACCATTACGCTGACTATGCAGCCGTGTAGGGCGTCGTCACCTGGGAGGGCGCGGCGCGCCCTGCCCGCCCGCCCCTGCCCCGCCCCGCCACCTGTCGGCTCCCAGCCCCGCCGCTGCACCGGCCAGGCTTTTTCTCAGCCAGCCCGGCGCCGCCCGGGGCACTCCCTACGGCTCCGCTGGAGCCATGCGCATGCGTGGAGATTTTCGCACATGCACAAAAGCTTCTACAGCCGCTACGACGCCTGTAGGAACTGCTGCGCATGCGCTCAGAAAATCTCCAGCGCATGCGTGCGCATGGCTCCAGAGCGCCTCCCGCTTTGGAGCCAGTGCGCGCATGGGCTCCAGAGCGTGACTCGCAGGAGTAGTTCGCTTACCCCGCATGCGCTGAGATTGTGGCACATGCACACTGGGCTCCAAAGTGGCAGGCGCGCTCTGGAGCCAGTGCGCATGCACGGAGATTGGCGCATGCGCACTGGGCTCCAGAGCGTGACTCGCGCTCAGGAGCCACTTGGGGGGGGCCGCAAAAAAAAATTTCGCTTACCCCCCCGGAATAGGTAAGTCCGCCCCTGGTGCTACTTGATATCATTCACATAGTGGCAATAATGACCCTAGTACACAACTCAGATGAAAAGCAGTTCTCAAACTTTGAGTATCTGAATATTTTGGACATCAACTCCCAGAATCTCTGATATTGGACAAGCTGTCTAGGGCTTCTGTGAGTTCAAGTCCAAGCCTCCTTCAAGATCAACTGATGTCCCATAATTTATTTATTTATTGTCCTTCACGGGAATGTGTATTGTGTCATAATGATATTGTAGTTGACAGTGAGTTAGCATGGTGTATTGGTCTAATTCAGGGATATCAAATTCATTCATCGAGGGTCACGTCATTCTTACGGTTGCCTCATCCTTAAGAATCCAAAGGGCTGTTGAACCCATGGACAGAGAGGGCCAACTCTTTTTTTTTACATAGTACAGCCTTCCAGATGTTACTGTATCCCAACTCCCATCAGTTCTAATCACGATGTCTAATGATGCGGAACAAAACATTATATATTAACAATGTTTTAATTTTACAAAATGCATACGGTTGTGGGTGAACTACAACTCACATCATGCCACGTTAACCCTGAGAAACTCCATCAGTACTTAAAGTTTGTTATGTTGGCCAAGTTTGCTCTACCTGCCTCATTGGTGGGGTTCAGTGTGCTCTCTGGCTGTAGGGTAAACTACAACTGGTGAGTCCGTCCCCCCAAACCCCTCCAGTAGGTTGAGTTAGTCAAGGTCCGCAGCTTGGGTGTCCTCCTAGACTCGTCGCTAACGTTTGAAGCTCAGGCGTCGCCGGTGTCTGGGAGGGCCTTTGCACAATTAAAACTCGTGTGCCAGCTGCAACCATACCTCGTGAAGTTGGATCTGGCCACGGTGGTCTACGCCTTAGTCACCTCCAGATTGGATTACTGTAATGCACTCTACCTGGGGCTGCCTTTGAAGACGACCTGGAAGTTTCAATTGGTCCAACGGGCGGCAGCCAGATTACTAACTGGAGCAACTTACAGGGAGCAGTCAACCCCCCTGTTTAAGGAGCTCCATTGGCTGCCGTTCATCTTCCAGTCCCAATTCAAGGTGCAGGTTCTTACCTGCAAAGCCCTGAACGGTTTGGGACCTGCCTACCTGCGTGACTGCATCTCTGTTTATGAACCCAGGTGATCTCTCTGATCATCTGGAGAAGCCCTACTCTCGCTCCCGCCACCTTTGCAAGCGTGTTTGGTGGGGACAAGGGAGAGGGCCTTCTCTGTGGTGGCCCCCCGACTCTGGAACTCGCTCCCCAAGGATATTTTTAGGAGGAGCCTGAAGACATGGCTGTTCCAATGTGCCTTCCCTGAATAAAGCAAATAACGCCCTGCTGTGATCAATTCCTTGCAAAATGTCCTCATCAGCACTTTAATTACCTGTTGGGATGTCTGCCTCGCATTGACTCTGTGTCAACTCATATAATCCAGTTCAAAACCGATAATGTGGATCATTTGCTTTGAAAATCGGGATTATATGGTAGTGTAGAAGGGGCCCAAGTCTCAGAGGAAAGCAAAGACAAACCTCCTCTCAATAAACCTTGCCTAGTGCAGTGTTTCCCAGCCTTTTTTGAGCCGCAGCATTTTTTACATTTCCAAAAACCTGGTGCACACGCCCAACCAAAATGACACAAAATGACACTCTAACACAGTAATACATATAGTTAATACATTTTAAATGTATTTATACACTCAGTGTGAAACCTGGGCCTGTTTCGATGAGCACAACATAGATATCCTGGCAGGAATGGCAGACAGACACACACGAAGGTCTTGCTCAACTTCCCACACAGAACTCCCATAACCAAGAGAAAACGCTATAAGAGTAACAGTTTCTGGGATTTATAGTTAACACACAATCAAAGAGCATCCTGAACTCCACCAATTATGGAATGGAATCAAACTTCCCACACAGAACTCCCATAACCAAGAGAAAATACTATAAGAGTTTGGTGGGCATTGACCTTGAGTTTGGAAGTTGTAGTTCACCTACACCCAGAGAGCACTGTGGACTGAAATAATGATGGATCTGGACCACACTTGAAATGAATACTCAATATGCCCAAATGTGAACACAGATGGAGTTTGGGGAAATATAGACTTAACATTTGGGAGTTGAAGTTGATGGGATTTATAGTTCCCCTACAATCAAAGAGCATTCTGAACCCCACCAATGTTAGAACTGGGACAAACTTCCCACACAGAACTCCCAGGTGGCTCCCTTCATGAATGGCTCTCTCCCTCTTCCACACCAGAAGTGAAGGCACTCACTCAGTCCGCGGTTGCCTGCCTGCCTGCCTTCCTTCTTTCCTATGGTTCGGAAAAAGAAGCCAGTGGGCCTGCCTCAGACTGCATTGTTCACTTCCGCTTCCGTTCCCCGCCCTCCCTCGATTGGAGACTGGCTAGCTGGGAAAATGGCCGAAGGAGGTGGTGCCCCGGCCCCTTCTTCGCTGCCGCCACTGCCCAGCCCTTCCTCCTCCTCCCCCAAGCGGCAGCAGCAGGAGTTCGGCAGGAGGGGGAAGAAAGGGGGGAAGAGAGGTTTTCCCGCGGCACACCAGGTGATCGCTCACGGCACACTAGTGTGCCGCGGAACAGTGGTTGGGAAACACTGGCCTAGTGAACCCTATGACTTGAAAGCACAATGTTGCAACAATATTAACTTTTCATAGGCCAGCCCAACCAAGACTGGAAATACATTCAAGGCCCTTCCACACAGTCATGTAACCCAAAATATCAAGGCAGAAAATCCCACAATATCTGCTTTGAACTGGGTTATCCGAGTCCACACTGCCATATATTCCATCTCAAAGCAGATAGTGTGGGGTTTTATTCAGCTATGTGGAAGGGGCCTAAGACAGCTTTCAAAGCTCATAACCTTTCCTATATATCAGGGCTGTCCAACTTCTACCAGCCCAAGGGCCGGAATTCCGGTGACTGATCAGGTGGCGGGCCGGGCCGCAGCGGTGGGCGTAGTCGCTCGCAGGGGGCGGGGCCGATCGCGGGGGCGGGGCCAATCGCAGGGGGCAATTTCTCCCGGTTCTGCCGCCCTGGCTGATGCTGTAGGAGGGAGGGCGAAGCTAAGGAGGGCTCCCCTTGGCCCCTCCCTCCCACAGCGTCAGCCAGGGTGGCAGAAGCGGCGATTTCTCCCGGTTCTGCCGCCCTGGCTGATGTTGTAGGAGGGAAGGCGTGGCTAAGGAGGGCTCCCCTTGGCCCCTCCCTCCCACAGCGTCAGCCAGGGCGGCAGAAGCGGCGATTTCTCATGGTTCTGCCACCCTGGCTGACGTTGTAGGAGGGAGGGCGTGGCTAAGGAGGGCGCCCCTTGGCCCCTCCCTCCTACAGCGTCAGCCAGGGCGGCAGAAGCGGCAAGTTCTCCCGGTTCTGCCACCCTGGCTGACGTTGTAGGAGGGAGGGCGAAGCTGGGAGGGCTCCCTTGGCCCTCCCTCCCACAGCGTCAGCTAGGGTGGCAGAAGCGGCAATTACTCCTGGTTCTGCCACCCTGGCTGACGTTGTAGGAGGAGGGCAAAGCTAAGGAGGGCTCCTTGGCCCCTCCTCCCACAGCGTCAGCCAGGGCGGCAGAAGCGGCATTTCTCCTGGTTCTGCCACCCTGGCTGACGTTGTAGGAGGGAGGGCGTGGCTAAGGAGGGCTCCCCTTGGCCCCTCCCTCCCACAGCATCAGCCAGGGCGGCAGAAGCGGCAATTTCTCCCGGTTCTGCCACCCTGGCTGACGTTGTAGGAGGGAGGGCGTGGCTAAGGAGGGCTCCCCTTGGCCCTCCTCCCACAGCGTCAGCCAGGTGGCAGAAGCGGCAATTTCTCCTGGTTCTGCCACCCTGGCTGACGTTGTAGGAGGGAGGGCAAAGCTAAGGAGGGCTCCCCTTGGCCCCTCCCTCCCACAGCGTCAGCCAGGGCGGCAGAAGCGGCTATTTCTCCTGGTTCTGCCACCCTGGCTGACGTTGTAGGAGGGAGGGCATGGCTAAGGAGGGCTCCCTTGGCCCCTCCCTCCCACAGCATCAGCCAGGGCGGCAGAAGCGGCAATTTCTCCCGGTTCTGCCACCCTGGCTGACGTTGTAGGAGGGAGGGCGTGGCTAAGGAGGGCTCCCCTTGGCCCCTCCCTCCCACAGCGTCAGCCAGGGCGGCAGAAGCGGCAATTTCTCACGGTTCTGCCACCCTGGCCGACGTTGTAGGAGGGAAGGCGGAGCTAAGGGGGGCTCCCCTTGGCCCCTCCCACAGTGTCAGGGTGGCAGAAGCGGCACGCGCATGCACACTTTTTTTGGGATTTTTTGGGGGATTTTTTAAATTTTTTCGGGATTTTAAAAAATTTTATGGCAGGAGGGTAGGGGGGCCGGATCCAAGGGGCTGGCGGGCCGTAAACAGCCCGCGGGTCGCCTGTTGGACAGCCCTGCTATATATTAAAGATGGAAAAGCACTGAAGGAAAGAAGAGCAATGGTTTCAGTGCCTGAAAGTTACATCCCAATTCCAACAGTTCACTCCTGCATGTTGATATTTTTGTCCTTCACACTGGCCTCTTGGTCTTGACACACACAGCCCTCCCTCCCTCTGACTCACTCCTGTCCTTCTGTCTATTTTTTTTGCCTCTGAAGCTCCTGTGCCCCCAAAGGCTGGCTGTTTACTCCAGTGAGACCCACCCACAGAGGCAACCCATCCACAAGTAGGTGGAGCACATGTGTTGTGTATATATATAGAGCAGAAGGCATAAAGCCCCTTTCACTGCAAATAACTCTTGGGATTGATCCTCTTGGAGTAATACAATTCCCCTCTCGCTCTCTCAGCACAACAACTTCACTATGGGCAAGCTTCTAGTCCTCTCTGCTGTGATTCTTGCTTGCATCAGTGTCGGTAAGATAGATCATTCAGTTGATATGGCTTTCTCTCTCTCTCTCTCTCTCCTTATACACTGAATTTATTTCTCCTTGATCTTCTCCCTCTTGCTAGAAAACGGTGGCTTCTCTTTGCCACACCTTTGGCTTAGAACATTGCTTTTAACTCTATGCATTATTCTGATTTATGGATTTAATTTATTTCAAAATGTTTACGGGACGGCTAGTTCAGGAGCGGGGGATTTACAACTTTAAGAACGAAATACATCTATAAAATCACCCCTGATATAACAACAACCACAACAAAAGAAATCTGCTCAGACAATCTCAACATTGGGTTGTTGTGAGTTTTCCGAGCTGTATGGCCATCTTCCAGAAGCATTCTCTCCTGACGTTTCACCCACATCTATGGCAGGCATCCTCAGAGGTTGTGAGGTCTGTTGGAAACTGGGCAAGTGGGGTTTATATATCTCTGGAATGTCTAGGGTGGGAGAAAGACCTCTTGTCTGTTGGGGGCAAGTGTGAATGTTGCAATTGGCCACCTTGATTCGCAATTAATGGCCTTGCAGCTTCAAATCCTGGCTTCTTACAGCCCAGGGGAATCCTTTGTTGGGAGGTGTTGATTGCCCCTGGGGTTTATATATCTGTAAAACGGCCAGGGTGGGAGAATCTCAACATTCTAGAAATACATCATAAATTATAAAAGAATTTTATAAGCCTGGCTTCTTACTGCCTGGGGGAATCCTTTGTTGGGAGGTGTTGATTGCCCCTGGGGTTTATATATCTGTAGAATGTCCAGGGTGGGAGAATCTCAACATTCTAGAAATACATCATAAATTATAAAAGAATTGTATAAGCCTGGCTTCTTACTGCCTGGGGGAATCCTTTGTTGGGAGGTGTTGATTGGCCCTGGGGTTTATATATCTGTGGAATGTCCAGGGTGGGAGAAAGACCTCTTGTCTGTTCTAGGTGTGAATGTTGCAATTGGCCAGCTTGATTCGCAATGAATGGCCTTGCAGCTTCAAAGCCTGGCTTCTTACTGCCTGGGGGAATCCTTTGTTGGGAGGTGTTGATTGCCCATGGGGTTTATATATCTGTAAAACGGCCAGGGTGGGAGAAAGAACTCTTGTCTGTTGGGGGCAGGTGTGAATGTTGCAATTATTGAAAATGAATGGCCTTGTGCAAGCCTGACTTCTTACTGCCTGGGGAATCCTTTGTCGGGAGGTGTTGATTGCCCCTGGGGTTTATATATCTGTGGAATGTCCAGGGTGGGAGAAAGACCTCTTGTCTGTTGGGGGCAGGTGTGAATGTTGCAATTGGCCAGCTTGATTCGCAATGAATGGCCTTGCAGCTTCAAAGGCTGGCTTCTTGCTGCCTGGGGGAATCCTTTGTTGGGAGGTGTTGATTGGCCCTGGGCTTTATATATCTTTAGAATGTCCAGGGTGGGAGAATCTCAACATTCTAGAAATACATCATAAATTATAAAAGAACCAAGGAACATGTTTTCCATAAAGGAAGCAATTAATACCTCTCTCTGCTCGCTTTTGAAATAGTACATGACAGAAAAGTTTTAAAACTCTGTACTGCCAACATGACATTAACTCGGAGTCATGTCTGAATCTCTAATTCCAACTTTCAGAATTTTTTTTTTACCACTAAAGTATAATTTCCTCTTATTTCCTTTTTGAAACTTTTTTTCTAACGAAACTTTTGAGAAACTGGGTGGTCTCTTTCCTTCTGGATCCTATAATAGCTTCGGGTGGCTAAAAGCACACAAAGCGTCTTGCTGGAAGACTTTAATAAAGGTTTACTGTTTTTTTGTGGTTGGGAAGCCACCCTATCTCCCACAAATT
Source organism: Anolis apletophallus (assembly GCA_030556195.1). Classification (NCBI taxonomy): domain Eukaryota; kingdom Metazoa; phylum Chordata; class Lepidosauria; order Squamata; family Anolidae; genus Anolis; species Anolis apletophallus. The sequence continues at coordinate 189,499,045 of JARBWK010000001.1, read as the reverse complement.
AGGTAGGCATGCAGTAACTCGAGTGATGCTTTCAGCATGATTTTAGCTGTCTGTATTATCATAGCCAGGAGGAGATTTGGACATTCTTTAAACAGAAATACTTCAATTTATAACTACATCCATTTTATTTCTAATTCTGTTATTATTTATTACTTCATTTATATTTATATTTATATGCTGCTTTTTTCACCCTTGGGAGGACCCAAAGCTGTTTCCAACATTTATGGTAAAATTCAATATCTTACAAAACATGAAAACGTAACATAAAACAACAGTAATATAAAACTGTCAATTAAACCATATTAGCTTATTAAGGTACCACATCATTTGGGATGGGAGTAAAAGTAAAGCATTCTAGTGACTTACCTTAACATTGTCCCCGGTGGCACAATGAGTTAAACCTTTGTGTCAGTTGTCAGTCGAATATAGGGAGAGCGGGTTGAGCTTCCTCTGTCAGCTCTGGCTCCCTATGTAAGGACAGGAGAGAAGCCTCTCACAAGGATGGTAAAACATCAAACATCCGGGCATCCCCTGGGCAACATCCTTGCAGACGACCAATTCTCTCACACCAGAAGCGACTTGCAGTTTCTTTTTTTTCATATTAAATTTTTATTAGGTATTATCTATAAAGAATAAAGGTTTACAAAAAAAGCGGTGGAACATTGTGATGATAGAAAAGTAGGAAAAGAGGGGAAAAGCAAAAAAGGAAGAATATATATATACACACACACACACACACACACACACATGTATATATGTATACAGGGCCGTAGCCAGGATTTTGATTCGGGGGGCTGAGTTTGGTTCGGGGGGGGGGCTGAGACTGGGTGGAAGAGGGTCTACCCTAGCAAACCTTTTGTATTGTTATCCCAATAACCCCGTTAATGTGGGATATAATGAGCATGGTGATCAGATCATGATATGAATAAACATAACAGTTTAAATAATGTAACAGTAAGGCCTTTTCGCGGACCACCCTGAGAATTTCGGGGTGGGGGCTGAAGCCCCCTAAGTGCCCCCCCCTGGCTACATGCCTGTATGTATACATACATATATATAAAAGTGCAGTTTCTCAAGTCGTTCCTGATATGAAAAAACAAAACTTTAACTTCTGTGAATATTGCCCAAAGTTGATATTCGACCCTCTAAATCAGTGTTTTTCAACCTTTTTTGAGCCGCAGCACATTTTTTACCATTACAAAATCTTAGGGCACACCATCAACCAAAATGACACAAAATGACACTCTAACACAGTAATACATATAGTTAATATGTTTTTAAATGTATTTATACACTCAGTGTGAAACCTGGGCCTGTTTCGATGAACACAACATAGATATCCTGGCAGGAATGGCAGAAAGACACACACGAAGGTCTTGCTCAACAGCTGGGAGTTATAGTTCACCCGCAACCAAAGAGCATTCTGAACTCCACCAATGATGGAATGGAATCAAACTTCCCACACAAAACTACAATAACCAAGAGAAAATACTATAAGGGTTTGGTGGGCATTGACCTTGAGTTTTGGAGTTGTTGTTCACCTATATCTAGAGAGCACTGTGGAGGGAAGGGAGGAAGACATGGGGCGAGTCTGTGCAGTAGCGCCCGCACGGGTCACATCTTCCTCCTCCCCCCTCCCGCAGAAGCGGCAGCGTGAGCAAAGCGAGCAGAGCGAGGCTGGGAAGAAGGGAGCCCAAGTGGAGAAGAAAAAGTGTTCGGCAGGAGGGGGAAGAAAGGGTATTGGAGGTTCCAATTTCCCAGGGCACACCTGATGATCGCTCACGGCACACTAGTGTGCCACGGCACACTGGTTGGGAAACACTGCTCTAAATGTCCCAGTTCAAGAAGGGCCGTCCCCATTAATCCTTTGCTATCCCACTTTTCCAGCTGCATTCAAAATGCCCCAGTTTCTTCTCACTGCTCTCTTTTGTGCTCAGCTTACTTTCAGTTGCGGCAAACGGTGTCCAAAGTACAGAAGAACTTTGCACTACGTTTACTCCGCAAAGGCAAAGAGGATGTGTAATTCAACCCTTCCCAATAGGCTGAGACAAAAGCAAACTGCTCTAGCTCTTCTTAGCTGGTGTGCTCTTTGTCATTTGTTGCTTGTTCACACAAGTCTGGTTTTTTAAATTTTATTTATTTATTTAATTTCCCGCATTTATATCCCGTCACTTCTCAACCCCCGAAGGGGGACTCAGGATCTGTGAAATGTTAGTGGAAATTGATTGTACTAATGCAGATTGAATCTTTGTATATGCCTTTTCATCAAGGTATTTCAGTGAATGTTCATGACCGTTTGTAAGAGCAAATAATTTACCTCTGTTCTCCAATGTCCGTCAATTGCAACCTTCTAGACATTCCTATGGCCATTCAAAAGGAACAATGCATTCCAAAGGCCACTCGGTCATTGAATCTTGCAGAGTTCATAAGCAAAGCAAGAAACATTTGGAGTCTCCTGGGTGTGTTAAGGCAGTGTTTTTCAACCTTTTTTGAGCCGCGGCACACTTTTTCCATTTACAAAATCCTGGGGCACACCACCAACCAAAATGACACTCTAACACAGTAATACATATAGTTAATATGTTTTTAAATGTATTTATACACTCAGTGTGAAACCTGGACCTGTTTCGATGAACACAACATAGATATCCTGGCAGGAATGGCAGAAAGGCACAAACTTCCCACACAGAACTCCCATAACCAAGAGAAAATACCATAAGAGTTTGGTGGGCATTGACCTTGGGTTTTGGAGTTGTAGTTCACCTATATCCAGAGAGCACTGTGGACTGAAACAATGTTGGATCAGGACCAGACTTGGCATGAATACTTAATATGCCCAAATGTGAACACAAATGGAGTTTGGGGAAAATAGACCTTGACAGAATACATTATAGGGAGTTGCAGTTTCTGGGATTTATAGTTAACACACAATCAAAGAGCATCCTGAACTCTTGCAACAATGGAATGGAACCAAACTTGGCATATTGAACTCTCATTACCAACAGAATGTTAAGGTTTGCTTGGTAATTGACTTTGAGTTTGGAAGTTGTAGTTCACCTACACCCAGAGAGCACTGTGGACTCAAACAATGTTATGTCATTGTTTGTTTTCTATCCAGAATCACAATGTTGGAAGGAGGCTCACCACTTTAAGGTCCCTAAAACAGGCATGGGAAAACTTCGGTCCTCTGGGTGCTTTGGACTTCAACTCCCACCATTCCTAACAGCCCGAGGCCCTTTCCTGCTTAAGTGGCTGAGGGGGAAAGGAAAAAGGACCTGAGGCTGCTAGGAATGGTGGAGTTGGAGTCCAAAACACCTGGAAGGTCCAAGTTTGCCCATGCCAGCTTTCGACAGAGACCTCTCCCCCCCCCCCCCTTCACGGCCTTTCTTCCCCCTCCTGCCCAACACTTACTTTTTCTTCTACACTGCCGCTTCTGCTGCCATTTTGATTCGAGGGGGCAGATTGAGCGTTTTCAGGAGGGGAGGGGGAGGGAGGAAGACGTGACCCGTGTGGGCGCTACTGCGCAGACTCACCCCAGAGCAAAGCGAGGCAAAGCGAGCAGAGCGAGGCTGGGAAGAAGGGAGCCCGAGTGGAGAAGAAAAAGTCCTTGGCAGGAGGGGGAAGAAAGGGTATTGGAGGTTCCAATTTCCCACAGCACACCTGATGATCGCTCACGGCACACTAATGTGCCACGGCACACTGGTTGGGAAACACTGTGTTAAGACTTAAGAGTATGGGTGAGATGTTTGTTATATTCCCAAGAACCTAATCATAAATGTCTGACAAGCCAAATGCGATACATTTCTGTTTTAGACTCTCCAAACTTGGGAGAGTCTGAAACATAAACGGTAAACATCACTAACGAAAGGGGTATTCAAAGGCACATTGGAACATCCACGCCTTCAAGTCTTTCCAGAAGGCGGACAGGGTGGGGGTGAATCTAATCTCCTTGAGGAGAGAGTTCCAGAGCCAGGAGGCCACCCCTGATAAGGCCCTCTCTCTCATCCCCACCCACCGTGCTTGTGATGGAAGTGGGAGCAAGATAAAGGCCTCCCAGGCAGATCTTAGCACTCACATCGGTTCATAGAGAGAGATACGGTCACGAAGAAGAGCCGGACCCGAACCGTTCAGGGCTTTAGTACCTGCTTCTCCTTCAGGGAAGGGAGCCAACTTCCTAGAGATCGGGACTAGGACCATTGGTTAGAAAAATACATTGCTATAGCTGTTGAGTGAACATTAGTAGAAGCTGCCAGATCCAACAGTAGATCAGACTGCCTTAGGAAGTGGTGGACCCCCTATCATTGAAAGTATATGAAAAGAGATTGCATCTCTCAGGAGCGGAGCCTGGAAATATTTAGCATTGGAGAATCTGTGTGGGGAATGTGGTTGGACTCTATCTTGTAAATCCCTTCCTGGAATATGTTGCCTCAGAGTGTGGTGGAACCTGCTTCTCTGGAGTTTTTTTAAACAGGGTCTGGATGGCCATCTGTCAGGAGTGCTTTGGCTATGTGTTCCTGCATGGCAGAAAAGGGGTGGGTTGCATAGCCCATGGGATCACCTTCAACTCTAGGGTTTTGATTCCTAACCTTTGGTTCTGCAATTTACCCTAGCCATACGCGAAGGCATCTTGTAAAATCTTGGAGAGAGAACAAAGTTGGCAGCTTAAACTTCCATTTACCATGTCTACTTCCTCAGAAGAACATACACTAGTCCAGGGGTCGGGAACCTATGGCGCACGAGCCATATATGGCTCTTTTGATGATTCTTTCTGGCCCCCTGGCACAGCAGGCCCGGCATCTGGCCCCTCCCCACCCAAGGAGTTGCCAGAAAATGGCCCTGGGCCGCGGAAAGCACCGCGTGGTGGGCCCTACCAAGCCCAAAACTTATGCCTTGATATCCTGGGTGAAAGGCTGTGTGAAAGGGCCCATAGGCATCTTGGGCCTCTTCTACACTGCATATAAAATCCAGATTATTTGATTTGAACTGGATTGTATGGTAGTGTAGATGTGTACAATCCAGTTCAAAACAGATAATGTGGCCTGTCTGCTTTGATAATCTGGATTACATAGCAGTATGGAAGGGGCGTTGGAGCAGGCATGTAGCTGGGGGGGGGGCTTAGGGGGCTTCACCCCCCCCCCAAATTTCTCAGGGTGGTCCGCAAGAAGGCCTTACTGGTACATTATTTAATCTGTTATGTTTATTCATATCATGATCTGATCACCATGCTCATTATATCCTACATTCATGCAGGTCCGGATTAACCCCTTTTGGCACCCTAGGCCACACTTTGGAATTAGGCCCCCAAACCAACCTCTACTGCACACACCCCCACCTCCTCCTCGCGCCGCCGCGCGCCCTCCTTCCTTGAGTCAAGGAAGGAGGGCGCCCCCAGGGCCGGCGTGCAGCAGGAAGTGCCTCTGCCTCCTCCGCCATGTCCCGCCCCCCGGCAGGGCCCCAGAGGCTTCTGCACCTCCTCCTTGCACCCTCCTTCCTTGCAAGGAGCAGCATGCGGGGCAGTCCGTGTGAATTGTGCCCCCCTTGGCTTGCACCCCTAGGCCATGGCCTAGGGTGGCCTAATGGGTAATCCAGGCCTGCATTCATGGGATTGTTGGGATAACAATACAAAAGGTTTGGTAGGGTAGTCCCTCTCTTACTCAGACTCAGTCCCTCCCGAATCAAACTCAGCCCTCCCCGAATCAAAATCCTGGCTACGACCCTGCGTTGGAGTATTTAAAGCAGGATTGTATAAATGATGGTATTTTGTTTCTTGGTTTGCTAGAGAAGGATTTTCAGTTACTTTGCTCTTCTAAAGATTTTGAACCACAGTTCTCAGCATTCCCAAACCATTGGATGTGTGAGCCTATATGAATGGGATTTGTCATCCATTATATCCGGGCAGTGCCACATTGGAAAAGGACTAGAAATAACCTGCAAATTGCAAAGGAAAAGTAAGGAAAGGTACAAGAGGGAAAAGGTGTTATATATATATTACTGTGTTATTTAAACTGTTATGTTTATTCATATATATATATATTATATATAATATATACAAAAGGTTGCTACCCATGCCCCCTCCCGAACCAAACTCAGCCCCCGAATCAAAATGCTGTGCCATGTCTCTCTCCCATGTCTCCCTCCTCTCTCTCTATCTCTCTCTCTATCTCTCCCTCTATCTCTCCCTCTATCACTCTCTCTCTATCACTCTTTCTCTCTCTCTCTCTCTCTCTCTCTCTCTCTATCTCTCTCTCTCTATCACTCTCTCTCTATCACTCTCTCTCTCTCTCTCACTCTCTCTTGCTAGATTCCTAATCTATAAGATGTTGGAGGATTTGAAGATGTAAACATGATCACCTAGATTTGATAAACATTTTTTCTTAGCCACTTCGCAATCCATAGAGATTGTAGATGAGAGAAGAGCAGAATCTTCAACCTTTGAGGAGCCTTCCATGCAGCCATATAAACCAGCCATATAAACCAGCCATATATCGGAGCGCCGGTGGGAGAGGCGGGATGGAGGAGGAGGGGCTAAGGAGGAGGAAGGGAGGCGCCTCCCTTCTTCCTCTTTAGGCCCTCCTCCTCCTTCTCTCCCCCCCGCCCCATTTCCGATCAGAGCGTCAGGGGGAGAGGCGGGACGGAGGAGAAGGGGCTAAGGAGGAGGAAGGGAGGCGCCTCCTCCCTGCCCGGGCCCCTCCCTCCCGCCGTCCCCAGCGCCCCCGCCGCTGTTCCTGAGGAGGAGGAGGCGAGGGTAAGTGTTGGCTGCCATGCGCGAACATTCTAAGTGCGCGCTGGCAGCCAAGAGGCCGGGATGCCAGGTTCCGTTGCCCCATTTTGGGGGGTTGTGTTTGGGGGTGTTGCGAGGTACCTAGAGCCGTTTTTTTGGCCCTGTAGGTACCTTGTGGTATGGTTCATTGTGTTGCCGAGTTTGGTGCTTCTGCGTCTTATAGTTTCGTTGTCTATGTGCCCGATTGCACGATCGTTTTCTCTCTTCTCTCTCTCTCTCTCTCTCTCTCTCTCTCTCTCTCTCTCTCTCTCTCTATATATATATATATATCCAAAAACAGAAATGCAGTTTCTGTCCTTGACAATAAATATTTATAGTTACTTTGAAACCCAGCTGTCCAGAAGTCTTCTTTTGCCTGTTTCTCTGCTGTAGGATGCCCACTGGAAGTTTATATATTATGAAATGACGTTATTTGTTTAGTGATTTGAGCAGTACCTTGCCCCATGCTTGTAGATTTGCATATGCTTTTCAATGATGGCTTTGTCCGATGTTCCCCTTGCTGCGGCCAGATCACCTTCACATTTTGCAATTGGCAAGACGAGCTGACGACTTGTTTTCCACCCGCAAAGGGACTTCTCACTCCTTGACTTCTCTCTTTTACTTCTGCTTGTACATAGCTCTCACTTGCTTTATGCTGGGACTTCCCTCTTTCCTCTCCATTCCAGACACAACACTGGGCAGAAGAAAGAGGTGACTCTTTCAATAAATCCCGGGGTGGGCATATTGAATGCATCTCCAATTTTTCACCATGTTCGAGTTTTAAAAAACAAGACAGCCTCCCTGGGCTGAGATTGGCAAATGCAGTCTGTAAAGCAGTGATTCTCAACCTGGAGGTCAGGACCCGGAGGGGGGGGGGAGTGTCACGAGGGGGTGTCAGAGGGGTCACCAAAAACCATCAGAAAACACAATATTTTCTATTGGTCATGGGGGCTCTTTGTGGGAAGTTTGGCCCAATTCTATAGTTGATGGGGTTAAGAATGCGCTTTGATTGTAGGTGAACTATAAATCCCAGCAACTACAACTCCCAAATGTCAAGGTCTATTTTCCCCAAACTCCACCAGTTTTCTCATTTGGGCATATTGACTATTCTTGCCAAATTTTGTCCAGATTCATCATCATTTGAGTCCACAGTGTTCTCTGGCTGTAGGTGAACTACAACTCCAAAACTCAAGGTCAATGCCCACCAAACCCTTACTGTATTTTCTATTGGTCATTTGATTTCTGTGTGCCAAGTTTGGTTCAGATCCATCGTTGGTGGAGTTCACTTAAATTTAGCCTCCCCACTAAGTGGTACCTTAATTTCCTACTTCACAGATGCAACTGTCTTTTGGGTTGCAAAGGTCGACAACAGGCTACACAATAGGTCGTAAACCCACCCCGACCCGGGCAGGCCTCGAACTCACAACCTTCTGGTCAGTAGAGATCTTATGCAGCTGACACCCAGCCAGCTGCGCCACATTCCCAGTTTGATACCACTTTAATAGTTATGGTGCCTGCCTGGGAAATTCTGAGAAGGATTGCTAGAGAATTGTAATGCTGTTGTTTGGTGGAAAGAACTAGAGCCAGGGCCGTAGCCAGGATTTTGATTGGGGGGGGGGCTGAGTTTGGTTCGGGGAGGGCTGAGACTGGGTGGAAGAGGGTCTACCCTAGCAAACCTTTTGTATTGTTATCCCAATAACCCCATTAATGTGGGATATAATGAGCATGGTGATCAGATCATGATATGAATAAACATAACAGTTTAAATAATGTACCAGTAAGGCCTTTTCGCGGACCACCCTGAGAATTTCGGGGGGGGCTGAAGCCCCCTTAGCCCCCCCTGGCTACATGCCTGACTAGAGATATTGAGTCCTTCACCAAACTTCAAATCCCAAGTTTGTGTGACATGGCAGCCATGGCAGTTAAAGTGAGATAAAAATGCTATAACTGTACAGTGCCTAAATAAAGCACATTATTAGTTCATTTATGCTCCACCTTTTTCCAAAAGTTGTGACTCAAGGACCATTTTTTACCCTGCCCTCGAAGTAAATAAGAAAGTAAATAATTCAAAGTTTCTTTCCACTCAAACTCTGCAGCTTGAAACTGAGAACTGTTTTTTATTTTTATTTAATGTCTGTTGGCGGCATTCTAACTACGATGTTTGCTTCTTGGTTTGAAGTATGGAAGAAATGAGTCCAAGACCTAAAATGAACTGTATGAACTTGCCATCTTGTGACTTTTGGGTGCTTCCAAATGAGGATTTTTTTATGTTCCTGATTCATTCAGGACATTTAAAGGAGTGACTAATGCCTTCCTTGGGTAGTTCCATGTTTTCCTTCGACTGCTCCCAATTTTTTTCTTCCCACCCAACATTTCTTAAGGAAGAAACATAGAAATAATTTTGCAACTCTTTTTAGTTATTCATACCAGGATACTCTGTTACACTCATAGTTCAAGACATGTAGCAAAGTATTGAGATCCCAAGGAATTAGCAGCAGACTAATTCCTTGGGATCTCATTTGTGAACACATTTACTGAAGTTAGGGATACAAGACCACTGTGAAAGTAGAATAATCTATATCAGGGGTGCCCACACTTTTTCAGCATGCGAGCTACTTATAATAAAACCAAGTCAGAAATATCTACATACCTCCTCTAGGCTGGAGAGAGGAGGGGCGGGGCTTGGTGCAGCCTGGCTCCGCCCCCCTCTGGCTTCCACTCTACCAGCAGCTTCTCCAGGCTTGAGGATGGCAATGCCAAGCCAGCCTTGTGCTAGCTATGCCACCACTGGCTTGGCATTGCCATCCTCAAGCCTGGAGAAGCTGCTGGTAGAGCGGAAGCCAGAGGGGGGTGGAGCCAGGCTGCACCAAGCCCTGCCCCCTCCCCTCTGGCTTTGGAGCTCCCAGCAGCATCTCCAGGCTTGAGGATGGCAATGCCAAGCCAGCCTTGTGCTAGCTATGCCACCACTGGCTTGGCATTGCCATCCTCAAGCCTGGAGAAGCTGCTGGGAGTGCCGGGGGAGGGGTGGGGCTCGCCACGGCCTGGCTCCGCCCCCTCTGAGAAACAAGCACCCCATCCGGCTGGGATCGACCTCCTTCGGTCCCGGGATTGACTGGTCGATCATGATCGACTTCCTGGGCAGCCCTGATCTATATAAAGCCAGAGGGAGGCGGAGCCAGGCCCCGCCAAGTCTCGCCCCTCTCCCCTCCCCTCTGGCTTTGGAGCTCCCAGCAGCTCCTCCAGGCTTGAGGATGGCAATGCCAAGCCAGCCTTGTGCTAGCTATGTCACCACTGGATTGGCATTGCCATCCTCAAGCCTGGAGAGGCTGCTGGGAGTGCCGAAGCCAGGGGAGGGGACAGGGCTTGGCACGGCCTGGCTCCGCCCCCCTCTGAGAAGCGCCCCATCCGGCTGGGATCGACCTCCTTCGGTCCCGGGATCGACTGGTCAATCGCGATCTACTTCCTGGGCAGCCCTGATCTATATAAATAAAAATGTAATGTTCGTTTGTGGGATTAACATAACTCAAAAACCACTGAACGAATTGGCACCTAATTTGGACACAATACACCTACCAGGCCAACGAGTGACCATCACTCATAAAAACACAGAAAAACACAGCAGAAGGGATTTAAAAAGACAAAAAATGCAAAAAGATACTACAGCGCATACGCAAAATGACTTCCCCTGGCAAACAAAACACACAATAGTATATCCACACTCTCTTCCGGACTACAGCTCCCAGCATCCCCAGACCAGGCCATTGGGGAGAGGAGGGTGATCCAAATGCACTGCTTCCAAACTGCAAACTTTCTTTTCCTTGGATTTCTTCGAGAGCATCTCAATCCCTGCATTTTTCCAATTTACTATTCCTGGACCGCAACTCCCAGCAATCCTTCAGATAGATAGATTAGATAGAGGTAGGTCGGTAGGTAGGTCGGTAGGTAAATCTATCAGGAGGACTGCTGGGAGTTGCAGTCCAAGAATAGGTAGAGAAGGAAGAAAGGGGAGAAAGAGGAAGGAAAAGAAAAGGTGGGGGGAAGGAAGGGAAGAAGAAGAGGAGGAAAGAAAGAAAGAAAGAAAGGGGAAGGAAGTAGAGAAAGGAGGAGAGAAAGAGGGAGGGAAGGTTGGCTACAGCAATGCGTGGTGGGTACAGCTAGCTACAAATAAAAGGAACCACTATTTCCACCCCCACCCCCTGAAAAACATCTCTCTTGGAATCGTTTCCAGTGCAGTTTGTTATGTTTAGTCCTGTTTAATCAGCATAGTGGGGTCCAAATTTAGATACAAGGCTTGTGGATATGATGTCTGCCTTTAAAATGACTTTTAACCTTTCCACAGACTCAGAGCCATAAGGGCTGTTTATTTATTTATTTACAGTATTTATATTCCGCCCTTCTCACCCCGCAGGGGACTCAGGGTGGATTACAATGTACATATACATGGCAAACATTCAATGCCATAGACACACAACACATATAGAGAGACAGTCAGAGGCTATTTAATGCTCCAACTTTTTCTGACCACCAGGGGAGCTGTCGCTTCACCGCCCATCTGCAACACTGATGAAATACTTCCTCATTCCCTGCATGCTTGCTGGAGATTTTTATGGCCTCATAAATTAGTTAAGTTAGCCTCCCCACACATAAGTGGTACCTAAATTTCCTACTTGACAGATGCAACTGTCTTTCGGGTCGCAAAGCTCAACAACAAGCTACACAAATTCGTCGGAAGCTCACTCTGACCCGAGCTGGCTTCGAACTCATGACCTTTCAGTCAGTAGTGATCTTAATGCAGCTGACTCCCAGCCAGTTGCGCCACAGTCCCGGTGCAATTCCCATTATCCCCAGTCTGCATGACAGATAATCAAAAGTGTTGGGAACTGTTGTTCAATAATGTCTGAAGGCCCAAACTAGCTATGAGTAGGTATTGCGCCAGTGGCGCAATTGGTTAAACCCTTGTGCTGGCTGAACCGCTGACCAAAAGATCGGTGGTTCAAATCTGGGGAGCAGGGTGAGCTGCCATCTGTGAGCTCCAACTTCCCATGAGGGGACATGGGAGAAGCCTCCCACAGGATGGTAAAACATCTAGGCATCACCTGGGTAACGTCCTTGCAGTTGGCCAATCCTCTCACACCAGAAGTGACTTGCAGTTTTCCAAGTTGCTCCTGGCACGAAAAAAGTACGATATGTAAAAAAATATATAGTTGGACCTCTCTATCAATGGATATTTTTTTTGCCCCTGAATGCAACAGCAACTATAAGGCTGCTGTGTCCATCAAAGAAAATGAATTTGACACCCCTTCTGTACACTGACTTTGCAATTTGCAGCAAACGCATAGTCATGGCTCATAGTCATGGCTTGGAGCTGTCGTTCTCCAAGCACACCACTCTTCCCTCTTGCTTGGAAAATTTGCACCTTTGTCCCCCTCCTGGAGATGACCCACAAAAACAGGAGGCTAAGGGTACATCTACACTGCAGAACTAATGCAGTTTGACACCCCTTTACTTGCCATGGCTCAATGCTATGGAATCCCTTCTTATATAAGAGAACCACTGGATGACCTTGGGCAGGTCAGAGGCTCTCAGTCTCAGATGAAGGCACTCCTCTCTTTGAACAAGTCCTACCACAAGAAAAAGCAACCTTGTGCAAGGTTCCCCTTAGGATTGCCATAAATCAAAGGCAACTTGAAGGCACACTGCACACCCACACCCATCTAGTCTAGAAAGAAATGTAAAACGTATAACTATTTATTTATTTATTTATTTATTTATTTATATTTATTATTCATTTTTATGTACTGCTCCTTCCAGGAGGCTCGGGGCAGTTTACATAAAATGAAGTTATAAAACATCAACATTTCAATTTAATAACAACAATATAAAACAGAGCATAAAAATACATCCAACCACCCCATTTCTCCCACACTGCCATATTACCACACATATTATCAGCCAGAAAGTAAGAAGAGAGCTTTTGAACTGCATGGCCATTTAATACTCAGCAAGGTAAACAAAGGGGCATGCAAAAATACATCCAACCACCCCATTTCTCCCACATGTCCATATTCCCCAACATATATTTCTCAAGGAACAAAGCAAGCAGAGGGCTTTGGAGCTAAACGGCCATTTTTAAACACTAAAAATAAACAAAGAGACATGCCACAGAACAATCAAGCAGCCACCCCAAAGTAAAAAGACCGACCTTTGAGGTGCGGTAAGAAAATGACTCCAAAGCGTCCTTCTTCTCCTCCTCCATCGTTGCTCCTATTTCCACGCCACCAGCATGCGTGCCGCCTCCAAGAGCTCACGAGAAGTCAGAGAGGCAGAGTGGGCGCTTCGCATCTTGCGGGGCCAGCCATGCATCACGTCATCAGGCCCGCCCCTTTGGTCTCCTACGACTCTGAGTGGCTGGAGAAGGGTGGAGGGAGGAGGAGGAGGAATCCAAAAGAGGGGGCCCATTCTGCCTCTTGGACTCTGGAGCTTTTGGAGGCGGCGCGCAAGCAGGGAGCGGGGAGGAGCAACGACGGAGGACTTCTTTGCAGTGTGCAGGGGTGCACGCTGCAAGAGGACCAACAGCAAAAAACCTGATCAGGGGCCCGAAGATCACCAGGATGAGGCCTGAAGATCACCCTGGTGATCCCGATCACCATTCTGAGCACCCCTGGTCTAGAAGAAACATATTCACTTTCCTCTGAGTCACACATCTCCTCCCTTAAGGCAGGAATTCCAAAAACAGTTTAGGAAATACAACGACCCAAGTGGTTTCAATAAAAGTTTCTGGTATTTCTCTCCAAAAGATATTGCAGTCAACCTTCCAAAGTCCCAGCTATACTGTCGGAGTCCTTGGTGGCACAGCGGGTTAAACCCTTGTGCCAGCAGGACTGTTGACTGAAAAGTCGTAGATCGAATCCGGGGAGAATGGGATGAGCTCCATCTGCCAGCTCCAGCTCCCCGTGCAGGGACATGAGAGACGCCTCCCATAAGGATGGTAAAATATCAAACATTCGGGTGTCCACTGGGCAAAATCCTCATAGAATTCAGTTTAATCTGCATTAGATGAGTCTACGTTGACCATATAGTGCAGTTCAAATTGGATTATATAGCAGTGAAGATGGGTCCCAAGTTTGTTGGTTTTGCTTTTTCAGATTTGATTATTTGAAGATTTATTTAATACGTTCTCTCTAGGAATCCTTGGGTCCTCTAGTGAGACTCTAGAGCAGTGGTTCTCGACCCGCGAGTCCCCAGGTGCTTTGGCCTACAACTCCCAGAAATCCCAGCCAGTTTACCAGCTGTTAGGATTTTTGGGAGTTGAAGGCCAAAACATCTGGGCACCCACAGGTTGAGAACCACTGCTCTAATCTATGAAAATTAACCATAAATTAGCATTGGAAGAACTAGATATTAATATAATATCTAATAATATATTATATTATTACTATATAATATACTATTACATTGTTGGCACATATTTAGCTAGTCATCGTGGACAAGAAGTTAAACATGAGTCAACAATGTGATGCGGTGGCAAAAAAGAAGGGATGTTGGCCTGCATCAATAGCAGTCTAGTGTCTAGATTCAGGGAAGTCATGCTACCCCTCTATTCTGCCTTGGTTAGACCAGTGTTTTTCAACCTTCTTTGAGACGCGGCACGTTTTTTACATTTACAAAATCCTGGGGCACACCACCAACCAAAATGACACAAAAGGACACTCTAACACAGTAATACATATAGTTAATATGTTTTAAAATGTATTTTTAACACTCAGTGTGAAACCTGGGCCTGTTTCAATAAACAAAACATATATATGACTTCCTCTCACATATTTATACATGGCTATCATGTCTTCCCTCAGCCTTCTCTTCTTCAGGCTAAACATGCCCAGCTCTTCAAGCCGCTCCTCATAGGGCTTGTTCTCCAGACCTTTGTGAAATTTCACCCTGAGTGAAACTTGCTTCTAGTTAACTATGGATGTCATGAAGCTGTTATAAACAGTTCCTTGGGGAGGGGGGCTAAAAAAATCCAGTAAAATAGTACAAAAAAACCCATTTCCAAGCGGATGTTCAATTTGTTTCTTGGAAACCTGTGAGGGGGCTGCTAGGAGGGGGGAGTGCCAATTTCCCACAGCACACCTGATGATCGCTCACGGCACACTAGTGTGCCACGGCACACTGGTTGAGAAACACTGGGTTAGACCACACCTGGAATATTGTGTCCAATTCAGGGCACCACAATTGAAGGGAGATATCGACAAGTTGGAATGTGTCCAGAGGAGGGTGACTAAAATGATCAAGGGTCTGGAGAACAAGCCCTATGAGGAGCGGCTTAAAGAGCTGGGCATGTTTAGCCTGGAGAAGAGGAGGCTGAGAGGAGACTTGATAGCCAAGCGCCCGGGTCCCCCCTTCAGGGGCCAATACCGAGGTCCCAAAACCCCAGGTAATAGAGGACGCCGCTTCTAGCTCATACCTAGATAGGCTCCAACCCTTTTTCCCTGCCTGGCGGTCCATTACCACTGTGAGAGAAAGTCATAGGGAGGAGGGAGCAAACTTGTTTTCTGCTGCCCTGGAGGCTAGGACGCAATGGAACAATGGCTTCAAACTACAAGAAAGGAGATTCCATCTGAACATTAGGAAGAACTTCCCGACTGTGAGAGCAGTGGAACTCTCTGCCCTGGAGTGTGGTGGAGGCAGGGCCGTAGCCAGGATTTTGTTTCAGGGGGGCTTAGTTTGGTTCGGGGGGGATGAGACTGGGTGGAAGAAGGTTTACCCTAGGAAATCTTTTGTATTGTTATCCCAATAACCCCATGAATGTGGGATATAATGAGCATGGTGATCAGATCATGATATGAATAAACATAACAGTTTAAATAATGTACCAGTAAGGCCTTCTCGCGGACCACCCTGAGAATTTCGGGGGGGGGCTGAAGCCCCCTTAGCCCCCCCCCCCCTGGCTACATGCCTGGGTGGAGGCTCTTTCTTTGGAGGCTTTTAAACAGAGGCTGGATGGCTATCTGTCGGGGGATGCTTTGAATGCAATTTTCCTGCTTCTTGGCAAGGGGTTGGACTGGATGTCCCATGAGGTCTCTTCCAACTCTATGATTCTATGATTGTTATTAATATAATATATTATTAGATATGTCCCCCATGCACAGAATTGTACTAAAGACCCTCAACCAGTGGGTCCCCAGATATTTTAGCTTTCAACTCCCAGAAATCCCAAAAGTTGTTAAATTGGCTGGGATTTCTGGGAGTTGTAGACCAAAACACCTGAGGACCCACAGGTTGAGAACTACTGCCCCAGACGTTCCTAGAGAGATGTTCCATCAGGTTAAAAAAATAACAGTTTCTCTCTTCTTCTTTTTTTTTTGGCTCTACAAATCAGATTTTTTTTGGTGATTAGCTGATGATGATGCTAGAGAAAACTGAATTTTCCCCCTCCAACTTGGCGATTGCAGTGATTTTCCCTTCTCCGAAGGCAGAAGCCTTGAAGCTGACTCAGACACATACCACCACCGCCTTGCCCTTAGCATCTCTAGCTGGAATTCCGTCTTAAGAAATTCCATTGCAATTTTTTTCCCTTTTTCGATACCGCCACACCCTTCTACCCAAGAAAGTCACTCATCTTGTAAAAAGAGAAGTTGAAAAAGAATTCCTCCTCAGAAAGGGTCATATGAACGATGAGTTCTGGTCTCAAGCTCCATGGTTACAGCATTTTGACTCCATAATTAAATATTTCAAAGGATAGCCTATTAAAGAGGGAGCCAGCTTGTTTTCTGCTGATCCAGAAACTAAGTGTGCATCTAGTCTTTGGAACCAATGCAATTTGACACCACTTTAACTCCCATGAAGCCACTGCTAGCATAATGGGTTAAACCAGGGGTGGGCAACCTATGGCCTCCGGGCCAGATCCGGCCCGGCAGCTAATTCTGTCCGGCCTGGGAGAAGGGCATCGGGGGCGGGGCCAAGAGGAAGGGGTGCCGGTGCCGCCATCCCATCGCAGGCTCTGTGGGGCCTGTGTTGGCAGACAGGCCGGAGGAGTGGCGGCTTTGGAGTGCCTGCCATCCCTGGAGGCGATCTGGGCCTGCAGCGGGAGCACTCCGCAACCTGCTGGGGTGATCGCCGTGGCGACCCGGAAGACTTGATCGTCTTCCGGGTTGCCAGGGCGATGAGCCGCCTCAGATTGCCAGTGCTCCCCTGCAGGCCAGGATCGCTTCCAGGGATGGCAGGGATGGCAGGCATGGCAGGCACTCCAAAGCCGCCGCTCCGGCCTGTCTGCCAACACAGGGCCCACAGAGCCTGCGGTCGGATGGCGGCAGCAGCACCCCTTCCTCTTGGCCCGCAGGGCGATCGGCTGGGGGCGAGAGCGGGCGGAGGCCTGCAGCCTCCGATCGTCTGCTGCTCTGCTCTGCTCTGCTGCGGGTGGCGGCTGGGTCCGCTTTGTCATCCTCTGGGCTGGGTCCATTGGGCCATTCCATCTTGGGATCCTTCCTCTCTTGTCAGCCTCTATCTTGGTTCGCACCTTGTGTTCTTGAATTTCATTTCATTTTATTTTAGTGGTTTTTATTATTATTTTATGATAATAATTTTATAATAATAATATAATATAATAAATAATATAATATAATGTTATATTATATTATAATTTCAATATATTATAATGTCAATATATGTATACTATAATTATTATTATATTTATACTAATAATATATGCATATTTCTTGATATATTAATATGTTAATATTAATGATGTAATATATAGTAAATATAGTAAATAAATTAAATAAATAAATTATGTAGATTAGAATGTAGTTCAGCCTTTAGGTGCGACCCTCCATAATATTTTTTGGCTCTTATGTGGCCCCTTGGAAAAAATAATTTCCCAACCCTGGGTTAAACCCTTCTGCTGGCAGGACTGCTGACAGAAAGGTTAGTGGTTTGAATCTGGGGAGTGGGGGGAAGCTCCCATCTGTCAGCTCCAGCTTCTCATGCAGGGACGGGACAGAAGCCTCCCACAGGATGGTAAAACATCCAGGCATCCCCTGGGCAATGTCCTTGGAGATAGCCAATTCTCTCACGCCAGAAGCGACTTGCAGTTTCTCAAGTCGCTCCTGACATGAAAAAAAACTGCCATGGCTCAATGCTTTGGAATCATGGGAGCTGTACTTTTACAAAGTATTTCTCCTTCTCTGCCAAAGAGTGTGCAATCCCCTAAAACAGTGTTTCCCAACCAGTGTGCCGTGGCACACTAGTGTGCCGTGAGCGATCATCAGGTGTGCCATGGGAAATGGGAACCTCCAATACCCTTTCTTCCCCCTCTTGCCGAACACTTTTTCTTCTCCACTCGGGCTCCCTTCTTCCCAGCCTCGCTCGGCTCGCTTTGCCTCGTTTTGCTCTGGGGTGAGTCTGCGCAGTAGCGCCCGCACGGGTCACGTCTTCCTCCCTCCCCCCTCCCCTCCTGAACACGCTCACGCTGCCCCCTCGGATCAAAATGGTGGCAGAAGTGGCAGTGTAGAAGAAAAAGTGTTTGGCAGGAGGGGGAAGAAAGGGCGCGAAGGGGAAGGGGGAAGAAGAGATCTCTGTTGAAAGCTGGCATGGGCAAACTTGGATCTTCCAGGTGTTTTGGACTCCAACTCCCACCATTCCTAGCAGCCTCAGGCCCTTTTCCTTTTCCCCCCTCAGCCACTTAAGCAGGAAAGGTCCTCAGGCTGTTAGGAATGGTGGGAGTTGAAGTCCAAAGCACCCAGAGGCCGAAGTTTTCCCATGCCTGTTTTAGGAACCTTAAAGTAGTGAGCCTCCTTCCAACATTGTGATTCTGGATAGAAAACAAACAACAACATAACATTGTTTGCGTCCACAGTGCTCTCTGGGTGTAGGTGAACTACAACTTCCACACTCAAGGTCAATTTCCAAGCAAACCCTTTCAGTACTTTCTGTTGGTAATCAGAATTCAATATGCCAAGTTTGGTTCCATTCAATTGTTGCAAAGAGTTCAGGATGCTCTTTGATTGTGTGTTAACTATAAATCCCAGGAACTGTAACTCCCAAATGTCAAGGTCAATTTTCCCCAAACTCCATCTGTGTTCACATTTGGGCATATTGAGTATTCATGCCATGTTTGGTCCTGATCCAACATTGTTTCAGTCCAGAGTGCTCTCTGGATATAGGTGAACTAAAATTCCAAAACCCAAGGTCAATGCCCACCGAACTCTTATAGTATTTTCTCTTGGTTATGGCAGTTCTGTGTGGGAAGTTTGTGTCTTTCTGCCATCCCTGCCAGGATATCTATGTTGTGTTCATCAAAACAGGCCCAGGTTTCACACTGAGTATATAAATACATTTTAAAACATATAAACTATATGTATTACTGTGTTAGAGTGTCATTTTGTGTCATTTTGGTTGGTGGGGTGCCCCGGGATTTGTGTGGCACAGCTCAAAAAAGGTTGGGAAACACTGCCCTAACAGGCAAACATAGAGCCTGTCTTGCCAACTCCATTTTGCCCAGCAACGGCTTCCTGAGGTAACTGCCTCACTCTCAGTAAGGATACAGCCTTCCCTGTTTACATTATTTTTTTCCTATTTGTTGTGCCTACACTTCATTGTTAGCTGTCACAACAAAGATAAACAATCATGTTGTTCTTACTGTTGTGCTGCTGATGCTATAAACAAAATTGTGTTGTTGGTATTGCTGAAAATATTTTCTTGGGGAAAGACAAAAGTGGTTTTGAAAGAGAGACCGATGCTCATGGCTGTACGCCTAGATTCACAGAATCCTAGAGTTGGAATAGACCTCCTGAGGCTCATGGATTCACTGGTGATTTAAAGAGGATTTTGGGATTGCCTGTGGGATTTCCTGGGATTCGAAAGGATGAAGATTCAAGTCAGGGGAATGATGCTTCTCTCTGTGGAAATCTGACTTGGAAAGTATGAGGCTTCAAGGTCAGTCAGAGAGCCAGAAACTGCAATATTAGATAAGGAGTCGGGTGAAGAGATAAGTAATACAGAAGGCTCTTAGGAAAAAAACACCTGGGGTGAGAGAGATCAACAAAAGTGCTTACAGATCACAACAGAAAATAGGCATCATAGGGGAAAGCAATTGTGTGGGAAAGTTGGGGGAGAGAATTCGTGGGAAATGACATGACTTCATGGTTGTCAGCGCCGCCTGAGTCCTTTGTTGCCTAATGACTCTGACGTCGCCGCCATCTTGGCCTGAGCCTTTTGTTGCCTAAAGACTCTGGCGTCGCCGCCATCTTGGCATTGGCAAAGAGCGGGAAGAAGAACCAATGGGGAGAGATGGCGGGAAGAAGAACCAATGGGAAAGGGAGGCAGGGAGGAGGGGCGGGATCAGGGAGTTCAAGGTTGCAGATGGGCGGGAAAAGATCAGTCCGGTCTTTACCTGCTTCGGGTTAAGACTCATTAAAGTGCATTTCCTTCAGTACTCCTGGAGTGAGTGTGAATTTCTTTGTGGGCCTACCGCGGCCTTACATAAAGACCGGACTGCCAATGGGTTTGTCCCAGTCGCAGTGCTGGTGAGAATCCAACCCAACTATGGAGAAGGTCTGTGCTCCCAAGGCGGAGGGGCACGACCTCCCTCTCGGAAGAGAGGGGTTTTGGCCGCGAAAGAGGCCTGCGAAGCCAAAGGCCCCCACCCGTGAGGATGGAGTCAGTGTTCCCCACGCCCTCAGGATGGAAACCGTGGGTGTCTGGTTGGAACCAGAGGATGATCGGAGTCCGTGCCGTGTTGGTTGGGAGACCCCCGGTAAGGTGGATGTAGCCGAGGCTAAGCGGCAAGCTTTTGAAAACCTCCAGAGGTTGTTCCCTGATTTGGTGCGGCGGATGCAGGCTGAAGACTGGGACACTGACTCCTCCCCTGAGGAGGAAGGCTGCGAGGATGAGCCTGCCACCACAGGCTACGTGTTGGGAATTCCCTATGTGATTGACAATCTGGAATATTGTGTCCAATTCTGGGCAACACAATTGAAGAGAAATATTGACAGAGGAGGGCAACTAAAATGATCAAGGGTCTGGAGAACAAGCCCTATGAGGAGCGGCTTCAAGAAATTGGCATGCTTAGCCTGAAGAAGAGAAGGCTGAAAAGAGACATGATGAGGGCCATGTATAAATATGTGAGAGGAAGTCATAGGGAGGAGGGAGCAAGCTTGTTTTCTGCTGCCCTGGAGACTAGGATGTGGAACAATGGCTTCAAAGTACAAGAAAGGAGAATCCATCTGAACATGAGGAAGAACTTCCTGACTGTGAGAGCCGTTCAGCAGTGGAAAACTCTGCCTCGGAGTGTGGTGGAGGCTCCTTCTTTGGAGGCTTTTAAGCAGAGGATGGCTATCTGTTGGGAGTGCTTTGAATGAAATTTTCCTGCTTCTTGGCAGAATGGGGTTGGACTGGATGGTCCACGAGGTCTCTTCCAACTCTATGATTCTATGATTCTAAGTGTGTTTATTGTTTACCTAAATGTTAGTTCAGGCAATGTAGTGTTCAAGTGAGAAGTTTAGGCCTGAGTTCTCTGCTTCTTGTTTCAAGTCAAGCCTTGGCTCAAGTATTCCGGGAGTTTCAAGTATTCAAGTATTCTGGGAATTTCTATGTTCCTGTTTTTCGAGTTCCTGTTCAATTTTTACTAGGCATACCTTTTGCTGGTGGACTTAAACTGGACTGTATTACCTTGGAATCTGTGGATACATTTGGATTCCTGTTGGATTAACCTATTCGCAGGCATGTAGCCAGCGGGGGGGCTAAGGGGGCTTCAGCCCCCCAAATTCTCAGGGTGGTCCGCGAAAAGGCCTTACTGGTACATTATTTAAACTGTTATGTTTATTCATATCATGATCTGATCACCATGCTCATTATATCCCACATTAATGGGGTTATTGGGATAACAATACAAAAGGTTTGCTAGGGTAGACCCTCTTTCACCCAGTCTCAGCCCCCCGAGCCAAACTCAGCCCCCCGAATCAAAATCCTGGCTACGGCCCTGACCTATTGCTAAACCTTTTTGGATTTTATATCTACTTTCTTTCTTCTTGTTTTTTTCCTATACCTTTAATGTGTTTCTACAATATATCCTGGACTTTTGTGTGGTGTTGTGGTCATAGGTGTTCTTAGGCCTGGAATACAACACCAAGGACCATTAGGTCCAATCAAAACACTTCTGACAGATGGCCATTCATATCTGGCATTACTTCACGAACGAAGATTCTTAGGAAGGACTCATCCCACACTTTCTACAACCGCGTTGATGACTAAGGAGTTTGGATGTGTCCTTCGAGCCTGTGCAATGGATTTTTCTGGTGGAGTGTACCGTGCACAGAACTGGCCTCACCCTTTATACCAAAGGTTCGTCTGCTGGGGCCTAGCAAGCATAGGACGGTGGCAGCGAGGTCTTCAGGTCGTAGGTTTGATTTGAGTTTCCTTCTCTAGATGGTTGACCTCACAGGGTTAGATGAGCACCAACTACCTGGGTTGAAATTAGAGTTTTCCTTCTCTTAGGATGGTTGCCAAAAGGCTAGAGAGCCCATCCTACCCATTGACGCTCTTTGTCAGATCCTTCGGTTGTGACCTGTCTGGCATGGGAGGTCCGCCAGCATAGCTCACAACTTCATTAGGGTACACAAACCTCTCCCCTGCGACAAGGGGGCGCCAATGGAGAGGGATGGCCATTCAGACTCTGATTAAAAGCCTCCAGAAAACAAGACTCCACCTCTCCCAGGCATAGATCACTGCTGAACGGTTCCTACCATCAGGAAGTTTTTCCTAATATTTAGATCAGGGGTGCTCACACTTTTTCAGCATGGGAGCTACTGATTAAAAAACCAAGTCCCAAAGATCACCTACGCAGAAATGTAAAACGTATAACTATTTTCTTATTTATTTATTTATATTTATTATTCTTTTTTGTGTACCGCTCCTTCCAGCAGGCTCTGGGCAGTTTAAATAAAATGAAGTTATAAAACATCAACATTTCAATTTAATAACAACAATATAAAACAGAGCATAAAAATACATCCAACCACCCCATTTCTCCCACACTGCCATATTACCACACATATTATCAGCCAGAAAGTAAGAAGAGAGGCTTTTGAACTGCAAGGCCATTTAATACTCAGCAAGGTAAACAAAGGGACATGCAAAAATACATCCAACTACCCCATTTCTCCCACATTTCCATATTCCCCAACATATATTTCTCAAGGAACAAAGCAAGCAGAGAGGCTTTGGAGCTAAAAGGCCATTTTAAACATTAAAAATAAACAAAGAGACATGCCATAGAACAATCAAGCACCCACCCCAAAGTAAAAGACCGACCTTTGAGATGCGGTAAGGAAATGACCCCAAAGCATCCTTCTTCTCCTCCTCTGTCATTGCTCCTTTTTCACGCCGCCAGCATGCGTGCCGCCTCAAGAGCTCACAAGAAGTCAGAGATGCAGAATGGGCACTTCTGCGCATTAGCGCAGGGCCAGCCATGCATCGCGTCATCCAGGCCCACCCCCTTTGGTCTCCTACGACTCTGAGTGGCTGGAGAAGGACGGAGGGAGGAGG
This sequence comes from Anolis apletophallus, assembly GCA_030556195.1. Taxonomy (NCBI): domain Eukaryota; kingdom Metazoa; phylum Chordata; class Lepidosauria; order Squamata; family Anolidae; genus Anolis; species Anolis apletophallus. The sequence goes on along the minus strand of JARBWK010000001.1, from coordinate 189,475,743 downwards.
AGGAATCCAAAAGATGGGGCCCATTCTGTCTCTTGGACTCTGGAGCTTTTGGAGGCGGCGCACGAGCAGGGAGCGGGGAGGAGCATCAACGGAGGACTTCGTTGCAGTGTGCAGGGGCGCGTGAAGAGGACCAACTGCAAAAAACCTGGTCAGGGGCCTCAAGATCACCAGGATGAGGCCCAAAAATCACCCTGGTGATCCCGATCACCATTCTGAGCACCCCTGGTTTAGATGGATTCCACCCACCCCCTTCAATTTGAATTCATTGCTATGTGTCCTAGTCTCCAGAGTAGCAGAAAGCAAGATTGTTCCCTCCTCAATGTGACATCTTTCAAATATTTCAACATGGCTCTCATGTTTCCTCTCATCCTTCTCTTCTCCAAGCTAAACGTATCCATCTCCCTCAGCCACTCCTTAGAACTTGGTTTCCAAACCTTTGATCATTTTGGTTGACAAGTTCGAGCTTGTCAATTTAACCTTTGTATTATGGTAGAAAGGGTTTGGTTTGGGATTTTTTTGAGAGCCACAGACTCTGGGAGATCAGGGTTTGAATTCCTATTTATTATGGAAACCCACTGGGTGACACTTTCAATCTCAGAGGCAGGCAGAGGCAAACCCTTTCTAAACAAATCTTGCCAAGGAAACCAAGGGTTGCCATAAGTCAGAAGGACTTGAAGGCAGACAAAAGCAGCCCACGGGCTTTTCAGGTTGGGAAACAGCCTCAGAACACCTTCACAAGTGGAAAAACAGCGTTGTGGCAGAAACACTTGCTGCAGCTTCATGTTAGTTTCGTGTTGTATCTGCTCTAGATTTTGTTCTGAATTTGCCTGGTTTCTGGAAAGTCGATGTTCACTCGAGTTTAGTTCCAAGATCCTAAAAGACACAACTATATGAATGTTCAAGCCCCCGGTGGTGCAATAGTTAAACCCTTGTGCCAGCAGGACTGCTAACCGACAGGTCAGCAGTTCAAATCTGAGGAGAGCGAGTCAGCTCCTTCTCCCCATATGGGAAGATGAGGAGAAGCCTCCTACTAGGATGGCAAAACATCAAACATCTGGACGTCCCCTAGGCCAGTGTTTTTCAACCTTTTTTGAGCCGCGGAACATTTTTTACATTTACAAAATCCTGAGGCACACCACCAACCAAAATGACACAAAATGACACTCTAACACAGTAATATATATAGTTAATATATTTTTAAATGTATTTATACACTCAGTGTGAAATCTGGGCCTGTTTCGATGAACACAACATATCTATCCTGGCAGGAATGGCAGAAAGACACAAACAGAACTCCCATAACCAAGAGAAAATAGTATAAGAGTTTGGTGGACATTGACCTTGAGTTTTGAAGTTGTAGTTCACCTATATCCAGACAGCACTGTGGACTGAAACAATGTTGGATCAGGATCAAACTTGGCATGAATACTCAAGATGCCCAAATGTGAACACAGATGGAGTTTGGGGAAAATAGACCTTGACATTTGGGACCTTCCAGGTGTTTTGGACTTCAACTCCCACCATTCCTAACAGCCTGAGGCCCTATCCTGCTTAAGTGGCTCGGGGGGGGGGGGAGGAAAAGGGCCTGAGGCTGCTAGGAATGGTGGGAGTTGGAGTCCAAAACACCTGGAAGGTCCAGGTTTGCCCATGCCAGTTTCGACAGAGACCTCTTCCTCCCCCTTTCCCTTCGCACCCTTTCTTCCCCCTCCTGCCGAACACTTACTTTTTCTTCTACACTGCTGCTTCTGCCGCCATTTTGATCCAAGGGGGCAGGGTGAGCATGTTCAGGAGGGGAGGCGGGAGGGAGGAAGACGTGACCTGTGCAGGCGATACTGCGCAGACTCGCCCCAGAGCAAAGTGAGGCAAAGCGAGCAGAGCGAGGCTGGGAAGAAGGGAGCCCGAATGGAGGAGAAAAAGTGTTCGGCAGGAGGGGGAAAGAAAGGGTATTGGATTTTCCAATTTCCCATGGCATACCTGATGATCGTTCACGGCACACTGGTTGGGAAACACTGTCCTGAGCAATATCCTTGCAAACTACCACTTCTCTCACACCAGAAACAACTTGCAGTTTCTCAAATCGCTCCTGAAATGAAAAGAAAAAAAAAGAATGCTCAAGTACAATGACGTAGTAAATGGTGTGTGTGTGTGTGTGTGTCTGTGTCTGTGTCTATATCTATCTATCTCATGGCAAAATAAAGGTTTTCTTTCTGGGTTTTAAACTAACATAACCATGCCATGAATGGTGGAATCTCTGGATGCATATTTATTTATTTATTTTAAACATTTATATTCCGCCCTTCTCACCCCGCAGGGAAATCAGGGCAGAGCCCAACAAACTGTATATATGGAAAACATGCAAAGCCAGGACATAAAACCATAAATACATACAAACATTAAAATCACTTATATCCACATTAAAAGTTACTTAAAAAACATCTCAGGACACCATTTTGCCTCATTTGCCACCTCGAGTCCCCATTGTGGGAGATGGTGGCGGGGTATAAATAAAGTTTATTATTATTATTGCACTTCCCCAAAGGCTTGGTCCCATTGATACAGCAGACTGACTACATATAGTTTGACATAATCCCCTAATCTGGCCTGTTGCCCTCAATTATTTAACTGAATTTTCACTTGCAACATGCTTCTTCTTTGCTTGGGGTGCTATTTTGCCACCGGCAATAAAATGTATGCAAAGCCCTGGTTCAGGTTCCGTCTAGACTGGACAAAACAGAGGGGGAGTTGCTAAAAGGCAACGCAACACAGAGTGTAAACAATCAGTGAAGTAACAAATTCATTTAGAGATTTCACAAGTGGTGATACACATTCATAAGCACAATATCACAATATATACAAATAACATATGCATGTAGTGCATGCCCGCTATGGGCTCCTACCCCATACGTCAATGGCGTCAGTCAATGTCCAGGTAACTTCGGGTTTGAAGGAAAACGATCAAGGGTTCATTGAATGAGATGGGGTTTCAAGGTAAGTAAGTAAGGGGAGGAGACGCACAAGCCCAACGGGGCTGTGTCCCAAAAAAAGCGGGTGGGCTAGCAAGCCGTGTTGGAAGTTCGGAGGAGTGCTGTATCGCGGAGTTGTTCGCAAGCAGGAAACCAAGCAATTTCAATTCATGTAGGCAGTTGAACTTATCGCTGGGTCGCCTGAGCGTATAACTGGGCCAAGTTATACGCTCAGGCGACCCAGTGATAAGTTCAACTCGAAGTCCAGGTAACTTGAAGTTAGCTGGACATTGACTGACGCCATTGACGTATGGGGTAGGAGCCCAGAGCGGGCATGCACTACATGCATATGTTATTTGTATATATTGTGATATTGTGCTTATGAATGTGTATCACCACTTGTGAAATCTCTAAATGAATTTGTTACTTCACTGATTGTTTACACTCTGTGTGTTGCGTGTCCTTCTAGACTGGGCCTACAACCCGTGATGGGTCACAGGTCAGAGGCGGATCTTAGTGGAGGCAAAGTATGCGGCCGCCTCAGGCACCACAAGGCCAAGGGCACATTCGGCTGCAGCCGCCAGGTTCGGCGCATCATGCCGCGCCATTGCTGCGGGCAGCCAGCACGCAAGCGGGAGGCTCCACCCCGGCTGCAAAATGTTCCTCCATCCTTTTCATCCAGAAGTGCTCGGTCCCAATAGCGTGAAACTAGCTGTGTGCTCCAGAGTGCTCCGGAGTGTGCGCGCCATCATCACCACACTGAAGACTCAGGGGGCGCCAAAAAAAGGTTGGCTTACCATAATTTTTTACCTTTGTCCGGTCCTGCCTCAGGTAAACCCAGATTAATTAAGAGTAAACTGGGATTTTCCAGTTTACTCTGGATTAATTTGATACCTCAAGAGATTGGGATGTTACTGAAAGTGGATTGCTTCCTGGGACAGTATTCTGCAATCCCAACAGTGACCCTGGTTCTTCAGGCATCTGGAGCCCAAAGGAGTGGGATGGTGCCTGCTTCATTCCCTCCCAGCCCCCATTTAACCCCCCTTGATCCATGCCCTTTTGGATCAACCTTTGGTTGTAGCCATACCCCCACACCGCCCTGGGGAAAGCCCAGAGTTTAGGATGGGTGTGTGGATTAAATCCTGGGAGGAACTGGGGTATAATATCCCTGTTCCTCTTGGAATTTCCCCATGTCTGAAAGGGCCCTCAGCCTTCTTCTCCCCAAGATGAACATAAGCAGCTCCCTAAGCCATTCCTCATAAGCCTTGGTATGTAATTGCTTAATAATCTTGTGACAGTTTACGACAATTACAAAGGGCAATTTAAGAGAGGCAGTAATTGCCTGAAGGCTGAGACTCTTAAGAAGACTGACAAGAAGGAAGTAAGAGCATGATTGATTTATAATTACGGCAGCCATTAAATTGTATTTCGCACATGAACTTGAAAGAACATTTTTCATACATCGCATCAACATGATGCCTTTTGGTTGACAGCTTCTATCATATCTTTGCTATCATCTGACACAATCATAACATAACTCATCTGGAGTGCTCCAGGATGGGGAAATTAGCTTTATTTATATTCCACTTTCCTTTTACTATGGCAGTCTTTCTCAACCAGTGTGCCGTGGCACACTAGTGTGCCGTGATGGACCTCCTGCTGTGCCGCGAGAAAAGCTCTCTGCCCCCCTTCCTCCCCCCTCCTGCCAAACTCCTGCTGCTTGGGGGAGGAGGAAGGGCCGGGCAGTGGCGAAGAAAAAGAAGAAGGGACCGGGACGCCGCCTCCTTCGGCCATTTCCCCAGCCAGCCTCCAATCCGCCATGACTCCCACCATGACTCTCGCCCCTCGCTTGCTGAAGCCGCGTGGAGGAGGAGCCCCGCCCACTGAAGCCTGTCCACCGCTCATGCTCTTCTGTAGGAGAGCTGAAGCTGGGGGGAGGAGCGGGACATGGCGCGGGCTGTAGGAGAGCTGAAGCCGGGGGGAGGGGGCGAGGCATGGCGCGGCCTGGCTCTGCCCCTCCCCCGGCTTTGGCACTCCCAGCAGCTGCCCCAGCCTTGAGGGGACAGTGCCAAGCCAGCATTGTGCTGGCTCTGGCACCGCTGGCTTGGCACTGCCACCTCAAGGCTGGAGCAGCTGCTGGGAAAGGTGAAGCCGGAGGTAGGGGTGGGGCATGGCGCGGCCTGGCTCTGCCCCTCCCCCGGCTTTGGCACTCCCAGCAGCTGCTCCCAACAGGCCACCAACCCCCCAGCCATGTTAGAGTGCCATTTTGTGTCATTTTGGTTGGTGGTGTGCCCCCGGATTTTTTTAATGTTAAAAGTGTGCCGCGGCTCAAAAAAGGTTGGGAAACACTGTACTATGGGACTCAAGTACATGAGATTCCAAGATAGTACCTCATATCTATCTTTCCCCTACACTGGACATTCCACAGATATATAAACCTCACTTACTTAGTTTCCAACAGACTCTCAACCTCTGAGGATGCCTGCAAACGTCAGGAGAGAATGATTCTGGAACATGGCCATACGGCCCAGAAAACTCACAGCAATCCAAAAACAAAACGGTTTCCAGCCGTCAAGTTTACAATCTCATGACGACACAGCACAAAAGAAAAAGTGTAGGAGAAGACATCATCTAGCAAATCCTGCTTTTTCTCTCCTTCTAAGGCCAGGGCAATGGCCATTGGGGTAAAGGGAGAGTCTTTCACCGGCTTCTGGATATCTAGCCATGATGGAGCTGAAATTGTTCTCTCCCTCTGAGATCAGGGCAATGGCAGATGGCACGGAGAGAGGGCCTTTCGTCTGTTTCGAGACCAAGGCATGATGGGTGTGCCTCTTCTCTCTTTCTACAACCCGTTAATCAGAACCTCTAATTAAAACTGAATGTTGGTGGTGGTGGTTTTTGACTTATGGTGACCCTAAGACAAAAGTTGTCATGGAGGTTTTTTGGCAAGCTTTGTTCAGAAGGGGTTTGGCTTGGATAGAGAGAATATGAATTACCCAAACTGACTTCCACAGCTTATGCAGGGTTTGTACCCTGGTCTCCAGTGTTGTATTCCAACGCTCATACCACTACACCATCCTTTCTCCTACTCCATGTGGATCGTACTCATAGATTCCGTAAGAGAAGCCTTCTTGATGAAACCGAGTACAAATTTAGGGGGGGGTCTTGCCTTATGGGCAGAGACCCTACGTCCCTCTAAAGCGACGGTCCTTGGTGGTAAAAACCTTGGCGAGCGATCCAAGCACCTAGGAGAACCCCCAATGCCCCAGAGCAACATCTCACTAAGATCTGGAAGTGTGTCAACGAGAGAGATCTGTCCCAGCTAAAAAAGGATGACAAGCCGCAATTTCCCAATGTCCGCAAAGCTTGGCATGTTTCAGATTTTACAGGCATTTTTATATATTTTCAGAACTGTCATAAGAACATAAGAACATAAGAAGAGCCATGCTGAATCGGGCCTCAGCCCATCTAGTCCAGCATTCTGTGTCACACAGTGGCCCACTAGTTGTACACAGGGATCTCTAGCAGAAAGGAGGGCAAAACCCTCACCTGCTCCTGACCCCCCACAACCAGTACCCAGGGAAAATCCTGCCTGCCTCCATCAACACAGAGGTGGCACTTGGATGTCAGATTCAAATTTCCCGCCCGCCCGCCTCTATTGGCTGTGGATCTGAGCCAATGGGACGAGGGGGGGGGGGGAATGGATGGAACAATGAGGTCAGGTTTTTTTTGAGGATGTAATTAACATGTGTGAAATGAAGGTCCGGAAGGCAAACAAGAGCTCAAAGCATTCTCAAGTTTGTCGGATTCTATGGTGTGGTGTGAAAATAAACATTTTAGACATGATCCAGGATCTGTGTCTTCCTGCCTTGGCAAAACACAGATTATCTTGGCTTTTTGTGAGTTTCAGGAAGGTGGAAGGTGACAAAAGGAAGACTATGACCATATATGGGGTTCCGACGCCCATATGAATGGCCCTTTATGTAAGTTTTGGTTACTGTCCAACTATCCGTGATTTTCTTAGCAGACGAAAAGCTCAGAAACCAATTAAACCACAGATAGGTAAAAAGATCCAGTTTTGATTTGGGGAAAGACCCCCTAAAGGCTGGCTTTTCACCTTATTGTCATGCAGGAGGAACTGGATGGTCTCATATGAGTCATCAGCTTGGTCAACAAAGCAGGCTACTAATCCCCGGAAAATGCAGGTCTTCGCTTTTAAAAATACATACATGGGGACATGTAGGGAAAAATACAATGACTTTTAGGGTGAAAAGCATCATTTTATATCCTGTCCATCATTTAGATCATTTCATTTTCCTTTATCTTTCACTGAAGAGGAGTCTAGGGAGTATTGGGGAGATCTGAGCTGTAGAATCCATGAAAACGTCCCTTGAGAGGAGATGGGGGGAAAGGGGGGCTTCAGGGGTTCAATTCATGTAGGCAGAAGTCTTTAGATAAAGTCCAGGAAGGGAAAATTCATAAGTCCATAAGTATGAAAGTTCATAGGTTTTTTTCCCTTTTATTGGGCAACAAAACAGTGGGAGAGAGTCCTTGGTTCTAATGTATGGAAGATCTTTGGTACTTAGTGAACTATAGATCCATGGGATCATCATGGAGCAAAAATGAGTTTAGAAAAATGGGGGAAAGAGTCTTTGATGCACTGGATTTGGGAAAAGTTCAGAAAAATGAGTCCTTGGAGGTAGAAGTGAACTACAGATCCCGAGCTGTTCTGGGCCAGGCAAGGCCATCTTGCCTTTGTGGGGTTCCTTGGGATTAGCACAAGGCGAACCCCCCCCCCCCCCCCGGGCGCAGGACTATGGGATGTATAGGGCGTTTTTGACTATCTTTCACATAATAGGAAGAAGAGTACCCAGAGATAATACCCTAAGTGCTCAGTGCAATGCAAGACCACTACAGGTCATAAGCAAAAATATAAGTCATTTAATAATATAACCAATTAGGAAAATAGTGAGGCAATAGGCCTCCAAAGCAGTACCAACCAGTGAAATATCTCTATATAGAGAGAACAAAGCACAAGCCACAGATACACTGAATGCAATAAGGGAGATGATACAAGCAATGTAAACATAAATGGAAATGCAAACACATAAACAATAGGGCTCCTCAAATGAGGGTATACCCTAGGCGGAAGGTGAAGGGCAGCCCCCCTGGAATGCCAGAGTAAGGGGTGAAGCCCCAAAGAATCCAAAACGCCGGACTGGAGGTGGAAAGAGCAACAAATGCTCGGTCCTGCCTGGGGCAAAGGCCGCCGCTATGCGGGTGCCTCGGCAAGGCTGCAGCAACTCCCCTCACCCCAATGGGTAGGAGGAGGAAGCGGGAGACCCAAGATCAGGGCGTTCCTGCGGTGGAGGCCAATGCCTCTGTGAATAATTCAAATCCGAAGCCCCCCAGATGATGGAGGCTCCTGGCAGCACAGTGAAAGCAACAAACCAGGAAGCAGGCTGTGTGGAATGCGCAGGCGCGGCGTTCCCCAGCGGTGAGATGCTGAATGGGGGAAGGACGGGGTCGTCAACAGAGATGTAGGAAAAAAGCGGATGCACAGGGTGGTCGGGAAGAATCCAAGGAGGGGGGCAATCCAACGCCGAGATGCAATTCAGTGAGGTGGAGGCTTGTTCAAACCCAAATGGGAAGCATCATCATGTACATCCTGATGGATAATCAAAGGTTCAAGGGGAAGGCCCCATGAAGTGGAGGTTCTAGCCGCGGACGGCACTCAAGTAATTGGCCAAGTCCGTTTCGCCTGTAGCATCGGCTTGTTCACAGCGGCGAACCACAGGGAGCGATATCCACAAAATTATAGTACATAAACAATTATACCAGCGTCATCGCAGATAAGGGGAAGTATGGACCCAAAGGTCTCTGGCATTCCAGGGGGGCTGCCCTTCACCTTCCGCCTAGGGTATACCCTCATTTGAGGAGCCCTATTGTTTATGTGTTTGCATTTCCATTTATGTTTACATTGCTTGTATCATCTCCCTTATTGCATTCAGTGTATCTGTGGCTTATGCTTTGTTCTCTCTATATAGAGATATTTCACTGGTTGGTACTGCTTTGGAGGCCTATTGCCTCACTATTTTCCTAATTGGTTATATTATTAAATGACTTATATTTTTGCTTATGACCTGTAGTGGTCTTGCATTGCACTGAGCACTTAGGGTATTATCTCTGGGTACTCTTCTTCCTATTGTGTTAGACTGTATTCCAGGCACCATAGCCTTATACATTTTTGTGTGTTTTGTATCTTTCACATAACCCTGGGAAAGGGTTGGGACATCTCGATATCATTGGTATTCCATCCATTGAACTCATGGCCATCACATCACTGTTGAAGTCACATGAGCAAAGCCAGAGAGCAATGAGTCCTCCCTAATCAAGGGAATTATAGACAGAGTGGAGGGGAAATGAAAATTTAAATAGGCTGGGTATTTAATGATATGTTTTTGTGAGTTTTGGTGCCTTGTGGATTGGAAACCTCCCCAAGTACAGTACTATTATTATTTGTGGGTTTCCTAGCACCAAGCCATAAAGAAGAAATGCAGGCAGCAGATGAGTAAACCCAACCACACAGTTGTTTATGCATTAATTGGCACAAAGTTTTACAGATGATGTTTTGAATACTGTTATGTCCCACAGCAGGAAAAAAAAACCCATCTGCTTCATAGTATGAATAGTATGTCTTAGAACTTCGCCTATAAATATATATGTTTTTAATCTTATCTCATCCTTAGTTTTTATCACTGTGTTTTGCACATGTGGCCCGCTCCTTTTATTTGATTAGATTGTTTATTTTACTTGAAATGTTTTATGTTTGTTATGTTGTTGTATTGATATGTATTTCTGGGCTTGGCCTCATGTAAGCCGCCCCGAGTCCCTGTTGGGGAGATGGTGGCGGGGTACAAATAAAGATTATTATTATTATTAAGTAGGATTTTTATGTGTATTGTTCATGTGTTTTAAATTACCCCTTTTCCTTGAATTGGTTGGGGCTACGGTGGTGCAGCAGGTTAAGCCGCTATTGTACAGAACTTGCTGACCGGAAGGTCAGCGGATCGAATCTGTGGGACAAAGTGAGCTCTCATTGTCACCCCCAGCTTCTGCCAAACTAGCAGTTCAGAAACATGCAAATATGAGTGGATCAATAGGTACAGCTTCTGCGGAAAGGTGACAGAACTCCATGCAGTCATGCTGGCCACATGACCTTGGTGGTGGCTATGGACAACTCTGGCTCTTCGGCTTAGAAATTGAGATGTGCACCACCCCCCAGACTCGGACACGACTAGACATTGAAGGGGAAACCTTTACCTCTCTTGGAATTAATTTTTTTTAAACTCTTCTTTTTTGTTTGGCTCTACTGCTAAAATAATAATAAAAATAAAACTTTATTTATATACTGATCTATCTCCACAAAGGGACTCAGGGTGGTGTCCAAGCAAAAATAACAATAATAACAACATAAGCATAAAATTATCCCAATAACTCATATATATTAAAAGAAATCCTGCCTGTTCTCCATGCCTCTTTTTTAGGGCATGGGAAGGAATGGGTCAGAACAATTAAAAAGGCCGGGCCAAGACTGGTACAAAATCAAAATCTCTTTCCATCGGCAGTTAACAGCCTCATTGGACCATGCTTCTGAGAGATTTAAGGAGTTCAAAAAGTAACTTTTTTCCTGAACCCTGGCTCTAGTCTAGGAAGTTTACAAAAAAAAATTTTTACAGAGAAATATAACGTGTTTTCAAAAACAAGTTTGGAAAAGGAGGTTTAAGGATTAAACGCAAATATTTGGGAAGTAATATTTAGAATGTTGTGGGTAAGTATGGATAGATTTCCTTAATAAGAAATACTATTTTGACATGTCAACATGTCCCATTAAAAACATCCGATGAGAATTTGAGTAAATGGAGACCTCTTTATACACACATACAAATCACTTATTGTTGTTGTTGTTGTGTAATTATATCTTGTAATTAATGTACACCAGGGGTGCTCACACTTTTTCAGCATGCGAGCTACTTCGAAAACAACCAAGTCAAAATTCTACCTACCCACTACTCAGAGAGCCATAAAAGCAAAATATTTGGAAATTTATTTCAGTGAGAGCCATATACTATATTTTAAGACTGAATTCAACTAAATGTGAGTATAATAAGCCCCTGAATTTATTCATAATAATAATAATGATAATATTCATTCAGCCTCTGCTAATAATAATAATAATAATAATAATGGGTTCTTAGAATAGGAGGAGACCTCCAAGGGCCATCCAGTCCAACCTCCTTCTGCCATAAGGGAAAAACACAAAGCAGTCCTCACAGATGGCCATTCAACCTCTAATAATAATAATAATAATAATAATAACAATGGGTTCCTAGAATAGGAGGAGACCTCCAAGGGCCATCCAGTCCAACCACCTTCTGCACCTGGGTGGTGTCGGGAGCCTGCGGGGCGGGTCTGAGCCTTCCTCCCGCCCTGCCTGCGATCTACCAGGATGCCCTACACCAGGACTGTCCAACTTCTAACCGGCCAAGGGCCGGAATTCAGGTCACTGATGACCTGGGGGGCCGTGCACGGTCCCGCCCACGGCCCCACCCCAGCCCTGCCCACGGCCCCACCCCGCCCCCGCCCTTGGCCCTGCCCGCTCCTCCTAAAGTGTCATGCCGGGCGTCAGAAGCGGGCGATTTCGCCTATTTCTGAGGCTGGTGTGACACTTTAGCAGGAAGGCGAAGCCAAGGGGAGCTCTCCATGGCTTCGCCTTTCCTGCTAAAGATTCCTCCTCCTCCTCCTTCCCCCCCGCTGCAGCGATCGGGGCACCGGCTGCGCTGGGAAGGAGGAGGCCCGCCCCCTCGCTCCCTTCCCAGCGCAGCCGGTGTCCCGATCGCCGTGGCGCCGGGGGAAAGAGGAGGAGGAATCCTCCCTTCCTTCTCCTCTTTCCCTCCGGCGCCACGGTGATCGGGACACCGGCTGCGCCGGGAAGGAGGAGGAGGCCCGCCCCCTCCCGCCCTTCCCGGCGTAGCCGGTGTCCCGATCGCCGTGGCGCCGGGGGAAAAGAGGAGGAGGAGGAGGAAGGGGAGGATTCCTCCCTCCCCCGCCACTGCGAACCGGATCGCAGCGGCGGGCGGAGAGAGGGACGGAGGGGCGAGGCAAGGAGGAGCTGGCTCCCTTCCTCCTCCCTGCCCTGCCTCCTCCTCCCCTCCCCCCCGGCCGCCATTTTTTTTAAAAAAAATTTTAATTCTTTCAGGAGGGTAGCGGGGGTTGTGTCCAACAGGCTGGGGGGCCGTGTACGGCCAGCGGGCCGCCTGTTGGACAGCCCTGCCCTACACGATCTACCTAATGAGCACCCCTGGTGTACATGAATGCCTGCCATAGATATGGGCAAAACATCAGGAGAGAATACTTCTGGGACATGGCCCTACAGCCCGGAAAACTCACAGCAATCCAGTGATTCCGGCCACAAAAGCCTTTGACATCACATTGTAAAACAAATTACAAAAAAAATGATTTAAAAAATCACACTGACAAATAGATATAGGATTTGTACTGTATTTATCTTTAAATCAAACAGAATTGGATAAGCTCCTCTTACAGAAGCCATCAAATTAAGTTAGAGGGTGTAAATTAACTCTCTCCGCTACCTGTCTCAAGGGCACACGGAAAGAGGAGGACAAACTGTACTCGCAAACGGAAAACACTTTTTTTTCCCTGAGGCCTTGGGAAATGTCCTGTTTTTCATGAAGGACTGTGGTTTTGGAGCTGAGCTATTTTTTTCCAGGCTGACCATTTTTTCCCCAGGATGTGCTTCATTAGTATTATTTCTTTCCCCCAAACCTCTGGCTGCTTTCTCTCCTGGCTCCAGAGAAAGCCTCTGTCTTGTTTTGTTCCTGGGAACAGAAAGTTTAAATATTTGCTTCTTGCCGCAAACACACCTCGGGTGTTTGTCTTTCTGCCGATGACACCAAACCAGACATGATTAGGATTAAGGGGTCTTCTTTTGCTAATCCATTCTCTTTCACGCCTTCTGGGCAGATTTGCTTGCTCATTCCTAATCAAAGCCAGTTTAGCTGTGAAGAAACCGAAGGTATGAGTGAATTTGACTTTGCGAAACTTCAGGGGAAAACAATAGGATAGTAAAGAAAACAACAAGGTTGGTTCATCTATTGAGAGAATTGCTGTTGTTTCTTAGGTTAGATCAGGGGTGCTCACAGTTTTTCAGCATGCGAGCTACTTATAAAACAACCAAGTCAAAATGATCGACCTACCCACTACAAAAATGTGAAACATATAACACAATATCTGCTTTGAACTGGGTTTTCCGAGTCCGCACTGCCATATAATCTGATTCAAAGCAGATTTTATTCAACTGTGTGGAAAGGACCTCAGGTAACCCAGGGCCCTTCCACACACCCTATTTTACAGTTGACACACACAAACTGATTTCTTACTTCTGGACGAATTGCTGACAGATTTGGCCACAAGACACCTACAAGGAGTGACCAGCACTAAAAAAATTAATTTTGTCATTTGGGAGTTGTAGTTGCTGGGATTTATAGTTCACCTAAAATGAAAGAGCATTCTGAACCCCACCAACAACAGAATTGGGGCAAACTTCCCACACAAAACCCCCACCACCCACAGCAAATGTTCAAGACAGAGAGGAAGGAAAGGAAGGAAGGAATGAGGGAGGGAGGAAACAGGAAGGAAAGAAGGCAAGGCAAGAAGGAGGGGAGAAAGGAAGGAAAGGAAGAAAGGAGATGAGGAAGGAAGGAAGGGAAAGGAGGGAGGGAGAGGAAGGAAGGAAGAACAGAAGGGAGGGGTGGAAAGAAGGGAAGGAAGAAAGGATGGGAAGTAGGGAAGGAAGGAAAGAGGGAAGGAAAGAAGGGAAAGGAGGGGGAAAGAGAGGAAGGAAGAAAGAACAGAAGGGAGGGAGGGAAAGAAGGGAAGGAAGGAAAGAGGGAAGGAAGAAAGGGAAGAAGGAAGGAAGGAAAGAGAGCGAGGGGGAGGGACAGGGAGGGAGAAAAGAGGAAGTCCCTTTACCGGCTTACCAACAGGCAGCTCCGAGTCCCAGTCCATGCTGCAGCAGCCGCAGTTGGAGCCGCCTCTGGCCGCGCCCCTCGCTCGCACCCTTCTACTGGCAGCCGGGGGAGGCCTTGACTTGGGGGCGGGGCCTACACCCCCTCTCGTTCCCGCCGAAATAATAGGGAAAACGGTGCACGTGATGTCATGGCGGTGGAGGAAATGGCATGGGAGCCATACACACCGTGTATGGCTCCCATATGGGCCATAATGACGTCGGTCACACTGCCGCCGACAGACTGAGCCTTCTTCCTGCCCTGCCTGCAATCTACCGGTTTGCTCTACGCAATCGACCAGTAGATCGCGATCTACCTAATGAGCACCCCTGGGTTAGATCTACACTGCCATATGAAATCCAGATTATCTGCTTTGAACTGGATTATATGGCAGTGCGGATTCATTTAACCCAGTTCAAAGCAGATAATGTGAATTATCTGCTTTGATAACCTGGATTATATGGCAGTGTAGACAGAGGTTTATTTAGTCCATTTTCCCTATTTATGCTTATCAAGAGAATGGTAAATTAGACTTCCATCATCCTGAAATTGCATTGGGAACAAATCCATTTGGAAGACGCATTGGAAAAGACTTCAGGAATAATTACCCAAATAAATCAGAACATCATTACTTGAAAGCCAGCCATTGAAACAAAAAAAGCCTTTTGGAAATGTTACTTTTGGGGAATTCTTAAAAAGTTTCCTGGATGTGCAGAATTTTATTCAAATTAGCATATAGTACAATCTTGGCCGATAGTATGGAATTAAAACAAAGTTACCCAAACAATAGAGTATTAAGAAGCCTTTTGAACATGTACATTTTCAAGGCTATTCTTTAGTGCTGGCTTTATAGATCTCTAGAAGCAGGGCTGTAGCCAGGATTTTGATTTGTAGTGGTGGTGGTTGGGGGGGGGGGGGTGAGTCTAAGAGAGGGTCTACCCTAGCAAACCTTTTGTATCATTATTCCAATACCCCCATGCATATGGGATATATTGAGCATGGTGATCAGATCATGATATGAATAAAAATAACAATTTAAATAATGTACCAGTAAGGCCTTCTCGCGGACCACCCTGAGAATTTCGGGGTGGGGAGGCTAATATAGAAATAGGGCCTAAGTATCCCAAAGGCACCACATCCTGTTTGCTCTTGGAATCTAAACAAAATCAGCTAGGCTATATTTCAGAAGAGGGAAGTGACAAAGCCACCTCTGCCTATTCATGGATATACAATCAACCCCATCCCTCCTGGCATTCAGAAAAAAGTGAAATCCTGGTTATGGGACCAAGGGTTTGCACATTAGCACGATACGGCACTTTAGATTGGATTGAAATGGCAAACTGGTGGACAAGACCCAATGCTTCAATTATGGACGGAATACTGTTTTAACTGATGTGAACATTTATTTATTATTATTATTTATTATTTCACATTTGTCTGTAAGAATAGTGAAACAATCCAAAAAAAGGCTTGAAGTAACAAGGTCACAACAGTTCGTAAAATACAATTGTCAGATAACTCATAAACCACAGTAATACCATTCAGATGGAATTACAATTAGAACAGTTGAAGCAACAAATGAAGTCGCAGTGGGCTGACAGCTAGGCAGTGCGAGCTACAGTTTAGCTAACTCCGAAGGCTTGTTGGAACAGCAATGTCTTAACTGCTCTCCTGAACGGGAGAGGAGGCCCTGGGTGGCACGGATGCACGGACCTCGGCAGTCTTCCACATGGTAGGGGCTGCAACAGAGAAAGCCCTATCAAAGGTTCGGGTTGTCTCTCCGACAGATGGTAGGTCCTCACATTTGGGATGACCAGGAGGTTTAGCTCTTACTAGCTCAGTGAATCTGGTGGGATGATATGGGACAAGGCGGTCCCATCTGCACCTGGTCTTACACTGGCCCCAGACAACATTTCTTCCCATGCGAGGCCTTAAAGGCCCATCAGGACTAACACTTTGAAGGCAATCCGGCATTCAATTGAGAGCCAGTGCAGTTCGCGCAGGATTGGCGTGATGTATATATATATGTGTGAATATATATGATGTATTTTAATGTTAGTTGTATTTTAAGGAATTTTAATGCCAGCTGTAATTTAATGTATTTAATTTTAACTGTTTTTGGGTTTTTATTATATGTATGCTGTGTTGGCATCGAATTGTTGCCGTTGTTAGGCCGCTCTGAGTCCCCCCTCGGGGGTTGAGAAGAAGCGGGGTAGAAATGGTGGAAATAAATAAATAAATATTCATTGCCTAAAACAGTGTTTCTCAATCTCGGGGTCTGGACCCAGGGGGGATGGGGACGTGAGGGGTGGGGATTAATGGAATTGCGAATAACCATCAGAAAATATATATTTCTGATGATCTTAGGAAACCTTTTGGCAGAGAAGACTAAGATCGCTCTGCCTGTACTTCTTTTCCTTTTTGGTGTTGGTGAACAGTCCCTGTCCAACCCCACCAGTATTCAATGTTGGCCATGTAGGTCGTGCCAAGTCTGGTGCAGGTCCATTGAGGTCTGGGTTCAGAGTGCTCTGTGATTGTAGGTTAACTATAAATCCTAGCAATGACATTTCCCAAATGTCAAGGTCCATTTTCCCAAACTCCACCAGTGTCCACATCTAGGCATATTGAGTACTCGTGCCAAGTTTGGTCCAGTTCCATCATTGTTTGAGCCCACAGTGCTCTCTGGATGTAGGTGAACTACAACTCCAAAACTCAAGGTCAATGCCCACCAAACCCTTTCAATATTTTCTCTTGTTCATGGGAATTCTCTTGCCAAGATTGGTTCAGTTCCATCGTTGGTGGAGTTCAGAATGCTCTTTGATTGTAGGTGAACTATACATTCCAGCAACCACCACTCCCAAATGACAAAATCAATCCCTTCCCAACCCCACCAATATTCAAATTTGATCGTAATGGGTATTTGTGCCAAATATGGTCCACTGAATGGAAATACATCATGCATGTCCGATATTTACATTATGATTCATAATAGTAGCTAAATTGCAGTAATGAAGTAGCAATGAAAATAATTATATGGTTGGGGGTCATCACAACATGAAGAACTGTATTAAGGGGTCGTGGCATTAGGAAGATGGAGAAACACTGGCCCAAGAAAATGAGATGAAATTCATGGAGTTGCTGTTACTCAATAGATGACCTCAAGGTACATACCTGCACATAGTTCATTGAGTTTTTTGGTTTAAGCCAGGACTGTCCAACTTCTACCGGCACAGGGGCCTGAATTCCGGTCACTGATGACCTGGGGGGCCATAGGGTCTGCCCCCGGCCCCGACCCTGCCCCGCTCCCTCCCTGCCCCCAGCTCCGCCCTCTCCCCGGCCCCCTTATTTTGATTTAATATTAAATATATTTAATTCCATCCTCCCCTCTCCTCTTATTTTTATTTAATATTAAATATATTTAATTCCATCCTCCCCTCTCCCCTTATTTTTATTTAATATTAAATATATTTAATTCCATCCTCCCCTCTCCCCTTATTTTAATGTATCCCATCTCCCCTTATTTCATCTTTAAATATATTTAATTTTATATTTAATACATGAGGGGAGATGGGGGGAGGGAATGAGGAGCCCCCTGCTTCGGCCTACCTTTTCCAAACGCGCAGGATCCAGGAGTACCCGGACGATGAGAGAAGCGCCGACAGACTGAGTCGAAGAAGGTCCTAATCGCGTCTGTGGGCCTCAGCGATCCAGTAGTAGAGTAGCCGAAGAGTATCGCGAGAATACGCAATCCACACGGGATTTCGCTGTCAACGCCGGCGTGATCTCGCGTTGACAGCGAAATCTCGTGTGGATTGCGTATTCTCACAATACCTGCTCCGAACCCGGAAGTAGGCTTTTAATTTTTTTATTATTATTTATTTTATTTTTCAATTTTTATTTTTTATTAAAAAGCTTAGGGGGCCATAGGGAAGGGGCTGGGGGGCCTTATATGGCCCCCCAGGCCTCCAGTTGGACAGCCCTGGTTTAAGCAATGCCTACTTGGTCACCCCAATCTTCCACAGAACCATCACTGTTTCCCCATCCACTTTTCCTTCCCATCCCCTTGACCCACCTTTCTTAAACCAATAAAGCAAATAAATATCCCTTGTAGGCAAACAGCTGTTGTAAAATTAGTTTGTCTGGAAGCAAGACTTACAATTAAATCTCAACTCCAAAAACAGGCAAGCCTAGACAGCTGAAACAATGACGCTTCAAGGTCTTTGCTTCGCCCTGCCTCTTGCTACATCACCTCCTAAGCCCACAGGCAGCCACAGTGGAATTTAAGTGATGTGCTTTTCAACCACACATGGCCACATTTTGTTGAGTCTTCAAATGCTACATAATAGCATTAAAAAGACAAGCTTAATTCAAACTGAATATGGGTTCAGTTATTCAACCCAGTCTCTCAGGAAGCTGGGGAGCTATAGGGTTTCGATTTTTATGGAGAGGATGGAGGATTTCAAAAGAAACTCTTGGTTCTTCCGACTTTGGCCCCTTCTACTCTGCCCTTTAAAATCCAAATTATCTGCTTTGAACTGGATTATATGGCAGTGTAGACACTGAGAATATGGCGCAGCTGGCTAAGTGTCAGCTGCATAAGATCTCTCTGACCAATAGGTCATGAGTTTGAGGCCTGACCGGGTCGAGGTGGGTGCTCGACCTTTAAATGTAGCCTGCTGTCGACTTTTGCAGCCTGAAAGACAGTTGCGTCTGTCAAGTAGGAGATAAAGGTATCACATTAAGTGGGGACTGAATTATGAGGCCATTAAAGAACTCCAGGAACGCTGAGGAATGCGGAAGGAACAACAAGGGATGCTGGGAACGCTGAGAGATGAGGAGTGCGTCAGCTCCCCCTGGTGGCCAGAGTTTGCCTCTGTTCGTCTATATGTGTGTATGTGAAAACGGCAGGGATTGTCTGCTAAGTATCTGTACCTGTAATTAGCTCTGAGTCCCCTTCGGGGTGAGAAGAGCGGAATATAAATAAAGTGTATTGTTATTATTATTATTATTATTATTATTATTATTATTATTATTATTATTATATAATCCAGGTCAAAGATGATAATGTGTATAATCCATCTGATAGTTTGGATTATATGGCAGTGTAGAAGGGGCCTCAGCAAGTCCATACATTTGCTGGGGTTCAGGCATTTAGCTGGGGGGTGGGGGGCTTGAGGGGCTTCAACCCCCCAGAAATTCTCAGGGTGGTTCGCGGGAAGGCCTTATTGGTACACAGGGCCGTACTCAGGATTTTGATTGGGGGGGGCTGAGTCTGAGTGAGAGAGGGTTTACCCTAGCAAACCTTTTGTATTGTTATCCCAATACCCCCATGCATCTGGGATATGTTGAGCATGGTGATCAGATCATGATATGAATACACATAACAGTTTAAATAATGTATCAGTAAGGCCTTCTCGCAGACCACCCTGAGAATTTGGGAGGGGGCTTCAGCCCCCCAAACCCCCTCCCCCCTGGGTGCATGCCTGCTGGTACATTATTTAAACTGATCTGATCACCATGTTCAATATATCCCATATGCATGGGGGCATATTGGGATAACCTATATCCAGATACAAAAGGTTTGCTAAACTTGGCATGAATACTCAATAAGCCTCTCTGGAGTTCACCTTGCCATTTGACTCAGCCCACCCCTGAATCAAACTCAGCACCCCCCCAGAATCAATGCTCAATATATCCCATATGCATGGGGGTTTCTTAGTTTTTATACTGGGATAACGATACAAATTGGTTTGCTAGGGTAGGCCAAGTTTCTCCATATGCCATCCAGTCGCCTCTTCCTTCCAATCTTTCGGGGTAGTCATCCTCTCCCCCTCCTGACATTGGCACTATAAGAGGGTTTCACAAGACCGGTTACTCTTTATAAATATGCATTTTGCCATGTGGTTTTGAGTGTGTGTATACCGGTTACTCTCATTGCCATGTGGTTTTGAGGCAACTGCGTAATGGTGAGGCTGCAGACCATATTTTCAATCTTACGGACCACTGGTGGTCCATGGACCACAGGTTGGGAACCACTGTTCTACACTAGTCACCTTTCTCATCTTGACCACACTGACCATGTGAGTCCCAATTCTGAACTGAAATGTTGGAGGGTACATTAGATCTATGCCAAATAGATTAATGTGCCACAAAATGTTCTTTTATTACACGACGTTTGCTTGTATGAAAATTACCCAACACACCCTTTGGCTTATCTAACGTTCTGTCGGTCCATTTATGTTGAACTAGCCGTCCCTTGCCATGTGTTGCATTGGCCCAGTCTGTGTATATGTGTTTTGTGTGTGTATATGTGTATATGTGTACTTTTCTGCCTTGATAGCGTCTTCTAGCTCACGCCCGGCTCAATTGTTTAAGGTAATTCGGTCTTTGACGACGGTCCCTACTGTCCCAAAAAGCAGCGATCAGACCCCTACCGCCGGTGCTTTCCAGAGCTATTTCACAGACAAGATTCTGAATCTCCGCCGGGACCTTCCTGCCACAATTGATACAGTAAGAGAACTTGAGACCCCGTGGCCCTCCGCCGGGCCCACCCTTGACCGGTTTCGGCCACTGGACGCAGATGCTGTTGATAAGATTGTGGCTGCAACCAGGCCTACCACCTGCTCCCTCGACCCGTGCCCCTCCTGGCTTGTTAGATCCTGCCTGGAGGGGTTACGTGGGCCTCTATTGAACATCGTAAATAGCTCCCTTGAGCAAGGAGTCTTCCCAGAGTGCTTTAAAGAGGCGGTGGTAGCTCCATTACTGAAGAAACCGTCACTAGACCCTGAGGTTCCCTCCAACTATCGACCAGTGTCGAACCTTTCGTACCTGGGGAAGGTAGTTGAGAGGGCAGTAACGGAGCAGTTGCAATCCTTCTTAGATGATGCAACATGGCTAGACCCCTTCCAGTCCGGCTTCCATTCGGGACACGGGACGGAGACGGTCCTGGTCTCCATCACAGATCAACTCCGCTGCCAGCTCGACCAAGGCGGGTCTGCGCTGCTCGTGTTATTGGACCTCACGGCAGCGTTTGACACGGTCGACCACAATCTACGGATCCACCGCCTGGCCATGGCTGGAGTGAGGGGGATAGTTCTTAAATGGCTGACCTCCTTCCTCCACCAGCGGTCTCAGCGTGTGAGGAGGGGCGAGGTGGTCTCCGAGGGCTCCTCATTAGTTTGTGGAGTTCCGCAAGGGGCCATTCTCTCCCTCTGTTATTCAACATCTACATGCAGCCGCTTGCACAGCTGGTGCGGAGTTATGGGCTGGAGTGCCACCAGTACGCTGACGACACCCAGCTCATTCTGAGGATGGAGGACAGGCCGGGATCCATCCCCGATAATTTCCAACACTGCCTCGAGGCCGTTACTGGATGGCTGCATGCCAGTAGGTTGAGGGTGAATCCGCGAAGACGGAGATCTTGTGGTCGGGCCGCTCGGGTGGTGTAGATGTCCAGCTTTCGACCCTGGACGGTGTGGCGCTATGCCCATCGCCTTCCGTTAAGAGCCTGGGGTCCATCTGGACTCCCAGCTGACCATGGAGGCCCAGGTCTCCGCGGTCAGCAAGGTTGCTTTTTTCATCTGCCACAGGCTCGGAGGCTGGCCCCCTATTTCTCCCGGAATGACCTGGCCACGGTGATCCAAGCTACGGTCATCTCAAGGCTGGATTACTGTAACGTGCTTTACGTTGGCCTTCCTTTGTCGGCGACCCGGAAGCTCAAGCTGGTGCAGAACACTGCCGCCCGGCTCCTGTCTGGAACCCCAGCAGGCCGCCACATCACACCTGTTTTGCAGGATCTGCACTGGCTCCCAATCGAGCACCGGATCTCCTTCAAGGTGTTGGTTCTTACCTTTAAGGCCTTGCATGGCCTGGGGCCAGCGTACCTGAGGGACCGACTCACCCCACACTGTCCCCCGAGATCACTACGCTCCAAGGATGCTAATTTGTTAGAGATACCCTCGGCGAAATCGGCTAAACTGACATCTACTCGCCGGAGGGCGTTCTCCGTTATAGCTCCTACGCTGTGGAAAGACCTCCCGGCTGGAACGCGGGCTATAAAGGACCTGCTCCCGTTTAGACGCGCCTGCAAAACTTATTTGTTTAAGCAGGCCTTCGGTGAGTAGGTCCTGCCCATGTTCCGCTTTAGCCGCTGTCCTGGGGTGTCACGCTATCTAATTTCTGAACTGTACCTGGGGGTTTTGTATTTTGCTGTTTTAACTGTTTAATTGTCTTAGAGGTTTTATCGCATTGCTTGTGTGTAGTTGTACCTTCGGTTCCTGTGAGCCGCTCAGGGAGTCGGCGGCATAGAAACCCGAATAATAAATAAATAAATAAAATAAATATGTGTGTATATATTTCAGGGGTGGGCATTGTCCGGCCTGCGGGCCGAATCTGGCCCTTTGGGCGATCCCATGCGGCCTGCGGAGCCTTGGGCAGCGCTGCTTACCGAGGGAAGAGAGGGAGCCGGTGGCAGCGCTGCTTACCCGGGGAAGAAAGGCAGGTCCGGGCAGCTACAAAGCCACGTGTAGCTTTGTGCTGCAAAAGCAAGGAAGGGAGCATAACAGGATCTCCCTTTCCTCGCTGAGGCTGATAAACAAACTCCGGTGGAAGCCCCGCCCCCCAGCGTCCCTTCCGCAATTAGGACACAGCCGGCATCGCTGAAGGGGCGCTGGGGGGCAGGGCTTCCGCCTGAGTTTGTTTACCAGCCTCAGCGAGAAAGAGGACCGCACGTTCTCCTCCTTTGCTTGCTTTTTGCCATACACAAAGCTACACGTGGCTTTGTACCTGCCCGGGCCTCCCTTTCTTCACCCGAAAAGCAGCGCTGCCCAGGCCTCCTTCTCTACCCAAAGGAGGAAAGAAGAGGTATGTTATTGTGTTGTGGGAGATAAAATATAAAATTAATTGCTTCATTGATATTATTGTGTTGTGGGAGATAAAATATAAAATTAATTGCTTCATTGATATTATTGTGTTGTGGGAGATAAAATATAAAATTAATTGCTTCATTGATATTATTGTGTTGTGGGAGATAAAATATAAAATTAATTGCTTCATGGATATTATTGTGTTGTGGGAAATATAATATTAAATTAATTGCTTCATGGATATTATTGCCCACCCCTGTACTATAATATAATAATTATGATATTAATACTAATAATATATGAATATTTCTTGATATGTTAATATGTTAATATTAATGATGTGTAATATATGGTAAATATAGTAAGTGAATAAATAAATAAATTATGTAGATTAGCATGTAGTTCGGCCTTTAGGTGCAGCCCCCCATAATATTTTTTGGCTCTTGTGTGACCCCTTGGAAAAAATAATTGCCCACCCCTGATATATTTGTATATATGTTTATATATGTGTGTTTGCATATGGGTGTGTGTGTGTGCATGTGCTGTAGTGTCATTTTGCTTTTTTGGCTTTTAAAGTTGCTTCCGCTATGTTTTTCAGTGTTTTTATGAGTGATGGTCACTTGTTGGCCTGATTGGTATATTGTATCCAAATTTGGTGTCATTTTGTCCAGTGGTTTTTGAGTTATGTTAATCCCACATACTAACATTACATTTTATTTATATAGATAAGTGAGACTCTGGTGTAATGGAAGAGATTTGTGTGCTGTTGTGAAGAGAGAGAGAGAGAGAGAGAGAGAGATGACATTAGGGCACCAATCTAGAGTTGAGTGTAGGTGTATTAGCTACCATGTATGTAGCTAATACACATGCACCCCAAATTCTCAGGGTGGTCCGCGAGAAGGCCTTACTGGTACATTATTTAAACTGTTATGTTTATTCATATCATGATCTGATCACCATGCTCATTATATTCCACATTCATGGGGTTATTGGGATAACAATACAAAAGGTTTGGTAGGGTAGTCCCTCTCTTACTCAGACTCAGCCCCTCCCGAATCAAACTCAGCCCTCCCCGATCAACATCCTGGCTATGGCCCTGTATGTGTGCTAAATATTTGTCTCCACTTAAACTGTTCTTGGGAAACATGACAAAGAACAGTTAATCTCCTTTGCTACTATCTCACTCAAAAGAAATCAAACACAAGTGGATTTTCTCCTGGTGGTACCTGTCATCCCTTAAGTGGAAATGTGCAGGGAGTGTCCAGCAGTCATGCACTATAGCAGATGCCAAAGCACACTTCCACATGCTCATTGCATGAGTGAATTGGGCCCGATTCCTGGGAAATAAAAACAACAAAGGTGCATGGAGAGGGCAAGGTATGCCCTGGCAACAACAGGTCTCTTAGCAGATAAAAAAGTATGTCTTACCATAGTGGGAGGCAAATCACAGCCTATGACCCTCACATGACTCTTAAAGACAACCCAGAAGGGCTCAGATTTTGCAAATGTAATTTATATTCTATTTTTTTAAAGTATGAAGTCAACAGGAGGTGATTTTTGGTCGTGTCCTATTGTTTAATAAAGGTTACTTCTGGACTTAAAGTAGTGATGTCCCTAAGAATGGTGTAAAGCAGGGCTGTCCAACTGGTGGCCCGGGGGCCGTATACGGCCCCCAGGCCCTTCCCTTCGCCCCCCTAAGCTTTTTAATAAAAAATAAAAATTGAAAAATAAAATAAGTAATAAAATTTAAAAAAAATACCTACTTCCGGGTTCGAGCAAGTATCGTGAGAATACGCAATCCACACGGGATTTCGCTGTCAACATGAGATCACACCGGCGCTGACAGCGAAATCCCGTGTGGATTGCGTATTCTCGCGATACTCTTTGGCTACTCTACTACTGGAGCACTGAGGCCCACAGACGCGATTAGGACCTTCTTCGACTCAGTCGGTCGTCGCCTCTCTCGTCCGGTATTCCTGGATCCTGCGCGTTTGGAAAAGGTAGGCCGAAGCAGGGGCCCTCAGGGGCTCCTCATTCCCTCCCCATCTCCCTCATGTATTAAATATAAAATTAAATATATTTAATATTAAATATAAAATAAATTAAAATAAGGGAAGAGGGGAGGATGGAATTAAATATATTTAATATTAAATTAAAATAAGGGGAAAGGGGAGGATGGAATTATTAAATATATTTAATATTAATTTTATTAAAATAATTTGGCATGAAAGGGAGGATGGAATTAAATATCAGTGACTGGAATTCAGGCCCCTGGGCCGGTAGAAGTTGGACAGCCCTGGTGTAAAGCACTGATACTCAAAGTGGGCGGTACCACCCCTGGTGGGCGGTGAGGCGATCCAAGGGGGCGGTGGGAGGCTCAGGGGAATTTAGGGGGCGGTGAACCCCTTTAAGGGGGCGGTGAACGATTGGCCATTTAGGAGGGGTCGTGCAGCCCTCTTCTTTGGCCCGCCCCCTTCGCTTTAACCCCTCACAGGCAGTGCAGTGTGAAGGCTGCAGTGCAAAGGCCTCCGCGTGCTCCGGCGGAGCCTCCCTGTCACTGTGGAAGAAAGCGCGCCTTCCCCGGCGGAGCCAATCCATTCCAAACCCCTCCAGTATTTTTTGTTGGTCATGGGGGTTCTGTGTGCCAAGTTTGGCTCAATTCCATTGTTGGTGGAATTCAAAATGCTCTTTGATTGTAGGTAAATCATAAATCCCAGTAACTGCAACTCCCAAATGAGAAGGCCTATTTTCTCAAAACTCCACCAGTGTTCAAATTTGGGCATATTGAGTATTCGTGCCAAGTTTGGTCCAGATCCATCGTTGTTTGGGTTCTCAGTTCTCTCCGGATGTAAGTGAACTACATCTCCCCTAAATCACTGCCAATTCCTCCCAAACCCCTCCAGTATTTTCTGTTCGTCATGTGGGTTCTCTATGCCAAGTTTGGTCCAGTTCTGTAATTTATGGGGGTCTCAGTGGTCTGTGGGAGTCAGAACTGAATCAATTGAAGGTACTGCAAATCCCATCATCCGTTGTCCACACTCCCCCAAACATATTGTTTTTGTGATTAATCGCTATGTTTTCATTATGTTCAATGTGTAACAATGAAAATACATCCTGCATATTAGTTGCATTAGAATTTGTAAGAGTAGCAAAATTATTTATGAAGTATCAACGAAAGTATGGATGAGGGTCACCACAACATGAGGAACCTTATTTAGGGCTCACAGCATTAGAAAGGCTGAGAACCACTGCATTAATACATATATCTTTCTGTTTAATTGCTATTACATTTTTAAAAAATTAATTTCTAGGGGGGCGGTGAGTACTTTTTTTTTTTTTGGAAAGGGGTGGTAGGCCAAAAAAGTTTGGGAACCACTGTTCTAAACAGTAGTCATCCCCCGTTGCCTTGGCAGTATAAGAGGGTTTCACAAGACCAGTCACTCTCATTGCCATGTGGTTTTGAGGCAACACTGTAGTAATGGTGAGGCAGCGGACCATATTTTCGTTCTTACGGACCACTGGTGGTCCATGGACCACAGGTTGAGAACCACTGTTCTACACTGGTCACCTTTCTCATCTTGGCCACACTGACTATGTGAGTCCCAGTTCTGAACTGAAATGTTGGAGGGTACATTAAATCTGTTAACGTGCCACAAAATATTCTTTTATTACAAGATGCTTGCTTATATGAAAATTATCCAACACACCCTGATTATCCAACATTTTGGCTTATCTAACGTTCTGTCGGCCCATTTATGTTGAACTAGCTGTCCCTTTCCATGCGTTGCTGTAGCCCAATCTGTGTATACTGTGTTTTGTGTGTGTATATTTGTGTATATGTTTATATATGTGTGTTTGCATATGTGTGTGTGTGGGTACGAAGTTGGTTTTGGGCATGTGCTGTAGCGTCTTTTTGCTTTTTTGGCTTTTAAAGTTGCTTCTGCTATGTTTTTCAGTGGTTTTTATGAGTGATGGTCACTCGTTGGCCTGATTGGTGTATATTGTATCCAAATTTGGTGTCATTTCTCCCAGTGGTTTTGAGTTATGTTAATCCCACAAACTAACATTACATTTTTATTTATATAGATCAGTGTTTCTCAACCAGTGTGCCGTGGCACACTAGTGTGCCGTGAGCAATCATAAGGTGTGCCGTGGGAAATTTTCTTCCAAACTCAAGGTCAATTCCCAAACAAACCTTTTCAGTACTTTCTGTTGGTATTGAGAGTTCAAAATGCCAAGTTTGGTTCGATTCCATTGTTGCAAGAGTTCAGGATGCTCTTTGGGTGTTAACTATAAATCCCAGAAACTGTAACTACCAAATGTCAAGGTCTATTTTCCCCAAACTCCATCTGTGTTCACATTTGGGCATATTGAGTGTTCATGCCAAGTTTGGTCCTGATCCAACATTGTCTGAGTCCACAGTGCTCTCTGAATATAGGTGAACTACAACTCCAAAACCCAAGGTCAATGCCCACCAAATTCTTATAGCATTTTCTCTTGGTTATGGGAGTTCTGTGTGGGACGTTTGTGTCTTTCTGCCATTCCTGCCAGGATATCTATGTTGTGTTCATCGAAACAGGCCCAGGTTTCACACTGAGTGTATAATACATTCAAAAACATATTAACTATATGTATTACTGTGTTAGAGTGTCATTTTGTGTCACGTTGGTTGGTGGTGTGCCCCAGGATTTTGTAAATGTAAAAAGTGTGCCGCGGCTCAAAAAAGGTTGGGAAACACTGATATAGATAAGCGAGACTCTGGTGTAATGGAAGAGATTTGTGTGCTGTTGTGAGAGAGAGAGAGAGAGAGAGAGATTAGAGAGAGAGAGATGACATTAGGGCACTAATCTAGAGTTGAGTGTAGGTGTATTAGCTACCATGTATGCGTGCTAGATATTTGTCTCCACTTAAGCTGTTCTTGGGAAATATTACAAAGAACAGTTAATCTCCTTTGCTACCATCTCACTCAAAAGAAATCAAACACAAGTGGATTTTCTCCTGGTGGTACCTGTCATCACTTAGGTGGAAATGTGCAGGGAGTGTCCAGCAGTCATGCACTATAGCAGATGCCAAAGCACACTTCCACATGCTCATTGCATGAGTGAATTGGGCCCGATTCCTGGGAAATAAAAAGAACAAAGGTGCATGGAGAGGGCAAGGTATGCCCTGGCAACAGCAGGTCTCTTAGCAGATAAAAAAGTATGTCTTACCTTAGTGGGAGGCAAATCACAGCCTATGATCCTCACATGACCCTTAAAGACTACCCAGAAGGGCTCGGATTTTTGCAAATTTAACTTATGTTCTGTTTTTTAAAGTATGAAGTAAACAGTAGGTGATTTTTGGTCATGTCCTATTGTTTTAATAAAGGTTACTTCTGGACCTAAAGTAGTGATGTCCCCAAGAATGGTGTAAAGCAGGGGCCAGGAACCTTTTTGACTCAGAGAGCCATGAAAGCAAAATATTTGTAAATTTATTTCAGTGAGAGCTATATAATATATAATATATATTTTAAGACTGAATTCAACTCAATGTGAGTAGATACATACATACATACATACATACATACATACATACTATGAGAAAAGGATTCCCCCGGCAGAATGACGGGACACTTCAGACCTGGCTCTGCAAAAGGCATGCTCAGGACTCTGGGAAGGAAGAGAAGACGGAAGGAAAGGGGAAAGAAAGACAGACAGAGGAAATAAAGGAGGGGGAGAGGAAGAAAGAAAATAAGAACAAACTATAGAAAGGAAGAAAAGAAAAGCAGGAGAGAGACAAGGAGGGGAAAAGAAAGAAGGAAATGGGAAGGGAGGAAAGGAAAGAGTGGGGAAAAGAAAGGAAAGAGAGTGAAAAAAGTAAAAGAATGAAGGGAAAAGAAGAAAAGAAAGAAGGGGAGAGAGAGGGAAGTGAAAAGGAAGGAAGGAGAAGGAAAGGAAGACTTGGGGGAAAGAATAGAAGAGGAAGGAAGGAAGAGGGAGGGAGAATGGAGGAAAGAAGGAAGGGGAGAGAGGGAAGGAAAGGAAGGAGAGAAGGAGAAGGAAAGGGTGAAGGGGAGAAAGGAAGGAAGAGGAAAGAAGGAAGGGAGAGAGGAGGGAAAAGGAAGGAGAGAAGGAAAGAATGGAAGAGGAAGGAAGGAATGAAGAGGGAGGGAAGAAAGAAGGTAGGGAGAGAGGGAGGAAAATGAAAGAAAGCAAAGGGGAGGGGAAAAGAAAGGAAAAGGAAGGAAGGAAGGAAGGAAGTGGGAGGGCGCAGGGCCAAGGCGGACCTTGGTGTCGACGTTGGTGAGGCAGTCCCTCCGGAAGGCGTTGAAGAGGCCGCGGCTCTTGAGATGCCTGACGATGAGGGCAATGAGCTGGGTGTCCCCCGGGGGCAGCGAGGCTGGGTCCGCGGTGCCAGGGCTAGGCCTACCTCCGCCGCCTCCCCCGACGCCCATGGCGGACAACGAAGAGGAAGACAAGGACAAGGCTCCGGGCTCTGCCATCCCCGTGAAGAGGGCGCAGGGCCCCGAGAGCAGTGGGGGATGAGGAAGAGGCAATGATGGCGGCACGGAAGCGGCAGTTGCGGCACATTTGCTTCACTCCTCCCCGCTGCATACTGGGAAACTGAGGCCCTTGCTGCTCTGGAGAGCCAGATGCAATAATGAAAAGAGCCACACTTGCCTCCCGAACCATAGGTTCCTGACCCCTGGTGTAAAGGGTGCAGACCTCACTGGATGACTGTCAGATAGGCATGGTTTAGAATCCTAAAATGGTGAATCAGAATCAAATGGGGGATTTTTTTGATTAGTAAAAGAAAGACTTACAAAAATTTCCCAAAAATTTCGGAAATGTAACTTAAGTACTAACGAAACTGTTAGTAATTCGTATGCCAGAGCATGTGCATTCCAGATGGTTTTGGCCTACAACTCCCAGAAATCCTAACAGCTGGTAAATTGGCTGGGATTTCTGGGAGTTGTGAAAAAACTTGAATCAATCACACTGAATTCTAGATGGGACTCTCCAAATAGGAAGGAGGGAGGGAGGGAGGGGGTATTCTATTCTTGGAAGCAGCAAAAGAAAAGGAGGAGGAGCCCCCTCGCTCCTCGCTGCCTCTCTCTCACCCCGATCCCGAGGAGCGAGGGCCCAAGTTTGCCCAGGCTGGTCATATACCTACATTCTATGCACATGCAATAATCCAGCAGTAATAGCAATGGGAATAAGAAGAGGTAAAAATCAAACCGAAGTGTTCTGAGTGGTCCCTGCTTCATGCGGTGCAAACGGGCTCTTCTTTGTGAGCCCGGAAATTAGCCCGGAAAAGACAGCGTTTTCTGCTTGGGTGCACACACATACATATTCTTTGGGGGGTTGCTGCAGAATCTTCTCTATGAGGCCGGGATTCTGCAACAAATCCTCCCTCCCAAGAATATGTATGTGTGCTCCCAAGCTGGCTTTTCCCCGGGCTAATTTCCGTTTGCACCGTTTGCACCGCATGAGCCCGTTTGCATGAGGCAGGACCACTCAGAATACTTCGGTTTGAATTTTACCTCTTGTTATTGTTATTACTGCTGTATTATTGCATGTGCATGGAATTAGGTATGACCAGTTGGATTACTTATAATATTAGGCAGTGGCACTTACAGTAGCATTCATTCTATTATACATTAGGTTGGTTTCTCACCCCAATACTCTTTGATGCCTTAGATCAGTGGTTCTCAACCTTTTTAATGCCGTGACCCCTTAATACAGTTCCTTACGTTGTGGTGACCCCCAACCATAAAAATTTTTTTGTTGCTACTTCGTAATTGTAATTTAGGTACTGTTATGAATCGTAATGTAAATATCTGATATGTGGGATGTAGTTTCATTGTTACAAATTGAACATAATTAAAGAATAGTGATTAATCACAAAACAATGTTTGGGGAGTATGAATAATAGGATTTGCAATACTTTCAACCGATTCAGCTCTGTTTTCCACAGATCATTGACACCCTCCCCCCCCCCCCAAATGAATGACAGATCTGGACCAGACTTGGCACAAAGAACCTCAATGACCTACAGAAAATACTGGAGGGGTTGGGAGGAATTCACAGTGATTTAATAATAGGATCCTAGACTTGCAAGCGACCTCCAAAGGCCATCAGTGTAACCCCTTCTGTCTTTCTGCAGGAAAAGCACAATCAAAGCCCCTGCAACAGATGGCCATTCAACCTCTGCTTAATAATAATAATAGGATCCTAGAGTTCAAAGAGACCTTGCGAGGGCCATCCAGTCCAACCCCCTTCTGCCTTGATGCAAGAAAAGCACAATCAAAGCACACCTGACTGTTGGATATTCAGACTAGGCATAATAATCATAATAATCATAATAATAATAGGATCCTAGAGTTGAAAGGGACCCCAAAGGCCATCCAATCCAACCCTCTTCTGTCATAAAAAGAACACGATTAAAGCACTCCCAACGAATGACCACTCAGCCTCTGCTTGAGAACAACATCAACAACAGAATCTTAAGGTGGGAGAGACATCCAAAGGCTATCCAATCCAACCTCCTTCTTGCATAAGGGAAATGCACAATCAAAGCACTCTTCACAGATGACCAGTCTGCTTCTGCTTGATGATGATGATAATGGTGATGATAATAATAATAGATTACTAGAGTTGGAAGATACCCTAAAGGTCAACCAGTCTAACCCTCTTCTGTCATAAAGGAACACAATTAAAACCCTCCCAACAAATGAGTTGAACAAGAAGAAGCCACAGGAAAAAGAGAGAAGCTATGAGGGGTGAAAGGAAGGGAGGGAAATGAAAGGGAAGGGAGAAAGGGGAGGAAGAAGGAAAGGGAGGGGAGGGAGGGAGGGAAGGGGAAAAAGATGGAAAGGAAGGAGGGACAGGAAGGAAGGGAAGGGAAGGAGAGAAAGGATGGAAGGAAGGAGAGAGGGAAGGAAGGGAAGGGAAGAAAGGGGGAAGAAGGGAGGGAAGGAGGAAAAGGAGAGGAATGAGGGACAGGAAGGAAGGAAAAGGAACAAAGTGAAGGATGGAAAGATGGAGGAAAGGAAAGGAAGGAGGGAAAGAAGGAAAGGAAGGGGAAGGAAGGGAAGTGAAGGCTGGAAGGAGGGAGGGAAAGGAAGGAGGGAAGGAAAGAAAGGGAGGGAGGAAACGAAGAATGAGTTGGAGGAGGAGGAAAAGGAGCAGGATGCAGCAGGGGAACGGGAGACTTCAAAACTAAAACTTATTTCTGTCTCTTTCTTTTCTTCCTTCCTGCAGTGAAGGAAGGGAGGCAAGAAAGAAAGAGCTGGCGAAGAAGGGAGCAGTCTCTCTCCCATCCTCCCCCCGCCCACCTGCTTGCTGCTTCCTCCGGGGCATCTTGGAGGAGGAGGAGGAGGAGGAGGAGGAGGAGGCAAGGAAAGCCGGGGAAGGAAGCAGCCGAGAGGAAGGAGGCTGCTTCTGCTGGCAGCGGGCAAGGCAAGGACTTGAGGAGCCCACCCACCGTCCTCCTCCTCTTCCTCCCCTTCCTCCTGCTCCTCAGTTTTAAAGCAGCAGCGGTTGTCTCCGCTGCCGCTGTTTCAGATGAGGAAGAAGGAGAGGAGGGGGACGGTGGGTAGGTAGGTGGGTGGGCTTCTAAAGCCCCTCTCCCCCCCCTGCTTGCCAGCAGAAGCAGGTGCAGAGACCAGACTGGGGAGCCTTTGTCAGCCCCATCAAACAGGGGCGCCTTCTCCTTCTTTTCACTCCTACAAGATAGGCAGGCGGCTGCTCCGTGCGGGCACCGCTCACCAGGCCTTTCTTTCCCTCGCCTGGGCGCCAGTGGGAAGGAAGTCTTGCAGACCTCGGCTTAGCTGGGCTCGGCGCGGAGTGGGCCTCACTTTTCAAGCGGGCCTCACTGCCCAGCTCCCAGCCCCTTGTTCTTTCTGCCATTGCCACGGGGCGCCTCCCCCGCAGCCTTGGTTGGTCGAGGGCTGCAAGGCTTTTTTCCTACCAGCACCCAGGCAAAGGAAGGCGAGGCTTAGCGAGAGGCCTGTCCTTTGCCTGGCAGGGGATGGGAAACCACCCCGCAGTTGCAGCAGAGAGAAGGGGCTGGCGCCGGTTGAACTGGGCCCGCCTTGAAAAGCGTCCCTTGCCTGCCCCGCGCTGGGCCCTGCAAGGCTGAGGGCTGCAAGGATCCCTTCCCGCAGACACCCAGGCAAGGGAAGGCGAGGCCTGGTGAGCGGTGCCTGCACCTTAAGCTGCCGCCCGCCCACCTTGCAGGAATGAAAAGAAGGAGAAGGGATCCCTCCCTCTTTGGTGGGCTGACAAAGGCTCCCCAGTCCCCTCCTCCCTGGTCTCCGCACCCACTTCACACGAGGACTAGCAGGCAAGCCACCCCTGAGTGTCCATCCGCACCAAGGGGCCACTGGGCTTGGGAGGAGGAGGCTGGGAGGCCAGAAGGCCTGTCACACTACGTCCCCCAAGCCCCGCTTGCAGACTAAGGGACGTCTTTCTTTCAGGCGCGGTGCTGGCTGGCTCTTTGGCTGCCGGAGGTTGCCCGGCCATTCCGGGGATACAAAGGGGGCGGGGCCAAAATGAGGTAGTCCCGCGACCCCTCAAAAATGGCCAGGCGACCCCTCTGGGGGTCGCGACCCCCAGGTTGAGAACCCCTGCCTTAGATCCTGGCAGGGCAGGAGAGGCAGGGAGTAAATCTGCAAGGAGGGCCCTTCATCCAGTGCCCTCCTTGCAGATTTACTTCTGAGTAATCCTCTCTGTTTACATTTTTTCCAGGCTTCCTTCCAGCCGAGGGAAGGAGCGAGTTTAGGGCTTGCCTTGCCATAATATTGGCAAGGGAGGCGGGAGGGTGGTGAGAGAGAAGGAGGGTGCCCCCCCTTATGCCCCCCCTTACGACCTAATAACGACACTTAAGAAAATCCTGGCCCCGAGGTTCTAAAAAAGTCCACTTCCTGGTTGGCGTTCCAGGTGCGGAAACGCTCGAAAGTAGCATTTCTTACGAATTTCTTACGAAACGAATCATTTTCATAACTTTTTTCTCATGCCTACTGTCAGAGGTCGGGTGACATCAAAGCAATTGTCTCCTAGACATTCATGCGGAAAGATATCCGTTTTTAATTAAATGTCTGTGTGTTTAGCTATAATTATAAAAAAAACCCATAATCATAATCATAATCATCATCATAATAATCCCCATCTCCCCAAAGGGGACCCAGGGTGACTAACATGAGGCCAAGCCCAAAATTACAGTACAGCAAAATAAAATAAAATACAAAGAAGCAAAAATAACATCAAAATAAAATATGTGAAATAACAAAACAAAACAAAAAATTACAAAATAAAGAGAACACAGTGGGAGGCCAAATGCACTAGGATAAAATTGAAAAAACCCTGGATGAGATAAGTAGTGGGAGAATGTGTTTCTGAGGGAGGAACTCAAAAGGAACGAACATTAAGGGCGGGGGGAAAGTGCATCATGAGGACGGAAACTGTAGTTGGAACAGACAAAATATGGAATATGTTGTGAACATATGTTCACTCGCCAAAGGCACATCAGAAGAGCCAAGTTTTTAGGTTCATTTTCTAGTGTGATTAAGTCCTGTATTGATATACCTACAAAGCTAAAACTCTATGCATGTGCACTTTTTGAACCTTATAATCTGTGGTCAGAGCTGTCGTTATTACCGAATTGCAAAGATGCTTCAAGTCATATGACTTTATTCATCTTTATGTGTTGCAACCATGCATTGTAGATTTGGTTGTTTTTTCTCCAATAGTTGCTGTTTTTGTCAAGTTTTCTGATGTTTTAGCTACAATATTTTGTTATGGTGTGGTATCGGAGGAGATCCATGAGTTGTCATAGAGAGTGACACCAACCCTAGTGATGCCATTGGGCTAAAAGAGCCCAGTGGGGTCAGAAGCATGGTGAAAATGCTTACTGTTATCCTTAAAAGGCACTCAAGGGACCTTTTTTCTGGTGAGATGCATTTGGGGTCATAGTCTTCATGGTTTCCTGGGTAGCTAATGTGGCTCCCTAGTCCAGTGTTTCCCAACTGGTGTTCCGCGGCACACTAGCGATCACCTGGTGTGCCGTGGAAAAACCTCTCTTCCCCCCTTTCTTCCACCTCCTACTGCTGCTGCTTGGGGGAGAAGGAAGGGCCGGGCGGCGGCGAAGAAGAAAAAGAAGGGGCCGGGACGCCGCCTCCTTCAACCGATTTCCTTCCACGCGCGCCAGCCCCAGCCTCCAATCGAGGGAGAGGCGGGGAACGGAAGCAGAAGGAAGGAAGGAAGGCAGGCAGGCAACCGCGGGCCAAATGAGTGCCTTCCCTTCTGTTTGGAACTGAGGAGGAGGCCAAGTGGACAGAGGCAGATCCAGGCCTAGCGGGTGAGGTGGGCTCTGAGGCCTCCTTGTGTGTGTGTGTGTGTGTGTGAGGAGAGCGTTGGAGGAGAGGGAGGGCGCCGGGCTGCTGCGGCTGCGGCTGTTTGCTGGCCTCACCTTTGCCAAGCCATTGTTTTGCCAGGGAGGGGGCAGAACGGGCGCTTTCAGTGTGTGTGTGGAAGAGGGAGAGAGCCATTCAGGAAGGGAGCTACCTGGGGGTTCTGTGTGGCCCAGTTCTATCATTGGTGGGGTTCAGAATGCTCTTTGATTGTAGGGGAACTATGAATCCCAGCAACTAACTCCCAAATGGCAAGGTCTATTTTCCTTGAACTCAATCTGTGTTCACATTTGGGCATATTGAGTATTCATGCCAAGTTTGGTCCTGATCCAACATTGTTTGAATCCACAGTGCTCTCTGGGTGTAGGTGAACTACAACTCCAAAACTCAAGGTCAATTCCCAAGCAAACCCTTTCAGTACTTTCTGTTGGTAATGAGAGTTCAATATGCCAAGTTTGGTTCAATTCCATTGTTGCAAGCGTTCAGGATGCTCTTTGATTGTGTGTTAACTATAAATCGAGCAAGACCTTTGTGTGTGTCTTTCTGCCATTCCTGCCAGGATATCTATGTTGTGTTCATCGAAACAGGCCCAGGTTTCACACTGAGTGTATAAATACATTTTAAAACATATTAACTATATGTATTACTGTGTTAGAGTGTCATTTTGTGTCATTTTGGTTGGTGGTGTGCCCCAGGATTTTGTAAATGTAAAAAATGTACCGTGGCTCAAAAAAGGTTGGGAAACACTGCCCTAATCTTTCCAAACTTGCCTGCTCTGCCTTATCCAGATACTTCTTCTATCCTATAGGAATCATCATCTATACTGTTACATCAGCTCTGTTTTTGTGTCGTCGCTCCCGGGCTATCAGTGCCTTGCGAAAGGGCAAGGATGTGGTCTATCTTTCCCCGGGGAATTGCTTTTTTGCCTTCCTTTAACGCAGTGTTTCTCAACCTGGGGGTCGGGACCCCTGGAGGGGTCGCGAAGGGGTGTCAGAGGGGTCGACAAGGACCATCAGAAAACGAAGACCATCAGGGGTTCTGTGTGGGAAGTTTGGCCCAATTCTATTTTTGTGGGTTTCAGAATGCTCTTTGATTGTAAGTGAACTATAAATCCCAGCAACTACAACTCCCAAATGGCAACATCAATCCCCCCCTCCCAATCCCACAAGTATTCAAAATTTGGCGTATTGGGTATTTGTGACAATACATCCTACATATCAGACATTTACATTATGATTCATAACAGTAGCAAAATTATAGTTACAAAGTAGCAACGAAAAAAATGTTATGGTTGGGGGTCTCCACAACATGAGGAACTGTGTTAAGGGGTCGTGGCATTAGGAAGGTTGAGAACCACTGCTTTAACGGCTCAGGGCTTCAAGGACCAAACTAAACGCTTTGGTTAAATCAAACACTTTAATGTCCAGTAAATCAGTTAACTTCACCCAAACACTTAACTCAAATTCCCAAAATAATACTGGTAACTTAGTCCCACAAATGAGGTAGAAAGATTTATATTTTACAGTTCCTTTTGGTGTTTTTAGTCCAAGAAGCTACAGCCGAAAAGCTCTCTGAGTCCTTTCTCTCTCAATGGCTTTGAGGTAGGGACACTCGCAGCCCCAATCAGATGGTCGTCCTTGAAGCCACAAAGTCTTCCTCTCTAGAGACCAAATGACTGGTTTGTAGGCGCTTGGAACTCCTCAGTCACTCAGCCCTCCGATATGCTGAGCCTTCCACTTGAATTCCAAGGAAAATCAGATTGGTTTTGAAGAATGGCCTGACCAAGGGCCTGGTCTGCTGAACTTCTCTTTAACACACCTTTACAGGAGGAGCCCTGGTAGTCTATTGCAGTGTTTCCCAACCACTGTGCCGATCATCAGGTGTGCCGTGGGAAATTGGAACTTCCAATACTCTTTCTTCCCCCTCCTGCCAAACACCTTTTCTTCTCCACTCGGGCTCCCTTCTTCCCAGCCTCGCTCTGCTCGCTTTGCCTCGCTTTGCTCTGGGGCGAGTCTGCGCAGTAGCGCCCGCACGGGTCACGTCTTCCTCCCTCCCCCCTCCTGAACACGCTCACGCTATTTTCCCCCAAACTCCATCTGTGTTCACATTTGGGCATATTGAGTATTTATGCCAAGTTTGGTCCTGATCCAACATTGTTTCAGTCCACAGTGCTCTCTGGATATAAGTGAACTACAACTCCAAAACCCAAGGTCAATGCCCACCAAACTCTTATAGTATTTTCTCTTGGTTATGGGAGTTCTGTGTGGGAAGTTTGTGTCTTTCTGCCATTCCTGCCAGGATATCTATGTTGTGTTCATCTAAACAGGTCCAGGTTTCACACTGAGTGTATAAATACGCGCCGTCACAGTTTTGCTGGATGTTTATAGTAAAAATAAATATTTTCTACACTCTGAGCTTTTTTCAAAGAAGGGTCTGTAGAGACCAAGTACTAAGAATGAACTTCTAGCCAGTCCTAAAAGTTACAGCTCACCTTCTGTATTGTCTATCTCAGTGTTTTGGCCTGCAACTCCCAGAAAGCCCAGCCAGTTTGCCAGCTGTTAGGATTTCTGGGAGTTGAAAGCCAAAACATCTGGGGACAGGCCCGGATTAACTTCTTTTGGCGCCCTAGGCCACACATTGGAAGCCGCGCCCCTGGGGCTGCTGCTGGGCATGTGCGGCAGCGGCCCCGGGGGTGGGGCTTCCCTCTGCTTCTTCCTCCTCGCCGGGACCACCTTCTTTCAGTCAAGGAAGGCAGCCGCGGGGAGGGAGAGGAAGGGAAGTGCCAGATTATTGCATTTTAAATAGCAATTCATGAGTCAGCACAAGATATATTTTCGCAGTTTGAGATGACTTGCAGTGTGACATGTTTGACACCAGATGGCGCTGTCTCAAGACTGCTAAATGGAACCTTGAGGAATGTCAGTTACAAAGTGACAGTTGGGATTTGTCAGTTGGAAGTTAATATCTGTGAGGAAAGGATGTTTAGAAAGGTAGCTGTGATGGCTGTTGTTTTTCGATGTTTTGCCAGTTATTGTTAAATACAATTCAATACAAAGTTATATATTTACCTTGTGAATTGAATGAGAGTTTCATTAGTCACTCGAATAGAGACTGGAGTTTTTGGGCCCATGGGGAATTAAACTTCTATATTTCTGTTGCCTATCCGCTGTGACATAAATACTCAACGCCGAAGAGGAAGCCCCATGCCTCTGCTTCCTCCGCCATGTTCCTGGGTGCCTCACATGGCCGGCAGCAGCCCCGGGGGCTTCCCTTTCCTTCCTCCCCCTGGGGCCACTTCCGGCTATGCACCCAAGAACGTGGCGGAGGAAGCAGAGGCGTCCTCCTGCCGTGCGCGCATGCCCGCTAGCAGCCCCAGGGACAAGGCTTCCGTCCGCCACATCCTCACACCCTCCTTCCTTGACAAGGGGGCAGAGGCGATGGTGAGGGAGGGCGCCATTCCTTCCTCCCCCGCCCCTCGCAGCGCTCTCCCCCCGCCCTCCCCCGAGAGAGGGAGAGAGAGTCATCATGCCGCACATTGCGGTTTTGTTTGAACATTTTTTTATCCTTGATCTGGCGCCCCCTCAGGCCTGCGCCCATAGGCCATGGCCTAGTGTGGCCTTATGGGTAATCCGGGCCTGTCTGGAGACTCACAGGTTGAGAACCACTGGTCTATCTGATCCACTGAAATCATGTTTCATTGTATTCCTGAATTTATTTTTAAAAAAAGAAAACTTTCTCTTTTCCTCAGGAGCTGCTCTGCAGTGCTTAAAGTGTGACTTCACTGTTTTTAACATCCCATGCCACACCACAACTGTCACCTGCGAAGCTGGGCAGGTATGCGCCACCATCATAGGAAAAGCAAGTAAGTGGCCCTCTTGATTTCGGCTGTTCATTCCCCACTCGTCTCTTTTTAAAAAGTCATTCTTCCTGCCTATTTCCCCCTGCCCTACTATTTTATTCATTTTGTTAAACAGTTCAGCCATTTTGCATTTAGCTGTTTAAGATTTGTGTGGAAAAGGTCTATCCACAGGAGCCAGCTGGATTTTTTTCACTTGAATCTTGGAGAACTACTAGTAAATTCCCTTTTATTTAAACTTCAGCATCTGGTGAGGCAGGACTTGGTTCATAGGATGTATCTACTGTATACTCTAGAATTTTTTAAAAAATAATTTTTATTAGTTTTTCAGTAAAAACATAGTTACAGAAATTCACAACAATTTGAAGGCTAGTTTCCTTCCGTCACAAAAAAGTAAAGGCTTGAAAGGAGTAGATAGGGGAAAAAGACAAGCGGGGGGTAGGACATAGGATTTGGGGTATTAAAAGGGGGTTAGGATAGAGGTGCAAAGTATAAAATGGATGGGGTCATAACATAACAGACTGAAATGCTGAATGCATCTATACTTGATTTCCATTCTTCTTTGGTATTTAAACTTCCAAGATTCCTATGGTAAAAAGAATAACAAAAATAATAGTTCATATAATCTACAGGTATTTAACATCTAGTCAAACGCCTAGTCTTTCAAATCTAAATCAATGCTGCATTCATTTCTGCAATATTATATGAACATTTCAAAGTTATTTACACATTTTTCTTCTTTCTTTACATTTTCTCTTAATCTTTCTGTTAATCTCTCCATTTGCAAGCCCAGATTAGTGTCTTTTGGCGCCCTAGGCCAAAAGACGTCCCGCGCCGCCCCTAGGGCGCGGAAAGCCCTGCCCCCAGGGCACTGCTGCACATGTGCGGCAGCAGCCCTGGATGTGTGGCTTCCATCATCTCCTTCTCGCGCCCTCCTTCCGGTCGCGGGAGGAGGAGGCGACAGAAGCCGCATGGCACCGGCTGCCTCCTTCTCCTCCCGTGACCGGAAGGAAGGCGCGAGAAGGAGGCGACGGAAGCTGCACGGCACCGGCCCCGGCTACCATCCACCTCCTCCACTCGCCCTCCTTTCGGTCACGGGAGGAGGAGGAGGTGGACGGAAGCCCCACGACCAGTGCCGTGCGGCTTCCGTCGCCTCCTCCTCCCGCGACCGAAAGGAGAGCGAGAGGAGGAGGAAGGGAAGTCCCGCCCTCCTCCTCCTCGCCGCCTGGGCCGCCCCCTTGCAAAGGAAGGAGGTGGCGAGGAGGAGGAAAGGAAGCCCGCTGGCGGGCATGCGTGCGCATGGCATGCCTGCCCTTCAGAACTTCCTTCCTCCTCCTTGGCGCCTCCTTCCTTTACAAGGGCGCGGCCCAGGCGGGCGATGGTGGGGAGGGTGCCATTCCCCTCCTCCCCCCTCACAGTGCTCTCCCCTGCCCTCTCCCGAGGTATGATGACTCTCTCTCGGGAGAGGGTGGGGGAAAAGCGCTGTGAGGGGGCAGGTTTTTTTAAAAATAGTTTTCAGAGGGCTGAATCTGCTGCCCCCAAAGCTGTCGCCCTAGGCTGCGGCCTAGGGTGGCCTTATGGGTAATCCGGGTCTGTCCATTTGTATTGTATTGATTACTTTTAGGATCCATTCTTCCTTGGTTGGGTTTTTTTTCGGATTTCCAGTATTTAGCAAAAAATAAGATTTTTTTCTCTCTGTTTTATCTAGACCCGGGTCTACTATTCCTAACAGAAATGAATCTGGTTTCCTTATTATGTCTTTTTCTATTATCTTTTCCATTTCTTTATGAATCATATTCCAGTATTTTCTTGCCTTCTTGCATAACCAACAAAGATGGAAGAATATTCTGTTTTTTTCGTTGCAATTCCAACAGTTGGGGCTTGCATTTTTGTATATTTTAGCTATTTTTGCTGGCGCTAAGTGCCATCTATATAACCACTTTATCCAATTTTCTTTATAATTTTGACTATATGAAATATTTATATTATTTTTCCAAATTGATTTCCATTTATCTGGATTTATCTTGTACCCTATATTTCTTGACCATTTTTATCATGTAGTCTTTTGGTTGATCTTTTCCCTTTTCCCGATTCTGAAGAACCTTATAGATCTTCCCTACCAATTTTTGTTTTTTATTCATTATAAGTTCCTCTCATTCATTATATTGTTGTTCAAATCCTTTTTTTTTAATCTTCTTTATATATATATTTGCAACTTGAATATAAGGGAACCAGTTCATTTCTATATTTTCAGCCGCTAATTGTTGTCTTGATTTCATTACAAACTCTACTCTGTCCCAATAAAGCAACTCTCTGTACATTATCCATTTTAAGTCCTCCAACTGTCTAATTCTAAGAGCTTCTATTGGGGATAACCAAAATGGATTTTTTAAATTTATCTTCTTATAATATTTATACCAAATTTTTATACTCTAGAACAGGGCTGTCCAACTTCTACCGGCCCAGGGGCCTGAATTCCGGTCACTGATTACCTGGGGGCTGTAGGGTCTGCCTCCGCCCCCGGCTCCACCCCCGCCCCGGCTCTGCCCTCTCCCCACCCCTGGCTCCACCCTCTCCCCCGGCACCCTCTCCCCTTATTTTAATTTAATATTAAATATATTTAATTCCATCCTCCCATCTCCCCTTATTTTAATTTAATATTAAATATATTTAATTCCATCCTCCCATCTCCCCTTATTTTATTTTAATATTAAATATATTTAATTCCATCCTCCCTTCTTCCCTTATTTTTATTTAATATTAAATATATTTAATTCATCCTCCCATCTCCCTTATTTCATCTTTAAATATATGTAATTTTATATTTAATACATGAGGGGAGATGGGGGGGAGGGAATGAGGAGCCCCCTGAGGAGCCCCCCTGCTTCGGCCTACCTTTTCCAAACGCACAGGATCCAGGAGTACCCGGACGACGAGAGAGGCGACGACCGACTGAGTCGAAGAAGGTCCTAATTGCGTCTGTGGGCCGCAGCGATCCAGTAGTAGAGTAGCCGAAGAGTATCGCGAGAATACGCAATCCACACGGGATTTTGCTGTCAACGCCGGGCGTGATCTCGCGTTCACAGCGAAATCCGTGTGGATTGCATATTCT
Organism: Anolis apletophallus; assembly: GCA_030556195.1. Classification (NCBI taxonomy): domain Eukaryota; kingdom Metazoa; phylum Chordata; class Lepidosauria; order Squamata; family Anolidae; genus Anolis; species Anolis apletophallus. The sequence continues at coordinate 189,433,470 of JARBWK010000001.1, read as the reverse complement.
CGCGATACTTGCTCCGAACCCAGAAGTAGGTATTTTTAAAAAAATATTATTTATTTTATTTTTCAATTTTTTTATTAAAAAGCTTAGGGGGCCGTAGGGAAGGGGCTGGGGGCCGTATACGGCCCCCCGGTCGCCAGTTGGACAGCCCTGCTCTAGAATTAATGTAGTTTGACACTACTTTCACTGCCATGGCTCAATACTGTGAAATCTTGGGGTCTGTCGTTTTACAATGTCTTTGATCTTCTCTGCCAGAAAGTATTGGTGCCTCATCAAACTACAACTACATTATATGGTCAGTATAGACCCATAAACCCAAAGGGTGCTCACCAATGCTTCCTCTTCATCCTGGAAAGCAATGATGAGGGGAATGCCGCCGGATTCCATCCTGGGCCTGGTGCTGTTCAACATCTTTATTAATGACTTAGATCAGGGGTGCTCACACTTTTTCAGCATGCGTGCTACTCTTAAAGTAACCAAGTCCAAAAGATCTACCTGCCCCCGCCGCGCGCTCCCGTGCGCTCCCACTGCCGCGCAAGCTCCTGCTGCTGTTTTCCGCCCGTGCAGCGCTTCTTCCGCCTGCGGGGCATTGCAGGAAGGAGAAAGCACAAGGCGGGGCATCCAGAGGGAGCGCTCTGTCCCACCTGTCCCGTCGGCAACGGAGGCTGCACAGCTGCTTCTGGATGAGGGAGAGGCAGGGCGCTCCCTCCAGAGGCCCCGCCTCGTGCTTCCTTCTTCCTGCAATGCCCCGCAGGCGAAAAAAGCACTGCGAGAGTGGAAGCCAGCAGCAGGAGTGTGCGTGCGAGCAGGGTGTGCACGCGCATGGCAGGAGCACCCCATCCGGCTGGTGAGGCCCGAAGATCTCCTGGAAGAGGGCCGAAGATCTACTAGTAGCTCCCGAGCTACCTAATGAGCACCCCTGACTTAGATGAAGTATTAGATGGCATGGTCATCAAGTTTGTTGACAACACCAAATTGGGAGAGATGGCCAAAATGCCAGAAGACAGGAGCAGAATTCAAAACAATTGTAACAGATTAGAGAGATGATTGGCCAAAGCTAACAAAATGAAGTTCAACAGGGACAAATTCAAGATATTCCATTTAGACATAAAATAATGAAATGCACAGATAACAGAATGGGGGTGCTTGGTTCCACAGCAGTACGTATAAGACAGATCTTAGTGGAAAGGGGGAAAGTACGTGGACAGGAAGATGAACATGAGCCAGGAGTGTCATGTAGCTTCTAAAAAAAACCTATGAGATTCTGGCCTGCATAGTGTCTAGATCCAGGAAGGTCATGCTACCCCTATATTGTGACTTGGTCAGACTACACCTGGAATCACACTGTGTCCAATTCTCAGCATCACAATTGAAGGGAGATGTTGACAAGCTGAAATGTGTCCAGAGGAGGGGGCGACTTAAATGATCAAGGGTCTGGAGAACAAGGCCAATGAGGAGCGGCTTAAAGAGCTGGGCATGTTTAGCCTGCAGAAGAAAAGGCTGAGAAGAGACATGATGAGGGCGATGTATCAGTATGTGAGGGCAAGTCATAGGGATGTGAGGCCCTGGAGACTAGGATGTAAAACAGTGGCTTCTAACTACAGGAAAGGAGATTCTACGCGAACATTAGGAAGAACTTCCCAACTGTGAGAGCTGTTCAGCAGTGTGAGGCTTTTAAGCAGGGGCTAGAAGGCCATCTGTCAGGGGTGCTTTGAATGTTATTTTTCTACTTCTTGGCAGGGGGTTGGACTAGATGGTCCACAAGGTCTCTTCCAACTCTATGATTCTATGATTTGAACTGCATTGAACTATATTGTATGAATGTATACTGACCATATAATGCGGTTCAAATGGCATTGCGTGTGCAAGGGTGACACACCTCGCGCCAAGAACAATAACACACAGACAAAAGTGGTTGGATAAAAATGGTCACAACTCATTTATTGAAAACAGGAACAAAGGGTTGGCGGCCACGCATGGGTCCTGGATCAGGGTCGGACAGCCCCCACGAATGTCCAAAGGCGTATGCAAGCCTGGGGTGCGAGCGGCCCAATGCCTGTCCACGGAAACTCTGCACCCCAGGGGGCCTGGGCGTTATCCCCCTTACAACCAATGGGTGATAAGCCAGCCTGATCCAGGGGCCATGCCACACGCCAAACACGGAGTTGTGACAAAGAACATAATAACGCATATCCCTGAACAATGCAACAATGACATGAAGAATGAACAAATGGACACCAACCAGCAATGCAATAAGAAGGGAGAGTGGGAGGAAAAAAACAGAGCTGGCCCCACGTGCAGCCTGGGCAGCCCCAGGCGGCCTTAAATAGGCTGCCCAGGCGGAAGTGCAGGCCAGCCGGCGCAACGCGGGGGCAGGGTGGGGCCAGCCACGTCATTGACAGGCCGGCAATTGTGGCGGGAAATCTCCTGCTACCCCGGGGGCTTCTGGGAAGGAGAAGCCCCTGCATCTCATCGTAAGATGGCGGCAAGGGCAACCCCGCCCCGCAACCCGCTCGGCCGGTAAGTCGGCCAAGCACATTATTTTGCAGTATAGATCCAGCCTCAGCTTAGCAGGGGAGAAAGCCAAAGAAAGGGCAGCATGTAGCGCTTTCCATAGGCTCTTCCATATTGGTAACTCTTTCCATTTTGACCACACTGATGTTTAGGTGTGTCTCAATACTTGTGTTAGACAGCAGTTCCCATTGGTATGAATGCCAACCCAAACTGCTTCCTTGAGTGACCACTTACTCTTCCTAATGGTTGTTTTCTCCCTTATAGTTGGAGCAAAGATCAAGAGAAGAAACTGTGTGGCCCAGGAAAAATGCAACAAGAACGACACTGACACCTACATTGGGATCAAGTACACCACCACCTACGAGTGCTGTGAAGGCGAATTCTGCAACTCAGCTGCCACCTTGCCCTCTGCCCACCTCTCCTTGCCCATGGCCCTGGCGATGCTGGGCGCCTGGCTTGTCCGCCTCCTCTAATCCCTCTCTTCGGAGGGCACACACACAAAATCAAGCCCACCAAACACTGTATCAAATACATTTCCCTCTTCCATTCTTTTTTTTAACTTAAAGGGCCCCTTGTTAACAAATTACGGCTTGTATTGTTTCTAAATCTTTTAAATCAAATGAACCAATCTTGTGTGGGAAATGATACTATTGGAGGAGGAGGTCGTAATGTATTTGGAGAGGAAAAAAGTGATCTCCTTTTAAACAATTCTCGGTTCTATCTTTTTCTTTCGGGAGGGATACACAATTAACCTTTGAACTGCAAATTTCAGCGTGCATCCTTGCCTGATCATATACAGCAGCGTTTCTCAACCCGGGGGTCGGGACCCCTGGAGGGGTCGCGAGGGGGTGTCAGAGGGGTCACCAAAGACCATCAGAAAACACAGTATTTTCTGTTGGTCACTGCGGTTGGCCCAATTCTCTCGTTTATGGGGTTCAGAATGTTCTTTGATTGTAGGTGAACTAGAAATCCCAGCAACTACAACTCTCAGATAGCAAGGTCTATTTTCCCCAAACTCCACCAGTGTTCATTTGGGCATATTGAGTATTCATGCCAAGTTTGGTCCAGATCCATCATTGTTTGAGTCCATGGTGCACTCTGGATGTAGGTGAACTACAACTCCCAAACTCAAGGTCAATGCCCACAAACCCTTCTGGTGATTTTTGTTGGCCATGGGAGTCCTGTATCCCAAGTTTGTTTCAATTCCATTGTTGGTGGAGTTCAGAATGCTCTTTGATTGTAGGTGAACTATAAATACCAGCAACTACAACTCCCAAACGACAAATTAATTCCCCGAACCCCACCTGTATTCAAATTTGGGTGTATTGGGTATTTGTGCTCAATTTGGTCCAGTGAATGAAAATACATCCTGCATATCAGATATTTACATTACAATTCATAACAGGAGCAAAATTAAGAGTTATGAAGTAGCAACAAAGGTGATTTTATGGTTGGGGGTCACCACAATATGAGGAACTTATTAAGGGGTCACGGCATTAGGAAGGTTGAGAACCACTGATATACAGTAATGGTATTCTTCCTAGGTGACTAAGTTACTTTAAGACAAGAGGGTTCAGCCCAAGTTGCATTGATTGGTTTTGGATAGCTGGATTGGCCCAGCCATTGGCCTCTCCAAAAGATGTTAGACGTCATCCATTGGCAAAACAATGGCTGGTATCTACCTTCTGGCCAGTTTCAACTGGAGTTGATGTGAGCAGCAACAAGACTGAAGCATATGACATTTTGGGAATCTGCTGGGTGATAAAATGCCCCTTTTGCACAAGATTTGGAGAGTGCACTGGGTGGCCCTTGAGGCCCTTTCCGACTGCAATAGCATTGATGATATTCTGTGCGGATGCCATGAAAATCAGGTGTTGAACTTGGATTCTTTATATATCCTGTGATTCCCCACACATTATCCCACATTCGCTGGAGTTAGGGGCCGAGGATCCCCGTGAAAGTGGGGGAAACATGAATTAAAAACTGCTAATTTTTAAAACCTAAGAGAACACCTATCCTTTTTTTAAAAAAAAAAGGTTTTTATTGAATTTTCCAAAATAAAATAGAAACATTTAAAACATTAATATTAAAATAGATCACAATGTCATAGAGATTTCTGGGTCTCTTCCCAGAAAGGAAATAGAAAAGGATCGAAAGACATAAAAAAAGTATAAAGAGAAAAGATGCAGATTCAGATAGTCTAGATCTGAATCCTTATAGATGTGCACCGAAATTGTGGCGAAAAAGTGGCTTCATTTTCTTTCTATGGAATATATTCTATTACTTTGTTTTTCTTTCTAGGACTACCCAATTTAAAACAATATTTTGAAGCCAACTGTTTAGTATGGACCAGGGAGTGGTGCAATTTAGAAAATAACAAACTCTTAAACCCGGAAGGTCATGACTTGAGATTCAATTTTCACAGATATATCCACTATAATAAAATAAAACTATATAAGAAACACATTAGCCAAAGTCTGGAATAGATATAATAAAAAAAAATTATACAAAAAAACACCTATGTGGATATCCCCAAATGAAGCATTCAGAATTAGACAAATAGAAGATAACAAATGGTTAACATAAAAAGATTTATTATGGTGGAACAGACAGAAATATGAAATGAAAACCAGATCTCAACTCAACACAATAAGTGAGATGAACTGGTTTCCTTACTTCCAAATTAGGGAGAAATTTAAAGAAGATGAAAAGATTGGATTTGAAGAAAACAATAATGACTTAGAAGATGTAATATTTAGGGGGGGGGGAATTAGTAGGAAAAATTTATAAAATACTGAGGTGGGAAAATGAAAAAGACCAAATAAAAATTATATGGGAAAAAGAGAACACCTATCCTATCTAGGAATCTCTATGGCCTCCAGCATGACTCCATGGTCAGCATCCAATAGAAGCTGGCCATTGAGGACCTAGAGATTCCTAGGGAGAATATTTTAATCAAATCCATAACAAATCAGATCCATAAAAGTCTGCATTGCTTGCCAGTCCCCTTAGTTTGGGGTTTTCCCAGTGCAACAAGGAACAGACATCTCTCGCTTTTATGGTTGTGCAGAAGAAGACAATTTGCTGAAAGACAATCAACAACCACTGAAATTCTGTCTTCTGCACAATCAAAATGTACAGGCATCTTGTCCCTTATTTCAACAGGCATGTGCCGTCACGCCCAGGCACTCAAAGGCTGAAACTACGATGTAATTTCTATCTAAAGCCTGGGGGACTGCGGGTGCCTTCCCTTGAAGCTCAGGGGTCCCAGCAAGTAAGACCACTTCAGGATAAAGTAAAACCAGGGCCGTAGCCAGGATTTTGATTCGGGGGGCTGAGTTTAGTTCGGGGGAGCTGAGACTGGGTGGAGGAGGGTCTACCCTAGCAAACCTTTTGTATTGTTATCCCAATAACCCCATTAATGTGGATATAATGAGCATGGTGATCAGATCATGATATGAATAAACATAACAGTTTAAATAATGTACCAGTAAGACCTTTTCGCGGACCACCCTGAGAATTTCGGGGGGGTGAAGCCCCCCTTAGCCCCGGCTTCATGCCTGAGTAAAACAAAGTCTTTTATTTGAGCAAAGTCCTGGAGGAACTTGGTATAAATCTTAGCAGTTTCAAAAAGGTTCAAAGGCAAACATTCAACTCACAAAAAGGATAAAACAGTTTCCCTTGATGGTTCTTTCTCTCTTCCTTAGTTGCTGGGTCAAGGATTGGAAAATCCCCTTTTAGCTTCCACCAATGACAGGGAAATCCGGGGATATTCCCCATCCTGACTCTGGCTGGCTATTTAGAAAGAGTAGATATTTCCCTATTTTAGCTCAGAATCAGTTTTAAAGGCGAAGCTGTTAAAGTTGCAGCCAGATAGCCCAAAAATACAGCAGGGTAATGCAGGACTATAGCAAGGTATATAACTAGCTATCTAAACCACAACAAAACACAGCAGGTTAAGTACTTACGATGGCCTGTATAAGCTGACCTAGCTTGAGCATAAGCACATCTGAGTCCTTCTCTTGCCTGGAGAAGACTGAGAGGTCTTTCAAAATGGAGAGCTCATCCCCAGGAAAAAAAGGGGCGGGCTCCAAACCAAAAAGATACATTTGCAGGCCACCAGCAGCATGCTCTGCAAACTGGCTGCAAGCCTCTGTTAATGGTTAACTACCAGGGTGCCGGTCAGTCTGTGACAACCCTGAAAGAAAATGCAAAAGGATGCTATTTTCTATAACTGTGGGGGTAATGCAAAACAGATGTCTGGAACACAGAACAAGGAAACCTTACTTTTGTCAATAGCTGGTGCAATTTGGGGGGAAACCCTCCAAAGATCTTGGCTTGCAACTCCCATCATCCACTAATGAAGAAATTAAGAAATCAAGGGTGATATAAGACAAAGCATTTGGAAGGCCAAATGTTCTTCAGACCCCATTTGTTTACATTTTGTGGCATTTTCAAACGCTTAAAACTTCACCTTTCTGCTGCTCATTACCATGTACTTTTGGTAAGATGCTCTTCCTAAGCTCCTTCATGGAAAGAGTGTTTGCACACCCTTCCCAGGTATCTGCCTCTGACTCACTCAAAAGATGATAATTGCGCTCTCCTTTTAGCATAGCTTTGGGCTTTGTAAATGTTTGTACTCTGCCTGCGCCTGATGACACTGATAGCAGCATGTCAATGAGGGAGGCAGGCCAAATGCTGGAGGATTTCAGAGTCGAGTTACCCAACACATTTTCAGCATTGAGGGCACGCCAGTGTCCACAAATAGAAGAGCACGCATATCAGCTGAACAGAGAACTGTAAACAGTTTTCCACACTGTTGAGATTTGGATGAAAATACACCAGTAGCCTCACATTACATTTTGAGACAAATACAGAAAAAGACATTAAAACAATCAGCCTCCTAATCCAGTGTTTCCCAACCGCTATGACGCGGCACACTAGTGTGTCGTGACGGACCTCCTGCTGTGCCGCGAGAAAAGCTCTCTGCCCCACTTTCTTCCCCCCTCCTCCTGCCAAACTCCTGCTGCTTGGGAGAGGAAGAGGAAGGGCCAGGCGGTGGCGAAGAAAAAGAAGGGGCCGGGGCACCACCTCCTTCGGCCATTTCCCCAGCCAGCCTCCAATCCGCCATGACTCTCACCCCTTGCTCGCTGAAGCCGCACGGAGGATGAGCCCCGCCCACTGAAGCCTGTCCACCGCTCATGCTCCTCCTGTGTGGGAGAACTGAAGCCAGGGGGAGGGGCGGGGCATGGCATGGCCTGGCCCCACCCCTTCCCCGGCTTTGGCACTCCTAGCAGCTGCTCCAGCCTTGAGGGGACAGTGCCAAGCCAACATTGTGCTGGCTCTGCCACAGCTGGCTTGGCACTGCCCCCTCAAGGCTGGAGCAGCTGCTGGGAGAGCTGAAGCCGAGGGGAGGGGTGGGGCATGGCGCGGCCTGGCTCTACCCCCTCCCTTCAGCTTCAGCACTACCAGCAGCTGCTCCAGCCTTGAGGGGACAGTGCCAAGCCAGCATTGTGCTGGCTCTGCCGCCACTGGCTGGGCACTGCCCCCTCAAGACTGGAGCAGCTGCTGGGAGAGCTGAAGCTGGGGGAGGGGGCAGGGCATGGCGCGGCCTGGCTCTGCCCCCTCCCCAGCTTCCAGCAGCACTCCCAGTAGCTGCTCCCAGCAGGCCACCATCCCCCAGCTGTTCTTTACTGTGTTAGAGTGTCATTTTGTGTCATTTTGGTTGGTGGTGTGTCCCCGAATTTTTTTTAATGTTAAAAGTGTGCCGCGGCTCAAAATAGGTTGGGAAACACTGTCATAATCAACCCCCCAAATGTGTATTTTAAATCAGGAACGAGAATATTTTGTGCCCCAGGTGTTTAGGATACTTTCTCGAGATCAAGTCAATCCTTGCAACCAACCCTAAAGACTTTGAGAGTTACTGTCCAAGCAACAGGAAGGCAAAGGCTCTTCACTTTGGAATATGAACAGTGTGAAGTAGTGGCCATACATCCATTTCCAGCTGAGAAAGAAACTAGTTGAGGTTCTAAACATACAAAGACACACAGCTACATCCTGTCTTTGCTTGAAATATATGTTGACAGGAAAGCAGCTTTGTCCTTGCTGGCAATTTAGCAAACCACACTATGTGTTCACCTTTGGTAGGGCCAAAAATGTCAAATATTGCCTTAGCTGTGCCTTTGTATATGGGCTTCTCGGGTCATCCAGGAACAGGATGGGTAGACTAAATGAAGTCTTGGTTTTTTCTATTCAGAATTTTTTTGTCACCTTGTGTTTCTCAAATGGCAATTTTGTCAACAATATGTTTACTTCAAGCTAGACTAAAAACCAAAGACCTGAAAACACTTGTTCCCAAAATAACAGGAGAACACCAAGGAGTTGCCTACACTAGCAAAATTATCCATCTGCAATTCAAAGTATTCTGCTCCAGATTCCACCCCTCTTACTACTGCATTTGTTCATAATGTTAGACGATCCCTCATAGCCCAAGGATGATGGTTCTCCAAGTGTAGTGTCTTGGGGGTGGATATATAGGTGACTGTAGAGCCCTATTCTTGATCCGCATATTCTCCCACAGTGAGTACATCGGTTTCCAAGTTGAAGGTGGTCCCAGTCAGGGTTGGCTTGGCGTACCTTCCTCTTGGCACATTTCTCCCTTTCACCCTCCATTTGTGCCTCTTCAAATTCCACAGCATTGCTGGTCACAGCTGACCTCCAGTTAGAGTGCTCAAGGGCCAGGGCTTTCCGTTCTCAGTATCTATGCCAGAGGTGGGCAATTACCGGCCCTCCAGGTGTTTTGGACTTCAACTCCCAGAAATCCTAACAGCTGGCTAGCTTGGATTTCTGGGAGTTGACGTCCAAAACACCTGGCGGGCCGGTAATTGCCCACCCCTGGTCTATGCCATAGTTTTAAGGCTGGCTTTAAGCCCATCTTCAAGTCTCTTTTCCTGTCCACCAACATTACATTTATTCAAAATATACTACACTGATATTGTACCGATGGCCACACAACTACCAAAATAGATTTGGTTACAGTTTCCTTCTGATGTATACACTTAATACACTAAAATAACATTTCGGATAATATATAGCCACCATATCTGAACAGTATCTGTTGAGGAAGCCTAGGCAGGACATAAGTTTTATATCACACGTGTATGTAAAGCACCTTATGCTTTTTAATTATTCCAGATTTGGATCCTGAAAAGTCCTTTCTTTTTTAAACGTCAGAGGTATTGCTAGCTGTTATGAATAAAACATATCTTGCTTTCTTTTACTATGTTTGTGTAGGGGTTTTTTGTGTAAGGGATAAGGTGCTTCGATACTAGAATTTACTATGGAGTGGAAAGGCAATCAGGAGAGACTGAATCTCAAAAGCACATGCCTCCGTTGACTATCAAAGGTTAAAAACTCTACTTTGTGAACTGAAATTTTAAACAGGAGTGTCAGTGCTCCCTGAAAAAGAGTGGGGTTTAAATACCAAAAGAGTCACTTCTTAAAAGTCAACATAGCACTTTAAGATTGCAATCTTGTATTTGGAGACAGGCACCATGGAGACTCAAGAGCTCTTTGCGTGTGTATGGGTGATACACATCCCCCCATATTCAAGAAGACACCGACAGAAGAGGTTGGAGTAAAATATGGCAACAACTCATTTATTGATAACAGGAAGAAGGGTTGGTGGGCATGCATGGGTCCTGGATCGAGAGTCGGACAACCGCTGCTGTCCGATACATACATCCCTGGGTGCCACCGCCACACCCCCGGTTACCGCCAGCTCGGCACCCCAGGGGACTGGGCGTTATCCCCCCATCCAACCAGGAGCAGTACACCACCCCGATCCAGAGGCCATGCCACACGCCCACACGCCAAACACAGAGTTGTGACAAGATGAACACACACAACAGCCAGATCGGCTAACAAAATACAGAACAAGATGAACACCAAACAACAGGATAAGCTAACAAATGCGAAACCATGCTACGTGCAGGGAGGGTGGGTGGAAAAGCTGATGCAGTGCCTGCTGGTAGGCTTTGAGCAGCCTTAAGTAGGCTGCCCGGGTGAAAGAGAGGGCTGGCCCCAACTGCAGGCTTGGCTAGGGCGGGGCCAGCCCCACCATTAGCCAGCTGGCTCTGGTGGTGGGAAAATCTCCTGTCACCTAGGGGGCTTCTGGGAGGAAGACCCCCCCCCCTTCTGCTCCAAAATAGTGGCGAGGACACCCAGTGCTGCAATCTGCTCGGCCTGGTAAGTCGGGCCAAACCATTTAGCCTAAGAAGAAATTAATAGCATTGTGCTATCTATTACATAAAGGAGGTCCCGTCATCGAACGACTGACAGAGACAGAGAAACCTTCCAAGGCAGAGACACCAAACTTGCCAACACAAATAGTCCTCAGGCAAGGAAGGTTTTTAGCAAAGAAACTTTCCCCCCCAAAACCTTGAAGGCCCCCAAAACAACGATACAAAAAAAACCCCTACATTTCCCAGCATCCTCTGCGGCAGCCAGTGAAACCCATTGGCCAACATCGGCCCACACAAAATGCAGGGAGGCTGAGTAACCATAGTAACGCTGGGCACAGCCAGCCAAGGCTAGGATAGAATGCTGAGTGATTTGAGTTCAGTCAGTTGGTGTTTGAGGGTTAAACTGTCAAAACCAAACTCTATGAGGGAGCAATTCTCCAGCAATTCCTACCCACACAACACAACACAACTTCCTATCACAACCCATCCCCCCAACCTTACGGGACCCCGCACACACAACACCTACCACCACCACAAACAAAAACCAACCCCACCTATACTCCAACCACAACACAACACTGCACTGATACTCTACAAACACACACAAACACCAAAACACCCCATCCACACAAGCATTCCACAACATACAGTACTACCACCCACAATTCCACCACACAACCACTAACTCATCAAAAAAGTAATACCTACACACAACACAATACGCACATAACACAACCTTGCATCTACTGCTCAACCCATTTGTATGCCATTCCTTCCTTCCACACAGGCATAAGCTGACCCAAAAGACAAGCCATGCCTTCTAAAAAGAACAGCATCGGACGACACACTCGCAACGCTACATACATCAAACAAAAACGGGCAGAACAAACGCCAGAACAGAAACACACTGCGCAGCAGAGACACAGACAACAGGTCACTGCACGAACGCCAGGAACACCACACACCGACAACTCCATAGGACTTCAACATCCCACCCACCAGAACAACCCACAACGACACAGCCATGACCCCACCAAGACCATAAGTAACATCAATTCCAACCCTTACATACTCAGACTTTCTCGCATCTCCTAAATAGGGCACAGCAATGCGTGCCGGGTACAGCTAGTTCTTATATAAAACTAGCTGTACCCGGCCACGCTTTGCTGTGGCTGACTGTGGTGGTTTCCACAGTGAAGTCCTGAGAAAGTAGTGGTATTAGACTCAGTTGGAAGGGACTCCCAAAGGTCTTCTAGTCCAGCCCCCCTTTATGAGAGGCAGACATATTGAGTTACTATTTAATTAGTATTGATTATTAATATTTTTGAGTCAGTTGAAAGGGACTCCCAAAGCTCATCTAGTCCAGCCCTCCTTTTATGAAAGTCACAAAGATTGGAGTTACTATTTTACTATTATTATTTTTATTATTATTATTCTCAGTTGGGACTCCCAAAGCTCATCGAGTCCAGCCCCTCCTTTATGCCAGGCAGGAATATAGAGTTACTATTTTATAATTATACATTATTATTATACATTATTTTTATACATTATTATTATTTTATTGGACTAATTTTAAAGGGACTCCCAAAGGTCATCTAGTCCTGCCCCCCTTTTTATGGCAGGTAGGAAGATGGGAGTTACTATTTTATTATTATACATCATCTTCATTATTATTATTTTCATACAATTAGTGAGGGGGGGGAGGAAAGAAAGGGAGGGAGGAAGGAAAGGGAGGGAGGAGTGATGGAGAAAAGGACAGGAAGGAGGGAAAGAAGTAAAGGAAGGAGAAGGGAAGTAGAGAAATGGAGGAAGGGAAAGAAGGAGGGAGGGAAGGAGAGGGTTGGAGTGGATGGGCTTTAGGGCTCCCTTCCAATTGGTTAGCCATCTGTTGTGAGGGCTTTGATGGTGTCTTTCTGGCCCATGAGGTTGGGCTCTTTTGCAAGTAATGTGAGTTGGATTGCAACCCCTATGACCCCCACCCTGGCACCTGCCTCCTTCCCTTGTGCTCTGGGAGTGTGTGTGTGGGATGAAGAGACTTGGTGTGTGTGCAGAGAGTGTGGCCTCCCTCCCTCTGTTTTTGCCTTCTCTCGCTGTCTCTCTCTGTCCTCCTCCTCCTCTTCTGCCCTTGCCTCCTCGGAGCTCTCCTTTCCCAAGGCCCGGCGCTGTGTGGCTCTCCCTCCCTCCCTCCCTCCCTCCCTCTCTCTCTCTCTCTCTCTCTCACACACACACACACACACACACACTCACCAGGGAGGGAAAAGCGCTGCCTGGCTTTTTAATGAGGCAAAGCGCCACCAGAGCCCCTCCTGTCCCTCCTGTCGCTGCCGGAGAGAGAGAGAGAGAGAGGGAGGAAAGAAGGTGGCTATGGCTGCATCCACAGCTGGGGCTCCTCTCCAGTAGCACGTGCTTATGCTGTGGAAGGTATGGGAAGTTTGTGATGAATGTTTGTGGCCTGCGTGTTTGGGGCGATTGTTTTGCGGGTAGACTGCTTGAAGGAGGAGAGGGGTGATTGTTTTGGGGGAAAGGATGTGGGAGAGGAACGTGTGAATGTTTGTTTTGGTGTGTGGGTGGCCTGCGTGTTTGGGGCGATTGTTTTGCGGGTAGACTGCTTGAAGGAAACCCCCTCGATCCTAGCAGCAGCTGTGGCGGCGGGGAAGGAGGAGTGGCTGAGGAGGGGGTCCTTTGCTCCTCCTCAGCCGCTCCTTCCGTCTTTGTCCCCGCCCGTTCGCGATCGATCGGCGGCGGCGAGGGAAAGAGGAGAGCCGCTGAGGAGGAGGGGCTAAGGAGCAAGGGAGGCTGCTCCTTCTCTCAGCCCTCTCCCTCGGCCCTCAACGTTCTAAAAGTTCTCGCTGGCAGCGGAGAGGCTGGGGTGGGAGTTCTGATGGCAATTTTTGGGGATCGTTTTTTGGGGTGTTGGGTGGTACGTAGGGTCGGGTTTTTTGGCGTTGTCTGTAGCCAGTGTAATGGTCCAGTCGGTTGTAAAGTTTGGTGTTTCTGCGAGCCATAGTTTCTTTGTCTATATACGACATTAAACGGACTGAGCAAATTTATAGATATAGATTAAACATGATTCACCCATATAGTTGGGTTTCATTTTGCCCTCCTTCTCAATTCAACATTTGTCATATTTTACAACCCACTTCAAAGATGGATGAGACTGTTCCCTAGCAAATGGGCAAAGTCTCTGGTTTGCTGCTTCTGTGCCTGCATACTTTGCGTTACTGTTTCCATAACAAACATCTGGAGGGTATCTATGAAACAAAGAACCTGCCTTAAAGTTACCAAATTACTGGGTACTGCTAATCCAGGCAGATGCAGAACAGCTTTGCAGTACCCAGCACAGTGCTTTCTTCAGCTGGCACTCCTGCCTTGGCTGGTAAGCCTCCCCTTTGGCTGTTCTCTTATTTCTGAATTGAGTCCAAAAGGTTGCTGTGCCAAATAAAGTTTGACTTGATATGAACTCTGATGCCTGGATGACTCATTACTCCACTGCCCCATCTCAACTTCCAACTTTGCCTTCAAAATACCTCTGCCAAATCAGGTCTCTCTTTTGGAAGGGCAGCTATTACCTGGAATGATTGAGAGGAGGGAAAGGATCACAAGGAGAGAGTAAAATCCCCACTGCATCTTCTGAATCTTCCTACACTCCAAAGGCCATCTGTGACAACCTGGCCCTTAGGACATTGGGGCAGGGTGGACCTTGTTATTTTAGATCCCACCCTAAACGCCAAAAGTCTCCAAGTGGAGGCTTTAACCACTTAGAACGCTGCCACCAACCTAAAAATACTTTTAGGATTTCTTTTTAAATAATGGTTAATCTAGGCTCGAAATCCACAAATAAACGAAGAGTTTTGCTGAGGTAAAATCTTTCCCCTTTGACTGGGAATGTGGGAAGGCTGGAACTGGCACACTCTGAGGTAATGAGGCACACTGAAGGCTTTCTTGTAAAGTTAGCAAATAACACGTTTATTAACTGAACAGGCAGATCTTAAAGCACAAATGGGTAATGGTTATACAGAATGGTGCAAGAGCGTGTTGGTTATATAAAATAGTTCTAGAGCGTAATGGTTACTAAAGATTGCTTTCTTAGATCTTCGTTATAAAACTAGACAGTTCTAAAACTTGTCTCTCCAAACTTCCTCTCACTCTAATATCAAAACTAGACTTGAGTAGTCTTCAACTAACTAACCTAGTTAGTTCCCTGAGCTAACACTCAGTCTACCAGAAGCACCCTAGCTAGTAACTCTATCTTAGAGTTTTCCTATAGCTTGCTTCTCCAGAGATGTGAGCTAACCAAAAGCCTGTGACTGACTACCGGTCAGCTCTCACACAGAACTTTTCCTGTCAGTTTACAAGACAACTGTCTTCTCTGACTGCCCACTCTCAGCTCTGTCAAGAGACTGCTTTCTCTTACAGCTCTGACAACCGACTGCCCAATAAGCTACAGTTTTTCCCTCTCAAGTAGCTCGGCACCTCCCCTCAGCTCTGAGCCACGCCCAGGCAGCTCTCTCTCTCTCCCCCCCCCTCCCTGAGAAGGATCCAAGCCACTCCCCATTCCTGGCTATTCTGTTTTACCATGGATGCCAAACTGCTATGCTGGTCTGGGCCTAGCATAAAATGGGTGAGTCCTCACACCATCCAATCCAACCCCATAATTTATTTATTTATTTATTTGTTTGTTTGTTTATTGGATTTGTACACCACCACTCCCAAAGGCTCTGGGCGGTTTACAGCATAAAAGTCAAACACAAATGGATAAGGCAATAAAACAGCAAAAGTCGATAAAACACAATAAAACACTGACGGGAATCACAAGCAATCAAACGCCAGCCTAAATAAGTGTGTCTTGCAAGCTCTGCGAAATGCATTCAAATCTCACAGAGCTCGTGTCTCCGAAGGCAGTGCGTTCCATGGTGTAGGAGCAATGATGGAGAAAGCTCGCCGTCTAGTTGAAGTTAGCTGAAAGGATTTCACACTGGGAATGGTTAGAAGATTCAAGTCTTCTGAACGGAGCAATCTCGGGGGGTTATATGGAATCAGGGGATCCTGTAAGTACACTGGCCCCAGACCATAAAAGGTCTTAAACCAGGGGTGCCCATTAGGTAGCTCGGGAGCTACTAGTAGATCTTCGGCCCTCTTCCAGGGGATATTCAGGCCTCACCAGCCAGATAGGATGCTCCTGCCATGCGCGCGCACACCCTGCGTGCCAGCGCGCTCCTGCTGCTGGCTTCCGCTCTCGCGGTGCTTCTTTCGCCTGCGGGGCATTGCAGGAAGAAGGAAGCACGAGGCGGGGCCTCTGGAGGGAGCGCCCTGCCTCCCTCTCATCCAGAAGCAGCTGTGCAGCCTCCGTTGCCGGCGAGACAGGCAGGGCGGAGCGCTCCCTCTGAATGCCCCGCCTTGTGCTTTCTCCTTCCTGCAATGCCCCGCAGGTGGAATAAGCGCTGCGCAAGCTGTAAACAGCAGCAGGAGCACGCGCGGTGACGGGAGTGCGTGGGAGCGCATGGCGGCGGGGGCAGGTAGATCATTTGGACTTGGTTGCTTTAAGAGTAGCTCGCACGCTGAAAAAGTGTGAGCACCCCTGCCTTAAAAGTAAGAACTAACACCTTGAAGGTGATCCGGCATGCAATTGGTAGCCAGTGCAGATCCTGCAGGATTGGAGTAATGCGGCACGTCGCAGGCTCCCCGCGAGTAGCCGAGCTGCAGCATGCTGCACAAGCGTGAGTTTCCGGATCACGGTCAATTTACATGACCCTGCCCACTGATTTTCCCATAACTCATTCCTATTCTTTTCTATAGTACACAGCAAACAGTCAGTCAGTTTATTATTTCATGAGTCGCTTCCCACTAAAGTGCTCTAATTTAAGGGACTGTATATCTTTTGAGCAACAACAACTACAACTGCAAATTCTACTTCAAACAACCATCTTCTGCTAACCAGATATATTTTTGTAGTGGCCTGTCTTTATCCTTGGCTGTTCAAAGACATGGTTTCTCGGTTTAACAGCTGAGCTATCTGTGAGCTATTACATTAATGTTTTATGAATATCACTTGTCTTAAGGTTTGACTTCTAACAAGGTCATACCATTCTTTTGACTAGTGGTTTTCAGGTGGTCTCTATGTTCATAGAGATTCACATTTGCCAAACAGAGGTGACATCATTTTTAACTTTGCAATAAGGTTATGGTGCACAGGAATTTCTAATAGCTTGTGGACTTTCCAATATTTCTGGCCTTAGGGACACATCTGACCCTCAACCCAGAGGCGGATTTAACGGTAAGCGAAGGGAAGCAACCGCTTACGGGCATCACGTGGCCCGGGGCGCATCCAGCTGGAAAAAGCTCCTCCCTCCGGCCCCGTGTTGCAGGGCAACCAGAGGCTCCGGGCAGCCGGGCCCGCCCCACGGCAATGGCAGGCCCAGATTAAGCCCTTTTGGTGCCCTAGGCCAAAGGCTCCGGCTCCGCCTCTTCCTCCTCGCGGCTCCGCCTCTTCCTCTCAGTGGCTCCTCCTCCTTGCCAGCGCGAGGAGGGAGGAAGGAAAGCCCCACCCCCCGGAGCCGATGCCGCACATGCGCGGCAGTGGCCCCGAGGGCGGGGCTTCCCTCCGCGGCTCCGCCCCTTCCTCCTAGCGCCGGCCTGAGGAAAAAAGCGATCTTCGGCTGCTTTTGCGCCTGCGTGCGGGGCGCCATAGACTCTCAGAGGCAGCGGAATGGCCTCTGAGAGTCTATGGCGCCCCGCGCACAGGTGCAGAAGCGACCGAAAATTGACTTTTTTGAAAAAAATGGGGGGGTTGGATCTGGCACCCCCCCCCATGGCTGCACCCCTAGGCCATGGCCTAGTGTGGCCTTATGGATAATCCGGGCCTGGGTAATGGCGCATGTGCAGGAGCCAGCTAGTTTCACGCATGTGCCGTTCCCGGGGGGAGGAGCTTTTTGCAGCCGGAGGTGCTCCGACTCTGGCCGCTTCCAAAACGCTCCTCCTTTTTGGCCCTGCGTAGGGCACATGCGCGAAACTAGCTGTCTGCACGCATGCATGTTCCGGCGCGCACACGCCCATGTGCAATCTCCACCAGGCTAGAGAGCCAGGGGGTGCCAAAATAGTGTTCGCTTACTACTTTTTATTACCTTCGTCCAGTCCTGCCTCAACCTGATCTCATCCAGTCCTTGACGCAATTCTGTTCAAGCCTCTTTGGTATGACCACCCCTTTCCTTCCTCGTTCTTTTTCTCTCTCCCTCTCTTCAGTTGTATGCAGCCTTTCTCCAATTGGGCAACGGTCAGCTCCCAGAGACAGCCAACTTAAATACATTCCCAATATGATGTAAACACAACTCAAACCATTTTATTTAAATCATTTTATAAGCAAGCAAAAGATAAATAAAACATCTAATCTAAGGCTCCCTGCTTAAATGTTAAGAACCTGTTTAAACATCGTTGCCTGCTTAAACGCATATTCCCCTTTGAGGATAAAACACAAAGGTTACCAAAGTCATATGCTTTCCCACATACGAAAAATAATGTCAGGGAGGGGATGGGGTGGTTTTCACTGAAGCAGAAAAGGCTGAGGGAGAAGTTTTTAAAAGAAAACATTTCCACAATGCCACGATTCACTTTCTCCATTTGGCAGTCTCTATTAAACCTTGAAAAAACACAGTAATAAATCCAGTCATAGACCCAGTTTCAAAGGAGTATATTTCACGATGGTGACATGCAACAATTACACAAAAAGTCACACGCAGATTAATACGTTACCAAGTGTTACTGCACATTTTAAACCAGATACAAATCTAAAAAATAACTCACTAAATGAAGAATATTTCATTAGAAAAAGGTGATCCACATTGAAGGGTGGCCAACATTTCCGTTCTAGATACATTTACACCAGTGTTTTTCAACCTTTTTTGAGCCGCGGCACATTTTTTACATTTCCAAAATCCTGGGGCACACCACCAACCAAAATGACACAAAATGACACTCTAACACAGTAATACATATAGTTAATATGTTTTTAATGTATTTATACACTCAGTGTGAAACCTGGACCTGTTTCGATGAACACAACATAGATATCCTGGCAGGAATGGCAGAAAGACACAAACTTCCCACACAGAACTCCCATAACCAAGAAAATATACTATAAGAGCTTAAATGGCTGAGGGGGGAAAAGGGAAAGGGCCTGAGGCTGCTAGGAATGGTGGGAGTTGGAGTCCGAAACACCTGGAAGGTCCAAGTTTGCCCATGCCAGCTTTCGACAGAGACCTCTTCCTCCCCCTTCCCCTTCACACCCTTTCTTCCCCCTCCTGCCGAACATTTACTTTTTCTTTTACACTGCTGCTTCTGCTGCCATTTTGACCCGAGGGGGCAGCGTGAGCGTGTTCAGGGGGGGGGAGGGAGAAAGACATGACCCGTGCGGGCGCTACTGCGCAGACTCACCCCAGAGCAAAGCGAGGCAAAGCGAGCAGAGCGAGGCTGGGAAGAATGGAGCCTGAGTGGAGAAGAAAAAGTGTTTGGCAGGAGGGGGAAGAAAGGGTATTGGAGGTTCCCATTTCCCACGGCACACCTGATGATCGCTGACGGCACACTAGTGTGCCACGGCACACTGGTTGCGAAACACTAATTTACACAACACGTTTATAAGGCCAGCTCTGGTCATAGGAGGCACTAGTCATGAGTTCTAGTTCCTCCTATTCCATTCACATGTAGACAACCAGGAGGAATTGCTGCATTTTTCTGCAACAGTAGTGGTGGAACAATATCTTCCATATTAGGATAACTGTATCTAAATCAAGGGAAGTAATAGTAACAACATATTCTGCTTTGGTCAGATCTGGAGCATGTTTAAAGAAGGGCAACCAAAATGGTTAAAGATCTGGAAGGCATGAAAGAAAGATGAAAGGCTGGAAATTCCTCAACTTAACGTTAACAGGAAGAATCGCTTCTATTAAAATGAACGTTCTTCCGAAAATGTTATTTCTTTTCCAGAACATTCCAATTATAAGGACCAACCATCTCTTTATTACATGGAGAAAAGATATATTAAGATATCTTTGGGAAGGAAAGAAGTCAAGAATAAGTTATAAAACTCTTACGGATAGGAGGGAGAGAGGAGGACTGTCCTTGCCAAACTTAAAGACGTATTACGAGGCAGCAGTATTATCGTGGGCAGGGCCGTAGCCAAGATTTTGATTCAGGGGGGTGAGTTTGGTTCGGTAGGGGCTGAGACTGGGTGGAAGAGGGTCTACCCTAGCAAACCTTTTGTATTGTTATCCCAATAACGCCATGAATGTGGGATATAATGAGCATGGTGATCAGATCATGATATGAATAAACATAACAGTTTAAATAATGTACCAGTAAGGCCTTTTCGCGGACCACCCTGAGAATTTCGGGGGGGGGCTGAAGCCCCTTAGCCCCCCCTGGCTACATGCCTGATCGTGGGTAAGCGACTGGGCCATGCTGCATAAAATGAAGATGCTTAATCTAGAAGGACAGGACATTAGAAAAGGGTGGCACGCACACTTGTGGCGAGACAAAGCAAAGGTGGGAAAAAAACTTTTCCAATCATTATATCAGGGCGGCACTTTTAAAAGTTTGGAAGAAATATAAGAACAGATTTTATGACAAAACTTCGCTATGGATCTCTCCAGTAGAGGCGGAACCCAAGAGAGAGATTCCATCAAAAAATTGACACACTTATAAAAGCCTTCTACAGAAAGAGGGATCCTCCTGGAGGTTGAAATCGTTGGACGAGTTAAGAAAAAAGGATGAAGGAATCTCCTGGCTTCAATATTTCCAAATGATGGAACATTTTAAAATAGACATTAAAATAGGTTTTACCGAACACGACACAATATGGGACAAGGTAATGAAGGCAGAAAGGAAACAAATTAAAATGCTCTACAACCAGCTGCTGGAATGGGACACTGAACAAGATCTAGTGAAAGAAAATATGATAAGCTGGGCGAAGGACCTGGGGCACCAAATAAGACTAAAAGATTGGGAAGACATTTGGAAAAGGAAGATCAAATACTCAGGGTTTACAGCGGTGACAGAGAACTGATATAAGATGTTCTTCCGCTGGCATCTGACACCCTCGAAACTAGCGAAGATCTATAAGCATGTAAGTAACAAATGCTGGAGATGCCAAGATCATAAAGGAACGTACATGCACTGCTGGCGGGACTGCCCAAAAATTAAAAAATTCTGGAAAACTGTACATACACAGAAGCAGAAAATCCTGGAATATAAGGTACAGCTCAAACCGGAGCACTACCTACTCAACATAATGGATGAAGACATTGAAAAAAAAACAAAGACAAGCTTTTCTTCTATATCTCAGCCACAGCCAGACTGGTCATCGCCAAAAACTGGAAAAACAGAGAACCACCAAAGATAGAGGATTGGCTAATAAAAGTAAGAGAACTAGCAGATTTAGATACTCTAAAGGATCTAGTTAATGATCAGAGTGGGAAAAACAAAGCCGACTGGAAACAAGTACTAATGCATCTAAAGGAAATTAAATTACAGTAATAATAAGAATCTACCCAAGAAATTCCCAAAAGAATAGAAAGAGAAGAGGCGTAAATCAGAAGGCATAACGGAAGATTTCAATATGCTGACAAGACAGGAATTCCGCAGACCGGACCGGAAGATGGACATTCGTAGTCTTTCTGATTCTGAATCTTCTATTACTTTACTTTAACACTCTCCTCTTTTTAGCTCCTCTTTTCTTTTTCTTTTCCCCCTCTTACCTTTTCTTTTTCTTTCTTATCCTCCCTATGCTCTTTCTATACTCTCCCTCTTTATACTCCTTCCTCCTTTCTTCTGTCTATTTCTTTTTCTTTTCTGTTCAAAGCTCTGAAGTTTTATCTGTATACCGTATTTTTCGCACCATAAGACGCACCTGCTGATAAGACGCACCTAGATTTTAGAAGAGGAAAATTGGAAAAAAATATTTTGAGCCAAAAAGTGGGCCCCAACGCTTGCCTGCTTGAAGCGCGGCCTGCCCACCTGGAAGGGTGGACCCTCCTCGGTGCCCTCCGCCATCCCTAAGCCTTTTCCATTGGCCGCCTCCTCCTCGGTCCCGCCTCCCTCCTCCGCCTCCTCCTCCTCCGTCGCCACCCGCCCGCCGCCCACCTCCGCCGCCGCCGCGCTCTGCCTCTGCCTCCCTCCCTGCCGCCGCCTCCGCCCGCCACCGCCCGCCTCCATCGCTTTCTACCTCTGCCTTCCTCCCTACGCCACACATGGGGCATTAGGTCCCAGCGCGCGTCTGACGCGTCTGACGCCTGACGCAGGCGTGCCTGGCGCTGACGCAGGCAGGCACGCCTGGCGCCGCTGGAACCTACTGCCCATTTGCGCATGGGCAGTAGGTCCCGAGCGCCAGGCGTGCCTGCGCGCCAGCGCGCCAGGCACGCCTGACGCCAGACGTCAGACGCGCTTGGGACCTAATGCCCATGCGCGACGGCGGCGAGGGAGGGGAGGCAGAGGTAGGCGACGGCGACGGAGGCGGGCGGCGGCGGTGGCGGCGGGTGGCGGCGGCGAGGGAGGGAGGCAAAGGTAGGTGGCGGCGACGGAGGCGGGCGGCGGCGGGCGGCAGCGACGGAGGTGGGCAGCAGCGGGCGGCGGAGGAGGAGGCAGAGGAGGAGGCAGGACCGAGGAGGAGGTGGCCAAGGGAAAGGCTTACTATCGCCTCCCCCCTCTCGCTCCCATAAGACACGGCTGATTTTTCCTCCTACTTTGGGAGGAAAAAAACTGCGTCTTATGGTGCGAAAAATACGGTACATGCGAATACATATACAAAAACACACATATATTCACATATACACAAATATATACACCTACATGCACACACAAAACACATATATACAGACTGGGCCACATGGAAAGAGGAAAAGAAGGAAGAGGGGATAAAAGGAAATAAAAAGTGAAAACAGGAAGGAAACAGGGAGGGAACACCAAAAGGAAGAAACAAATCCCAAATCATCCTGAGCAAACTGCTAAAGGACTCTTAATGTTATCAACAAGAGGCAAAATGGCCATCTGTCAAAAGTCCTTTGATTGTGCTTTCCCGCCATGTGGGTAGAAGGGGTTAGCCACAGACTATGGCACAGCAACGCGGCGCGGGTCAGCTAGTTGGCATTATAAAAGTCCTCCCCCGCAAAGGGGTCCCTAAGTTCTCTACTCACAGCTAGGCTGTTTTCAACTGCTTAAGTAAGCAGAGGCAAGGCTGACAGCTGGCTGCCCAAACCAGCCGGGGGTCTCGAACCTGTGACGTTCAGTTGATAGGATCTTTAGCAGCTGTTGTTCTAACTGCTGTGCTAAACCTCCAGCCCTAGTCCTACAGAATTATATTTCCTTCCTATCAGCTTTACGAAGACTGTTTCCTCCAAAGCAGGAGCCCTTAAGTGCAGCCCAACTAGGGGGGAGGGGGAGAGATCCTCTGGGCTTTTTCTGATCTTTCACAGCCACCAAATTAGCAGGGAAATAATGCAACACTCTTTTCAATGAGCATTCTTCTCTCAAAACAACAAGTAAATCCCAAGAGTGGACTGCTCTCATTTTTAGAGTTTGGAAGGGTCTTTTCTTGCGTTTTGTAGGTTGGTGCAAGTCCAGGTAGCTTCCAATGGCAATAGGTTCAACACATTCAAAAATCAGTATGATGGGAAAGATTAGTCTAGATCAGTGTTTCCCAACCTTTTTTGAGCCGCGGCACACTTTTAACATTAAAAAAATCCGGGGGCACACCACCAATCAAAATGACACAACATGACACTCTAACACAGTAAAGAATGGCTGGGGGATGGTGGCCTGCTGGGAGCAGCTGCTGGGAGTGCCGAACCCGGGAAGAGGAGCCAGGCCGCATCATGCCCCGCCCCCTCCCTCGGCTCCAGTTCTCCCAGCAGCTGCTCCAGCCTTGAGGGAGCAGTGCCAAGCCAGCGGTGGAAGAGCCAGCACAATGCTGACTTGGCACTGTCCCCTCAAGGCTGGAGCCGCTGCTGGGAGTGCCGAAGCCGGGGGGGAGGGGGTGGAGCCAGGCCATGCCATGCCCCGCCCCCTCCCCTGGCTTCAGCTCTCCCACAGAGGAGGAGCATGAGCGGTAGACGGGCTTCAGTGGGCGGGGCTCCTCCTCCGCGCGGTTTCAGCCATGGCACATGGAGGCTGGCTGGGGAAATGGCCGAAGGAGGCGGTGTCTCGGCCCCTTCTTTTTCTTCGCTGCCGCCCGGCCCCCAAGCAGCAGGAGTTCGTCAAGAGGTAGGGGGAAGGAAGGGGGGCAGAGAGCTTTTCTCGCAGCACAGCAGGAGGTCCATCACGGCACACTAGTGTGCCGCATCACAGTGGTTGGGAAACACTGGTCTAGATCTTTAGGAAAGTACGTCAGGGTGGGAATTCCTCACTGGAAATAATTCACAAAGAGGCCCAGGGGAATAGGCTTTAAACTGGGGAAACAAAAATACAACCCGGTTTTCAAAGTTGCTGGGTGTGGTCCAGGATTGACTGACTCATTGGGAAGCTGAATTTTCCCTTTGTCACAGCTTTTCTGATCTGTTCTTGACATTCTCATAGACTTGTGATTTGTATGCTGACTTAGAAACATCTGCAAGAAATAGATAGGACAACATGACTACGCCTGTTTTTCACTTGTTTACCATTTCAGCTAGAGAATCCTTTCCATCCCTCACCCAAAGCTAACACCCCCCTCCCGTCTGCATCAAAATAATAGGAATGTTATGCCTTTCAGCATTTTACAGATGAAAACTGGGACATGTGTGGCCAAAGGCCACCAGACTGTTGTCAAGATGGAGTACGTTATTAATGTGGAAAAGCAGAAAAGCTAGGAGTCAAGCTGTGAAAGATTTTTCTAGTTAATGTCCTAGCTTTTATATTTCAACAATGTTGTACTTACGTTTTAGCTCATAGGTTTTCATTTTTCATTTACATGTACCACATACCTGTCAGAGTGTGATTTTCAAATGTTTCTGCAATTCAACCATTGTATAAGATGCTGTGTTGTGTAACCAGGCATTTATAGAGTTAAGTAAACAAGAGCTAAAAGCTATGTACAATGGTAGGATGAACAGACAACAGCACAAGGCTAATAAACAAATATAGATATATATATAATTGAATTAAATTTCAGTACATACGTGCACCTGGGAGGTAGACCCAATAGACAAGGTAAATCCTGAGCACTAAGGAACAGGGGTATTCCCCAGGAACAACAATCAGGCAATATGTTTCACAACATGTGAGTCCCAAAGTTCAAAATGATGAGTAATAAAGTTCCTGTAGTGCTGCAGAGTCCGTGCTCCTAGGTGTATACCAATTGTAAATCTATAGATGGGAAGATAGGAGAGATAGTTCAAAGGGTCGGGTAAGTGAAGGGCATTCAAAGGAAAAATTCCAGGATGCGGGAGACAGTCAATGGGCGTCTCCTAGTCACGATGTGGATGTAGAATCGCCGACGGAAAGCATTCGCTGTTATTTTCGGCCGCTTGGAAACCGTTTCGCCGCTTGGCTTTTTCAAGGCGTTAATGTAACATAATGGTGTCCCATATTTACAATTAGAGAGGTTCGACCGACCTAACCCAGCTTCCACCCACGGGTCACCCAACTTCAGTGGAAGCTGGGTTAGGTCGGTCGAACCTCTCTAATTGTAAATATGGGACACCATTATGTTACATTAACGCCTTGAAAAAGCCAAGCGCGAAAAAACCTCTGGAATTTTTCCTTTGAATGCCCTTCACTTACCCGACCCTTTGAACTATCTCTCCTATCTTCCCATCTATAGATTTACAATTGGTATACACCTAGGAGCACGGACTCTGCAGCACTACAGGAACTTTATTACTCATCATTTTGAACTTTGGGACTCACATGTTGTGAAACATATTGCCTGATTGTTGTTCCTGGGGAATACCCCTGCTCCTTAGTGCTCAGGATTTACCTTGTCTATTGGGTCTACCTCCCAGGTGCACGTATTTATAGAGTTAAAACAGCACAAGTGGTGTCCAGCACTGTTTTGACCTTCAGCTGTGTAAACATACTGATAAGGGAGACGCTGAGCTTTTTGAGTTAGTCTCCATGCTGATTCCACTGTGAGGTGCAAGCTGCCGAATTGCTCTGTGTGAGAATGCTTTACTTTGCTCACTTAATCAATGAAAGAACTTTCTAAGTTCAGGCCTGGCTTCGCTTCATCACTGGCACGCGGACAATACCATGACTTAGTGTACATTTTAAAATTATGCTTTATTTGTATTTACCATATTTTACATATAGAAAATGTTGTACATTTGGTGTCATTTTTTAAACTGTTTGTTACCTGCCTGGTATTTTTGGTTCGTATTTTATTCATTCTAGGAGAAATGGCAACAATTTACTTTTTCCCAAATTTATTTATTTATTTACTTTATTTACTTTATTTATATTTCGCTCTTCTCACCTCGAAGGGGACTCAGAGTGGATTACAGTACACCTACTTGCAGACAATCCCTGCAGTTCAACATAATAATAATAATAATAATAAATTTATTACTTATGAGTCGCCCTCCACGGGAAGTGCTCCGGGCGACTTACAGGCAACACATAAACAATACAGCAGTGACAACAAATAGAGTGGACAAGGGGAGAACAGGAGGATGGGGAGGGGGAAGGAGGGGGAAGGAAAGGTGTCAGGGCCGGTGTCCTCTAGAGTCCCGTCCTGCCATCAAAGGGGGTGTCCCAAAAGAAGTACCGGTATACAAGAGTCCATGGGGACCAGGGGCCGTGGATGCCCACCAGGGGGCCTACGCCGGGGACCCTGGTCCGACTGCAGATTGTTCCTTAAGGCTCTCGGGGAAGTCCGGTGGAGCCCTTGGAGCTTCAACTGCTTATAGCAGGAGCTCCAGAATGTCCGGGTGGGAAACACCTTCGGGTCACAGATGATAATACATCCTTATCTTTTGAAAGTTTCTTCTGTGCAGATCTTGATGCTGGGTGCCTCTTCCGCTCCTCCAATCGGCCCGGTGGGCCGACGGAGGACCTGGGCCTGAAGGCACGATCCTCACGGCGGGGGGCTCCACCTGCATCCCGCACAGCTCGGTGCTTCCGTGTCCGGCGGCGCCGCCTCCTTCTGCAGGTGGCTTGCTGCTTCCGGTCAGGGGCTGCGTTGTCGCTGGAATCCTCCAGGGGCGGGACTTCCGAGCAGGGGTTGCTTCCGGGTTCACAGAGAGATTGTAGTCCTCCAGAGGCGGGACTTCCGGAAGACCACCATTTCTGGGCCCCGCCTCCTCCTCAGAGTCCAGCACATGGCGGAGTGGAGCGTCCTCAAGGCCGGTCGCCATGTTGGGTCGCTCCATCTCCAGCTGACTCCCCCAGCTCCTCGCATAGCGACGCCGGCGAGCCCGGGAATTCGGGAGCGCCAGGCTGGCCGTGAAGTCGAGGTCTTCCAGCAGGTCCTCCGCATGCGGCCGGTAGGCCTCGGAGTCGTCCGGTGCTTCCTCGGTGTGGGCCGGGCAGGTGAGCAGCTCGCCTTGGTCATCAGGGCTCGAGCTCGGCGTTCGTGGGTCAGCCTGGCCCCGGAGGTTAGGCTTTGCGCTGCCACCGGCTCCTGGCAGGGGTTAGGCCGCCCACGGAGCTGGTGGGGAAGTCCCATGAGTGGTCACAGGCGAAGTCTGGGTCACCGCGGAGGTCCGACTGGAGCTCGTGGTGGGGGCCGGCCTGCTTGGGGGTCCACGGGGCGCATCACCCGGGGTGGAATCCGGGAAGTTGCGGGCATGGCATGCCCGACAGCTCCAGTATGCCACCAAACCTCTCCCGAAACTTCTCCACCTGGGCCGCGAGCTCATTGTATTCTGCAATGAGCTCTGCCATCAGGCAGGGGTCGAGTTGACCAGGGTCCGGTTGGTCGGGGGGTGGTTCCAGGGATTTAAGGAGCACCGACGAGGTGTTTCCCGGTGAATAGGCCTTTGGTCGGCCAAATCGGTCGGTGGTAGGGTCCTGGCCTTCTCGACGTGGCCTCCTCGGGGAGCTGCTCCGGCGGGGCCACATCTCTCGGGAAATTAATTCCCGGGCTGGAGGGGGGCTCTGCCTTCAACGGAGTCGTCAGGGGTGGTGGGAGGGGACATTTGCCCAGCGATCTCCTACCAAGCCTCCTCAGGAAGCGCGCACCCGACGCCGTTACCGGTCGGATGACCCAGCCATTCCTGGGCGCCATAGGTGTCCTCGTTAGTAGTCCAGATGCTTTCCCCAGCCAGATTACGTTCTCCGGTGTCTGTGGGTCACCGAAGGTGACCCTGAGTCTGGCGATCGACGCCATCCCCGGGGCAGCGGGATCGGCCTGATATATCCAGGGAATCAGAGAGATCCTGCCGGAGCTCACCCAAAGGGAGCTCCACAGCAGTCACAATACAGTACAGTACATACATGTTGACATATTAGACATTGACATATTATACACTGACATTGACAAACAGAGGCAAACTTTCTGGCCACCAGGGGTTGCTGTTGCGGATGGCAAGATTCACCCCCTTCCATTGCTCTCCTTCTTGCTGAATTGAATGGAAACTGCTTTTTCAAATCAGTTTGCAATAATTGAAATAATCTAGGGTATATATACTCAAGTACATGTCTTGAAATTTAGTCAAAGCAAGAGCTTAGCGCCTTTGACTCAAGGAAGGAGAGCGCGCCACGAGGAGGAGGAGTGGGGGGGGGGTGCGGTAGAGGTTGGTTTGGGGGCGTAATTCCAAAGTGTGGCCTAGGGCGCCAAAAGGGGTTAATCCGGGCCTGCCTGTGGGTAAGTTGAGGGTCATTCTATGGAGAGGGGAAAGTACCAATGCCATTTCAGAGGTCTAGCCATCCCTGAATGCCATTAAAAATGTCAGAAGTGGGATTGCTCTAGTGTTTCTTTTAGGTTCTCTCAGGAGAGACTAAACACTCACTTTTCAAGCTGTTTTTGTCTACTTACCTTTCTGGAGCCCTTTGAGATGGTTTTTATGTTTCTCCCTACAAGAAAAGATAACAAATAATCAAGCACACAAAGCACAACAAAAATGTTGTGTATGATGCCCTCCACTGGCCAGAGAGGCAATGTGCAGATCCCTCAAAAATATTGGGAAATGTGGAATCTATCTATCTATGTATATAATAAAACTCAGTGTTTGTGGCGGTGCGGTGGGAGGAATATGTGGCAGCGTTTCGATTGGCTGACACTGTGGGATTATTTGCATAAATGGCTG
>JARBWK010000001.1:189296593-189404410 GCA_030556195.1 Anolis apletophallus | reverse complement strand
CAATACAAAAGGTTTGCTAGGGTAGACCCTCTCTCACCACCCCGAATCAAAATCCTGGCTATGGCCCTGAGTAAGACTGAAATAATGGCTTCACAGTACCTTCCCAAGTGAGATCCATAGCTAAGATGAGTCCTGAGATTGAGCAGAAAGGCAAACAGATAACAAACAACAACTTTGGCGAAGGGATCTGCCAAGTCTCAGCACTGCTTTTACACCATGCTAGTGACAGCAGTGGTGGAGACAGACAAAATTTAATCCAAGCATCAGGTTTGATTTTCAGAGTTACACAAAGAAAAGACTAAGTGAGCATGAGCAGTATCTAATGCAGGAGTGGGCAATTATTTTTTCCAAGGGGCCACACGAGAGCCAAAAAATATTATGGAGGGCCGCACCTGAAGGCTGAACTACATTCTAATCTACATAATTTTTTATTTCTTTATTTACTATATATTACACATCATTAATATTAACATATTAATATATCAAGAAATATTCATATATTATTATTAGTATTAATATAATTATTACATTATAGTATATACTAGCTGAACCCGGCACGCGTTGCTGTGCCCTATGTAGTAGATGTGGAAAAGTATGTAAGGGTTTGAATTGATGTGTGTGTTGTGTGTGTGTATATATGTGTATGCTTGTGTGTCGGTATGGCTGTATGTGTGTTTAATATTTGGGTGTGTGTTTGTATTTGTGTCTGTGTGTATGTGGGGTGTTTGTGTGTCTGTGGGTGTATGGGTTTGTGTATATATGTGTATGTGTGTATATTTGTGTTTGTTGTTTTGTGTGTGTATATATTTGTGTGTGTGTGTATTTATATGTATGTGTGTTTGTGGTAATGTTTGTGTGTGTGTATTAATGTTTATGTATATTCAGTATATGTGTGTCTATGTATGTGTATATTTGTGTAGGTTTGTGTTCTTTTGTGCAGTATGTTGTTTTTTATCCATTGGAGTTTGTGTTTTGTGTTAGCTTGCCTGTGTCTTCCTTGTCCATCTGTTCTGGTTCCTGTTGGCCTCCTTCTCGCTGTGCTCCGGTGCCTCTCTTCCGTTCCCAGAAGAGGAGGGGAAGGGAGAGAGACCGTGCGGGCCCCTTTCGTAGGAGGAGGTGGAGGACGTGGGCCCGACCACAGCCCTCCTCCCTGCGAAGGTCGCTCTTTGGCCCACCCTGTGGCAGGGAAGTGGCGAGGGGGGGGGGTGATGGCGGCGGCGCCATGGCCGCTCTACGGGGCCCTTTTGCTCTCCTCCGCGGTTCCGTGGTGCTTCCTGAAGAGGACGAAAGGGGCCTCGCGCGATCTCTCCCTTCCCCTCAGCTTCTAGGAGTGGAAGGGAGGCGGTGGAGGAGCGAGAAGGGGGTGGAAGAGGCAGCCAGGCGCCGCCGGTATCGCTCCCTCTGCGTCGCTTCCCTGTCGAAGGGTGCGCTCTCCTCTGCCGCCTCTCTTCCGCTCCCAGGAGAAAAGGGCGAAGGGAGAGAGATAGCGGGGCCCCTTTCGTCCTCCTCTTTCAGGGAGCAGCACGGAGGCGGCGGAGGAGAGCGCAAAGGGGCCGGAAGAACGGCCATGGCGCCGTCGTCATCGCTCCCCCTTCATCACTTCCCTGCCACAGGGTGGGCCGTAGAGCGACCTTCGCAGGGAGGAGGGCTGCGTTGGAGAACGTTGCTGTGATCGGGCCCACGTCCTCCACCTCCTCCTGTGAAAGGGGCCCGCACGGTCCCTCTCCCTTCCCCTCCTCTGCTGGGAGCGGAAGAGAAGCAGCGGAGGAGAGCGAGAAAGCTATGAACTTCCTGTTTGTGTGTGAGGTATGTGTTTCCTGCCGAATTTGGTTTTGTGAGGGACAACTTCCGGGGAGTGTTTTGCGGGACAGGAAGTGGTTTTAGCGCCATTTTGTTTGTAGTTTTTGTGGGTTCCGGATGCCTCCATAGGTTTCCATGGGGTTTTTGGGGGGCCAGTTTTAGGGGTCTTCGGAGGTATGTTTTGGTGTTTTTTTGTGCCACGATTGTTGGTGTTGGTTCGTTGAAATGTGTGGGGTGGGTTTTGAGGGTCTGGGTGTTATGGTGTGTCCGTGCATAAGCGTCAAAAACGGACTCTCTCTTTTTATATATAGATATATAGAGACATCCTAATATATTGAAATTATAATATAACATTATATTATATTATTTATTATATTATAATAAAATTATTATACAATAATAATAAAAACCACTAAATTCAAGAAGACAAGGTGTGAACCAAGATGAAGGCTGACATCCTGAAGAGAGGAAGGATCCCAAGATGGAATGGCCCAATGGCCCTAGCCCAGAAGATGGCAAAGCGGACCCAGCCACCACCGCAGCAGAGGAGAACAGCAGGCGATCGGAGGCTGCAGGCTTCCGCCCGCTCTTGCCCCCAGCTGTTCCCCAGCTGATTGCCCTGTGGGGTCAAGAGGAAGGGGTGCCACTGCCGCCATCCCATCGCAGCCTCTGTGGAGACTTTGGAGTGCCTGCCATCCCTGGAGGCGATCCTGGCCTGCAGCGAGAGCATTCGGCATTCTGAGGCGGCTGATTGCCGTAGCGACCCGGAAGACGATCAAGTCTTCCGGGTCGCCACGGCTATCAGCCCCCGCAGGTCCCGGAGTGCTCCCGTTGCAGGCCTGGATCGCCTCCAGGGATGGCAGGCACTGCAAAACCGCTGCTCCTCCGGCCCTTCTGCCGACACAGGCCCCAGAGAGCCTGCGATGGGATGGTGGCAGCGGCACCCCTTCCTCTTGGCCCCACCCCCGACGTCCGTCTCCCGGGCTGGACATAATCGGCTGCCAGGCCGGATCCGGCCCGCGGGCTGTAGGTTCCCCCCCATCTAATGCATGCGTGGTGATCCTTATCTGAGGTCTATGTGATCTGCACAGAATGGAGACACAGATTGTTTATTGTTTACAAAGATGTTATCAGGGTATGCCACTGTAGCCATAACATCAAATGGGGTTGCCCTGGGCACGTAATATAGTGACGGCATTTCTAGCACAGCACAAATAGCAAGAAACAACACAGGCCACGGGTGAGATGTCCACTATTGTCAAAATGGAGTTAACTAGTGCAATTATAATAAACAGCTATATTTGTAATTCTTACTTTACGCCAACTAAGGCAAAATGTGAGACATATCAGAACATAAATGTGCTCTGTTAACTCCTGAAGCTCTTGGCACTCTGGAAGATATGGTAAGCTGTGCCTATCCTTGTTCTGTTGCAATTTCAGATGGAGGAGCCATGCAATCAAGTGGTCCACGCTCTGGTTACAACCCATATAGATTACTGCAAACCCGCTCTACATGGGGTTGCCTTTGAAAACTGTTTGGAAGCTTCAATTGGTCCAACAGGCAGCAGCCAGGTTGCTCAACAGAGCGGCTTTCAGGAAGCACACAGCCCCCCTGTTACGCCAGTTCTACTGGCTGCCAGTCTGCCACCGAGCACAATTTAAAGTGCTGGATTTAGCCTATAAAGCCCTAAATAGTTCCAGCCCAGATTACCTGTCCAAACGTATCTCCCCCTAGGAACCATGTAGGACAGTGTTTCCCAACCAGTGTGTCGTGGCACACTAGTGTGCTGTGAGCGATCATCAGGTGTGCCGTGGGAAATTGGAACCTCCAATACCCTTTATTTCCTCTCCGGCTGAACACTTTTTCTTCTCCACTCGGGCTCCCTTCTTCCCAGCCTCGCTCTGCTTGCTTTGCCTCGCTTTGCTCTGGGGCGAGCCCGCGCAGTAGCGCCCGCACGGGTCACGTCTTCCTCTCCCCCCCCCTCCTCCTGAACACGCTCACGCTGCCCCCTCGGATCAAAATGGCGGCAGAAGCGGCTGTGTAGAAGAAAAAGTGTTTGGCAGGAGGGGGAAGAAAGGGCGCGAAAAGGAAGTGGGAGGAAGAGGTCTCTGTCGGTTTTGCAGTGCCTGCCACCCCTGGAGACGATCCTGGCCTGCAACTGGCATGGGCAAACTTGGACCTTCCAGGTGTTTTGGACTCCAACTCCCACCATTCCTAGCAGCCTCAGGTCCTTTTCCCTTTCCCCCCCTCAGCCACTTAAGCAGGAAAGGGCCTCAGGCTGTTAGGAATGGTGGGAATTGAAGTCCAAAGCACCCAGAGGGCCGAAGTTTCCCCATGCCTGTTTTAGGGACCTTAAAGTGGTGAGCCTCCTTCCAACATTGTGATTCTGGATAGAAAACAAACAATGACATAACATTGTTTGAGTCCACAGTGCTCTCTGGGTGTAGGTGAACTACAACTTCCAAACTCAAAGTCAATTACCAAGCAAACCTTAACATTCTGTTGGTAATGAGAGTTCAATATGCCAAGTTTGGTTCCATTCCATTGTTGCAAGAGTTCAGGATGCTCTTTGATTGTGTGTTAACTATAAATCCCAGAACCTGTAACTCCCAAATGTCAAGGTCTATTTTCCCCAAACTCCATCTGTGTTCACATTTGGGCATATTGAGTATTCATGTCAAGTTTGGTCCTGATCCAACATTGTTTCAGTCCACAGTGCTCTCTGGATATAGGTGAACTACAACTCCAAAACCCAAGGTCAATGCCCAGCAAACTCTTATGGTATTTTCTTTGGTTATGGGAGTTCTGTGTGGGAAGTTTGTGTCTTCCTGCAATTCCTACCAGGATATCTATGTTGTGTTCATCTAAACAGGTCCAGGTTTCACACTGAGTGTATACATACATTGTAAAACACATTAACTATATGTATTACTGTGTTAGAGTGTCATTTTGTGTCATTTTGGTTGGTGGTGTGCCCCAGGAAGTTGTAAATGTAAAAAATGTGCCGCGGCTCAAAAAAGGTTGAAAAACACTGATTGAGGAGATTAAGATCATCTGGGGAGGCCCTGCTCTCAGTCCCACCTTCTTCACAAGAGCGACTGGTAGGGACGAGAGACAGGGCCTTCTCAGTGGTGGCCTCTCGGCTGTGGAACCCCCTCCCTAACGATAGAAATGTTGTAGATAAATAAATAAATAAATAAACTATACATGCAGCCTCTCAAGAGTGTACATGAGAACAAAGATGGCCAACTGCTTGTGACATGAAGCACCTTTCCCAATATATGTCCAGGATCAGTTAGTGGCCAAGAGAATTCTGGCTCAAAAAAAGAACCAATTTCCCAAGCTCTGCTCAAAAGACACACAGCATATTTCCCAGCCCAGACGTCTGGGAAAGGCTTTACCTTGTGAAATAGGCAGCAACCTACCATCAAGACCCTGTTCATTCGCAGTCAAAGTGAAGATGATCTCTGTCTTCGGAGAAAACTGGCATTTCACTTTCATCTCCTTGGTCTCTTTATTAAAGCAAATGTGAAGTTGTGTTGCCTTTTGCCCTCTGAAGATGCTGTGTCTCTCCTCTTTGCCTTCCTGCTGGATTTGTTCTTCACCTTCCCACCAAGTGCCCACATCCCTGAGTAGCCTCTTGCCTGAGATGGAGCAACTCAAGACATAGCATGTCGTATTGGCCTCGCTGCTCTCCAAAATTAGCTTTCTGCCTGAAAGAGAGAGCGAAAGTAAGATAGAAAGCTAGCCATCCCTGATGACTCAACACATTGCGTGTGCAAGGGTGACACACCTCGCGCCGAGGACAATAACACAGACGCAAGTGGTTGGATGAAAATGGCCACAACTCATTTATTGAAAACAGAAACAAAGGGTTGGTGGCCACACATGGGTCCTGGATCAGGGTCGCACAGCCCCCACGAATGTCCAAAGGCGTATGCAAGCCTGGGGTGCGAGCGACCCAATGCCTGTCCATGGAAACTCGTCACCCCCGGGGGGCTGGGCATTATCCCCCTTACAACCAAGGGGCGATAAGCCAGCCTGATCAAGGGGCCATGCCACACGCCAGTCCCGGATTACCCATAAGGCCACCCTAGGCACCTTTTGGGGAGCAGCAGGTCCGGACCCCCCAGTTTTAAAAATCAAAAAAATATCAAAAAATTCAAAAAAACCCAAAAAAAATTCAAAAAAATTCAAAAAAATTCCAAAAAATTTCAAAAAAACCCAAAAAAAATTCAAAAAAATTTTTTTAAAGGGCGCATGCGCGCGGTGGCGTAAGCACTATCCATGGCTGCCCCCTCCTTTGCTCTGCTCCCCTTGGCTCTGCCCCCGCACTTGGCTCCGCCCCGCCTCCGGCTCCTGCCTTCTCGCCAGAGCAAGGAAGAGGAAGGAAAGCCCCACCACGGAGCCGATGTGGGGCCTCCCCATGGCCCCTCCCTCCCTCCTAAAGCCGCGATTTCAGCCACTTCTCAGGCCGGCATAGCGGCTTTAGGAGGGAGGGAGGACCCGACAAGGAGGTGGGGGCGGAGCCAGGGGTGGGGCAGACCCAGGGGCAGGGCTGGGGTTGAGCGGGGAGGAGCCGGGGGTTGGGAGAGGCAGAGCCGGGGGTGGGGCGAGGCAGAGCCGGGGGTGGGGCGGGGAGGAGCCGGGGCAGGGCGGAGCCAGGGGCGGGGGCAAAGCCTTTGGCCTAGGGCGCCAAAAGGGCCTGATCCGGGCCTGCCACACGCTAAACACAGAGTTGTGACAAAGAACATAATAACGCATAACCATGAACAATGCAACAATGACATGAAGAATGAACAAAATGGACACCAACAAGCAATGCAATAAGTAGGGAGGGTGGGAGGAAAAACAGAGCTGGGCTCCACGTGCAGCCTGGGCAGCCCCGGGCGGCCTTAAATAGGCTGCCCAGGCGGAAGTGACGACCACGCGGCGCAAAGATGGGGCCGGGCAGGGCCAGCCCCGTCATTGGCCGCCCGGCATTTGGTGGCGGGAAACTTTCCCGCCACCCCAGGTGCTTCTGGGAAGGAGAAGCCCCTGCATCTCTCCTCAAGATGACGGCGAGGGCTACCCCGCTCCGCAACCCACTCGGCTGGTAAGTCAGCCAAGCACATTCTGGCCCCAGGAAACTGCTATCTAATATAGGACCGTCTTACCCCCTGACAGTCTTACCATTTACTTGGATCGCTTTGGCAACATTGTATTGGTGCAACTGGGTTTATGATAAACCTTTTGGGGGCACATAATATATCATTGTGACCTAATAAATACTCTTTGATACTATTGCTATACTCCTGTGTATACCTGAATTGGATATGGGACACATATTTGGATCAGCCTAGGACTGCCTTTAACCATTGGATTACTTCCGGCATTGCATGACATAAGGGAATCATCCACCACTAGGACTGGATTTACAACATAGAATTGAGTCTGCATAGAGGGCCTGCACACACTGTTTGGTGTTAGATCCCAGACTCTGATATGGATCCATTAGCTCGGCGCCCGCCTATTTAGGCCTGCGCGCCATCCGCATCTGCGACTCCCTCTCCGATAGCCAGCTGCCAGGGTACGCGTGACGTGTATCAACCGCGACCCATCGTTGTCTCGGCAAGCCCTTGGTTGGCTGGGAATGCGGAAGCAACACACAGGGCCAATCGCCGTGTTGCTTATCGCTCCGGGAGTCGTCCATCCAGCCTCCCTATTATCGGGGAACGACCAGCACCCGGGCCCGCGCAACATCAAGGAAGACGCAGCTGCAGCGCGACCGGCGTGGATTAGCACCATCGTTCACTCAGTGATCTTCTCATCATGTCAGCGCCACTTGATCTGTTTGTTGCCCTAACGGACCAAACCTCGCACGCCATCAGATAAGAGCAGCATCTGGCGGGCTTTGAACTGGAACCGCCCTTTGAGGTGCCAGGCACCTTCCTTAACTTTGATATGGAGAGCCGGATGGTCATCCCTGAGGAAGGAGGGACCCAGCAGGGGGCGGGCCGGGAGGGCTTTTGAAGAGACTCTGCGCGGGAAAAAGTTAGTCTATCTTTGCTTGCCCTGGATTAAGGACCTATTAAACTACTTATCCTTCAGCACCGTTTGGAGTGAGCGTGGTTCATTAGACCCCCCCTTGCCAGAGCTGACACATCATGTCTGACCGTATCCTGTAAGGGGAACGACCAGGAGGTCCACCACGGCGGACTCCCTACATGTTTATGTTTGATGTTTTATGCCATATGTGTTTGAATTCCATAGTTTTTGAGTATTGTATATGAGTGGATGATCGCGACCTCCTCTATGCATTACCTCGGTACCTTTGAATGGTGTTCTCCTGCATGTTCTGGGAATAGGAATACGTCTGGAGGCTGAGGCAGACCATATTTACGGTGGTCCCATTACTTATACACAGCAGATAGCCCAGTTATACATATATGAAACTTTTGCATATGCATTTGATATTGAGCTGAGACATCTATTTCAGGTTTAGCTACTTATGTTTTCTAACATCTACGAGGCGCAGAGCTTTCTCTATTGTGGTGCCATCCCTTTGGAATACTCTGGCCCTGCGAGACCTGTCAACATTTTGCAGGGCGCGTAAGACACATCTATTTCAGCTGGCCTTCAAATCTTAGCTTTCGTTTTAATTAATTACTAATCTCTCTGTTTATGGTGTGTTTTATGGTGTGTTTTATTGAAGGTTGTGACCCACTCCGAGCCCTCGGGGAGTGGTGACATACAAAATCGAATAATAAATAAATAAATAAATAAATAAATAAATAAATAAATAAAATATAGCAGGTTTTTGGCAGCAGGACATTTTTGGAGCTATTTGGTCCAGAAAGGGACATTACCAGCAAAAAGGCCACTTTGGCCATTTTTTTCAACTGCAGTTCGTTCAAACCAAGCACACATCCACACTGAGCAATTAATGCAGCTTGGCTCCCCTGCCTGGCCTTGCAAGAAAGCGAGGCGAGCGGCAAGCGGGTGGGGCGAGCGGCGGCGGGGCGAGCGGTGAGCAAGCGGCAAGCGGGCGGGGCGAGAGGGCGAAGCAGGCAGGCAAGCAGGGCGACCAACGGAGAGGGAGGGAGGGGGGAGAAGAGGAGGAGGAGGCCAGAGAGCGAGCAAGCGCATCGTTAATAAGTGAACTATACATCCCAGCAACTCCAGCTCCCAAATGTCTATTTTCCCCAAATTTCCCCAGTGTTCAAATTTGGGCATATTGAGGATTCGTGCCAAGTTTGGTCCTGAGTTTTCCATACTTTCAATGGGGTTTGATCTCTTCCTTTTCCGTCACGAATCTCAAAGGCTCGCTGTCAGGAGGTTTTTAGAAACCGGCGCTCCCCGCTGGATGGTATAGTACTGTAAGACGCTCTCTTCGCATATAGTCTTCAGCAAATAATAATCCAAATGGGCGAAGGGAGACGTTCACACCAAGATTGAGTAATCATATGTACAGGCCCGGATCAGGCCCTTTTGGTGCCCTAGGCCAAAAGGACCATCTGCTGCCGCCCCTGGCTCCGCCCTGCCCTGCCCCGCCCCGCCCCCTTGCCGACGAGGAGAAAAGCCCCACCCCTGGCTCTGCCCCGCCCCGCCCCCACCCCACCCCCTCACCGGTGAGGAGGAGGAAAGCCCCACCTCCGGCTCCGCCTCGCCTCCGGCTCCGCCCCCGGCTCAGCCGGCACGAGGAGGAGGAACTAAAGCTCCACCCCCGGGGCCTCCCCACGGCTCCTCCCTCCCTCCTAAAGCCACCATGCCGGCAAGGAGCCGGGGGCGGAGCCAGGGCAGAGCCTTTGGAGCGAGCAAAGGGGGGGGGATGCGCGCATGCACACTATATATTTTTTAATTTTTTGAATATTTTTTTCAAATTTTTTCCCGATTTTTTTTTCTTGGGGGGGGGGGGGTCCGGACCTGCTGCCCCCCCATGGGTGTCACCCTAGGCCATGGCCTAGGGTGGCCTCATGAGTAATCCGGGCCTGCATATGTATGAAGGCAATTCATTCAATGCAAGCCGCGATGGAACTCACTGAATGGCCACACCCGTTTCGCCGTGATTGGGCTTCACTATGTCTCTTTTCCGTGATGTGTGTGTTATGAACTAATATGTATATGTACCCTGTGTTGATACCTGGCATTCATTTGGTTGTCCGCTTTTGAAGAAGCCCAATCACGGAGAAACGGGCGTGGCCATTCACTGAGTTCCGTCTTACAGTACTATACCACCTAGCGGGGAGCGGCGGCTTCTGGAACTTCCAGGCTCTTTCCTTCCCGCAAAAAGGAAAACATTCCTCCATGTATTGTATCTCTTTATAATTTGGATTCATGCACGGCTTGTACCCCTGACACCTAGATTGAATCATCTCTCCACTGCTATGGATCCAATTGAATGTTATCATTAATTATTTCTGCTATGTAGCAGGGCATTTTTCCACCATATTATTTAGTCTGTTATAACGGGAGTGGCTACACAGCGGTTTTCCACTTTTTGAATACTACCTGGAGAGCGTAGCGTCTACGGCTGGGATCTATGTCAGCGAGATCTTGGTTATCTGTTGGATTATTATGTTGCGGTTACTTGCTGTGGATGTGAATCGGAGGGTACACGTTTGTATTTATATGCCTTTTTATTGGATGGAACTGTCTCACCACAATATGTATGAGCTCCCACCTTGGGTACTTACCATTATATAACGAGATTATCTCCAGGAGAGTGTTTTTTTGTATATTTACGGCGACTATAAGTATATGAATACATATTATTGCTATTGAAATTCCACTTTGCACATTTCCTGATTGTGTTGTGTGACACCACACCCTGTGGTTGTCGGTTCTCAGGAGTCGTTCCCTATTAAAAGAGCTGATTTGCAACCTTAAACAGCCCTTCAAACATGGAATACTTCAGTAAGTGCTTTCTTTTCCTTTGAAATTTAAATGCTGTGCCTTAAAACTATTGTCCTCACGTGGTGGGCTTTCATGTAAGTGGAGTGATGAATCTA
The DNA here is from genome assembly GCA_030556195.1 of Anolis apletophallus. Classification (NCBI taxonomy): domain Eukaryota; kingdom Metazoa; phylum Chordata; class Lepidosauria; order Squamata; family Anolidae; genus Anolis; species Anolis apletophallus. Next base: position 189,393,619 of record JARBWK010000001.1, on the reverse strand, counting down.
ATCCAGATTTTAATCTGAATTTTAAAGAAGACTAGCTGACCCGGCCACGCGTTGCTGTGGGATTTTTTTTAAACTTGGGGACTGTGTGTGTAGTTATGTATATGTGTATATGTGTATGCGTGTATATGTGTGTACTTATGTATATGTGTGTTTGTATATGTATGTGTGTGTATATGTGTTGATGTGTGTAAGTACAGGTGTGTTTATGTATGTGTGTATGTGTATATTTGTATATTTCTGTGCATGTATATATATGTGTGTATGTGTTTCTGTGTTCCTTTCTTCTCCCCTCTTTTCTTCCTTCCTTCACTCCATCCTTCTAACCTTTCCTTCCTTTTCCCTCCCCTCCTTCCTGCTATCCTTCCTTTTTCCTTCCTTTCTTCTCCCCTCCTTCCTTTCATCCATTCTTCCTTCTATCCTTCCCTTCCTATCTTCTCCCCTCCTTCCTTCCATCCATCCTTCTATCCTTCCTTTCCTTTCTTCTCCCCTCCTTCCTTCTTTCCTTTCCCTCCTTCCTGCCATTCCTTCTCTTTCTGTATCAGTCCTTGCTCCCCTTGTCTCAGTCCCTCCATTCCTTTCCCTACCTTTCCCTACCACCACCAACATTCCGACTCTCTAAACTGGGTGGGGGTGGGCTCCCAGCCTACATTTTAACTGAGGGAGTATTTGCATAATGCCTCTAATTGATCAGCTTGACTAACATTCCGATGCTGTAAACTGCCAGAGGGAGGTGGTGTGGGGAATCATGGGAGTTGTAGCCCTTAATGTTTTTTTTGGATTTGTGGCAGTTGGCTCTTTTGGGCCGGGGGGTGTTTTGGTAAACATACCTCATAAGGTTTTCTGGGTATGTGGCCTGTTTTTGTGTGTCAGCCTTGTGTGGTTTCTTTGTCTATAAGACTGGAACCACCACATGAAGGAATTTATATATATAGATTAGCAATACAGCGGAACCTCTACTTAAGAGAGTCCCAACTGAAGAGTGTTTTGAGTGCTTTGATTGTGCTTTTCCTGCATGGCAAGGGGTTGGATTGGATGGTCCTTGTGATCTCTTCCAACTCTATGAGACTATGACTCTATTAACTAAGGGCCTGTCTACATGGACAAAAGTATCTGTACACTTTGTTTTGGCTGCTATCTTGACACATCTCTTAAGCCACATTAAAATGAATTGACTTTTACTCCAAATTCTAGCCAAAGATATTTTATTCCAAAATGCTGGCCAAAGATCTGCAAGTTTTCTACTTTTTTTGGTGTGGTTATTCCCAATTGGCGGTGTCACATTGTAGCTGGGAGAAGAGTTGGAGTGGTACAAACTGGTTGGTGGGAGGTGACCAGATTGGGAAGTTCATGTGATCATTTCCAAAAGGAAGTTAGTTTGAATTTTAAATTTGAAAATGTCATTTTTAAAAGGAAAATGTATGAAAATACTTACAGTGACAGTCATATATACTCGAGTATAAGCCGGCCCGAATATAAGCCAAGGTAGCTTATTTTACCACAAAAAACTGGGAAAGTGTATTGACTTGAGTATAAGATGAGCGTGGGAAATGCAGCAGCTACTGGTAAATTTGAAAATAAAAATAGATACCAATAAAATTACATTAATTGAGGCATTGGTAGGTTAAATGTTTTTGAATATTTACATAAAACTGTAATTTAAGATAAGACTATCCCACTCTGATTAAACCATTATTCTAACCTTCAATGTAATTGTGCTTAACGTATCTTACAATAATAGTAATAGAGTGAAATAATAAATGTAATAATATTAATAATAGAGTAAAATAATGGAAATGTAATAATAACAGTAATAATAGAGTAATAGAGCTCTTATCACTAATAGATGTATTTATTTATTACTAGCTTGGGGACCCGGCCCTGCCCGGGTTATTTGAGAAAGGCATTGTGTGCCAAGGTTGGTCCTTATCAGTTGTTTATTTGGCTTGTAGTGGTCTCAGGAAGTGAGTGAAGGTACTTCAAGTCCCATAATCCATGGTCCATCCTCCTCCAAATTTCACCAGGATGTAGAGTGGGTCATGGGGGTCCTGTGTGCCAAATTTGGTCTTGATCAGTTACTGGATGAGGGTCGCAGCAGTCTTGGGAAGTGAGTGGGGGTACTACAAGTCCCATCATCCATGGTCCATGCTCCTTGATACTGCACCAGGATGTAGAATGAGTCATGGGGGCTCTGTGTCCCAAGTTTGGTCTTGATAAGTCATTGGATGAGGTTGGCAGCGGTCTTGTGAAGTGAGTGGACTTAAAGTCCCATCATCCATGGTCCATCCTCCTCCAAACTCCACCAGGATGTAGAGTGGGTCATGGGGGCTCTGTGTGGCAAGTTTCGTCTTGATCAGTCATTGGAAGGATGGTAGCAGCAGTCTCGGGAAATGAGTAAAGGTACTTCAAGTCCCATCATCCATGGTCCACCGTCCTCCGAACTGCACCAGGATGTAGAGTGGGTCATGGGGGCTCTGTGTGCCAAGTTTGGTCTGCACTGGTCATTGGATGAGGGTCGCAGTGGTTTCAGGAAGTGAGTGAAGGTACTGCAAGACCCATCATCTTAGAACTGCAGCAGGATGTAGAGTGGGTCATGAGCACTCTGTGTGGCAAGTTTGGGCCTGGTCTGTGATTTGTAGGGGCTGCAGTGGTCTGAGGGAAGTGAATCGGGTGAAGGTAAAGCAAATCCCATCATTTGTGGCCCATCCTGCCCTAAACTACACCAGGATGTAAAGTGCATCATGGGGGATTTGTGTGCCAAGTTTGGTTCTGATCCGTCATTGGTGTGGGCCACAGTGCTGTAAGGAAGTACTGCAAATCCCATCATCCATGGTCCATCCTCCCTCAAACTGCACCAGGATGTAGAGTGGGTCTTGGGGGTTCTGTGTGCCAAGTTTGGTCTTGTTTTGTCACTGTTGGGGTTCGCAAAGTGTTTTGGAGTTAACCTCGCACCATGCCTGAGTGCCTCAGAACTTTTTCCTTGCCCCCCTCTGCTATTTGAAACTGTTGGAATGTTCGTGGAGGCTGGGAGCCACCCCCCTCTGGCAGTTTAGAATGTCGGAATGTTGGTGGTGCTGGCCAATTAGAGCCAGTTATGCAAATAATCCCACGGTTGGAACCAATCGAAATGCTGGCACATATTCGCTCGACCGCTCGGCCGCAAACACTGACTTTTATTATATGTAATAGATTTCAGAAGCAAATTGAGGGCACAGTTCTATGTAACTTGTAGCATATAACTACTAATAGATGACTGTTTATGATAATGATAGCGTGAACACAATTGTTAAGTTGAATTGCAAAGCAAGAAGGGAAAATTGATGCCATTGGATGGATGGGATAGGTAAGGCCCTTGGCCAGTGGCAACTGATACACACACAGAGACACAAACACACATATATTAACAAGCATAATGGGAAGAAAAAACAGCTAATGACAACTGATGTACGTATATTCACATGCATGTTGGGGAAAGTGCAAAGTGGCCAATAGTGCATATGAGAAAAGGGTTTCCACAACCAAAGTAACATTGGGGTGAGTTCACTGGTTGTCATGTGAGATCGTGTAGGATGAAATTACCAAGATGTGCATTGCTTCTTGTGGTATTAATGAGGCAAATACTGGGCCTTTGTATCCGGGCTTTTTGATGCAGGTGTAGACATCAAAGGAACTCAAACTTGGATCCAACTATTTCCTTTATTCCTGGAAGCAAAGGGCAAGGAACCAATTTGGCCTGAGCAATGAATTCAATGTAATAAAGATTGCAAATAATAACTTCCAGGAATAATACTTTGAAAGTGATATGTTGCTCTTCAGGAATGGCGAAAAATACAAACCAGGAAACCACTAAGTGAAGGAGTCATGGCAAAGAGGCAGCAGTCATCTGGGGAATGCTCCGAGCATTACAGCACCACAACAAAGGACATCAGTTGCATACGTGCTGTTAATAGCACATAAGGGAATCTGCAGTCATTGGCTTGGGTTGTTGCGAGTTTTCCGGGGTGTATGGCAATGTTCCACTCACATCTATAGCAGGCATTCTCAGAAGTTGAGGGGTATGTTGGAAACTAGGCAAGTGAGATTTATTTATCTGTGGAATGTCCAGAGTGGGAGAAAATCTCATACTAAAAAGAAAACAAGTGTGAATGTTGCCATTGGTAGCACCTTGATTAGCATTTAATGGCCTTGCATCTTTAAAGACTGGCCGATTCCTGCCTGTCTTTAAAGCTGTTAGTGGGCCCTGATTGTTTCATGTCAGGAATACCCCTTTGTTTGAGTTTTCCTTTTAATTTACTGTCCTGCCATGAAACAATCAGGGCCAGCTAACACCTCCCAACAAAGGATCCCCCAGCAGGAATAAGCCAGGCTTTGAAGCTGCAAGGCTATTCAATGCTAATCAAGGTGGCAATTGCAACATTCACACTTGCCTCAAACAGACAAGATTTATTTCTCCCATCCTGGACATTCCATAGATATATATAAACCTCACTTGCCTACTTCCCAGCCAGGGGCGGTCCTACAGGTAGGCCAAGGAAGCGGCTGCATGGGGCGCCATCTGGGAAGGGGCGCCATCTGGGATGTTCCTCAGGCAGCGCCGTGGCTGCCTCCTTTTGGGCCCCGGCCTTGTGCACTCTGACGCCGCTTCTGGGCATGCGCGGAGGTTTTCGCGCAGGCGCAGTTGCTCCGGAGCTGAAATTGAGCTGAAAACCTCTGCGCATGCCCAGTAGCTCCTGTGCGCAGAAGCCTGTAAGCAAAGCACTCCCTATCGAGCAGGCAGGGAGTGCTTGCCCTCTCCCTTTATCTCCGCCCTGCCGCCGAATACAGTGACCCAATTGGGCAGGCAGGGGGCGGAAACAAAGGGAGAGGGGAGTGGAGCCAAAGGGGTATTGGCGACGTATTGCCTCCTAACAATTGACACTGGAAGTAGCCGCCGCGTGCTGAGGCGAACTCCCTTGCCAGGCCCAATCACATGTGAACCCTTCCACACCTGTGCACCTCCCCGCGGGCGCGCGGCAGCCAGGAACATCAAGGAGAGACAGGTGCAACTGCGCAGGCAAATAGTAATATATAATATTTTATTTTACTTTATTTTGAGTTTTATAGGAGTAATGAAAATATTTAGTAGAGGATAATTTTATTTAAATAAATAATTTTATTTATTATTTTATAATAATAATATATAATGTTATATTATATTATAATGTCAATATATTATAATATAATTATATTGTAATGTAGTATAATATAATTATGATATAATGTAGTATGAGTATGTACTATAATATATTGTATATACATTGATACAATATAATACTACTAATGTTATTGTGATATTACAATTGTATATTTGTTTTACATGGGGGGCCCCAAAATAATTTGGGGGGGGGGTGCCAAAACCCTAACCCATATAAAATTACCTTAGACCACCCGCGTTCCCAGCAGACCTCAGAACCTCTGAGGATGCCTGCCATAGATGCAGGCGAAATGTTAGGAGAGAATGCTTCTAGAACATGGCCATGCAGCCCAGAAAACTCATAGCAACCCTGTGATTCAAGCCATGAAAGCTTTTGACAACATATTCAATGCCTTGGTGATAAACACAATAAAAATAGCATAAAGTAACATCATTATAAACCCATAAATCACTATTTATTTATTTATTTATTTATTTATTCAAACTTGTTCGCCGCCACTCCCAATGGCTCGGGGTGGCTCACACACCAATCACAACAAAGCAATTAAAACAATTAAAACATCACAATTAAAACATCGGCATTAAAATATCGCCTAATCAGGCAAGGCAACAACAAGATGGCGTTTACAACAGAAGGAGAGACCAAACAACTAATCAGGAGGAAAGACTAAACTATTCAGGGCCCGAAAGCCTGCCGAAACAATAGAGTCTTGCAGGCTTTCCTAAACAAGAAAATAAAATTAATAATTAAATCAGTGTTTTTCAACCTTTTTTGAGCCGCGGCACACTTTTTACATTTACAAAATCCTGGGGCACACCACCAACCAAAATGACACAAAATGACACTCTTAACACAGTCATACATATAGTTAATATGTTTTAAAATGTATTTATACACTCAGTGTGAAACCTGGGCCTGTTTCGATGAACACAACATAGTAGTGCCATTCCTGGCAGGAATGGCAGAAAGACACACACAAAGGTCTTGCTCAACAGCTGTCAGTCATGGGAAAACTTCGGCCCTCTGGGTGCTTTGGACTTCAACTCCCACCATTCCTAACATCCTGAGGCCCTTTACTGCTTAAGTGGCTGAGGGGAAAAAAAGGAAAAGGGCCTGAGGCTGCTAGGAATGGTGGGAGTTGGAGTCCAAAACACCTGGAAGGTCCAAGTTTGCCCATGCCAGCTTTCGATTCCATCGCCACATCTATCTTCAGCCTCTGGCGGTTTGAATATATGTGATTATCTACGTGATTTTCTACCTTGTTGCTATGATTATGGTGCTGCTTCTTTAAATTGTCCGCAAACTGTTATTGTGTTATTGTGCGGATCCCGGAACTGACATTGGATAACATCATGAGGATACACTTTGTTTTTTTGTACACACTTCCGTGATTTCATCAAATATCATGAGTTTTCCGTAGAGGAGCGCTCCATGAACTCACTACTTCCTGGTTCGCAACTCCTCCGCTCTCTGTGGCGACCACTCCAAACTACCTTATGTAAGACTTTTGATTTTCTCCAGCAGGATTGGGTACTTCGAATGTGTTTTTTTGCGTATGATTATGTATGATAAATTGTGCATTTTGTACTGTGACGTAGCGGCGCTCTTTTAATAAGTAAGAGTATTGGAGGTTCCAATTTCCCACGGCACACCTGATGATAGCTCACGGCACACTAGTGTGCCCCGGCACACTGGTTGGGAAACACTGAATTAAATAATATAATTATCTAAAGCAGTCTTTCTCAACCAGTGTGCCATGGCACACTAGTGTGCCGTGACGGACCTCCTGCTGTGCCGCGAGAAAAGCTCTCTGCCCCCCTTCCTCCCCACTCCTGCAGAACTCCTGCTGCTTGGGGGAGGAGGAAGGGCCGGGCAGTGGCGAAGAAAAAGAAGAAGGGACCGGGGCGCTGCCTCCTTTGGCCGTTTCCCCAGCCAGCCTCCAATCCGCCATGACTCCCACCATGACTCTTGCCCCTCGCTCGCTGAAGCCGCGTGGAGGAGAAGCCCTGCCCACTGAAGCCGTCCACCGCTCATGCTCCTGGGGGGAGTGGGCGGGGATGGCGCGGCCTGTAGGAGAGCTGAAGCTGGGGGAGGGGGAGGGGCATGGTGCGGCCTGGCTCTGCCCCCTCCCCCGGCTTTTGCACTCCCAGCAGCTGCTCCAGCCTTGAGGGGACAGTGCCAAGCCAGCATTGTGCTGGCTCTAGCACCGCTGGCTTGGCACTGCCCCCTCAAGGCTGGAGCAGCTGCTGGGAGAGGTGAAGCCGGGGGTAGGGGCGGGGTATGGCGCAGCCTGGCTCTGCCCCCTCCCCGGATTCGGCACTCCCAGCAGCTGTTCCCAGCAGGCCACCAACCCCCAGCCGTTCTTTACTGTGTTAGAGTGTCATTTTGTGTCATTTTGGTTGGTGGTGTGCCCCCGGATTTTTTAAATCTTAAAAGTGTGCTGCGGCTCAAAAAAGGTTGGGAAACACTGATCTAAAGAAACATATATACTCCAAAAAAACCCAACATTACTAAAATGCATAAAAATTGGTGAAATCGTTTTAAATGATTTATAGCTGCCCGCAGGTATGTTGCCGGAGTTGAGGTCCAAAACACCTGGAGGACCAAGGGTTTGGAAACACTGTGCTATGCCTACTCTAGTGTGATGACGTGGTGTGAGTATTCTCCCTTTAAGGGTTCTACAGTTTACTTGACATTATTCCCAGGTTTTCTCTACCAGATGTCTGCAATACTTTTTCTAGCTGTGTATCATCTCAAAGCAAAGCAACCTGATGTTCCCATTGGGGTTCAAAGGCTTCTAGCATTACTTCCGAAACCCTTATACATAGGGTCCCTCTTCAATATATTCAGTGCATGTCTTAGGTGTCTTGTTGTTACGTTTATTTTTCAACCTATTTCCATCCCATCCCTATCTGAGCAATCAGAAATATTTTCACTTTCCTCCTTTGGACTGAGTTTGACCTGACCCTTCTCAGATCCTCTTGCCATTCCCCTTGGGTCCAATTTTAATACCATAATAATAACTATAATCATCATCATCATCTTTATTTAATAATAGGGACTCAGAGTGGTTTAATCAGTCATTCATCAGTGTTTTTACCTTTTTTTTATTTTTTTACATTTACAAAATCCCACCAACCAAAATGACACAAAATATCTAACACAGTAATACATATAGTTAATATGTTTTTAAATATATTTATACACTCAGGGAAACCTGGACCAGGTGATATCCTTGGCAGAAAGACAACAAAGGTCTTGCTCAACAGCTGTCAGTCTCTCTCTGTGTTCATGCATCAATGCAGGTAGAGAAGGAAGAAAGAAAACAGGAAAGAAGAAGGAAAAGAAAAGAGGGAATTAAGGAAAGAGGGAGGGAAGGAGAGAAAGAGGGAGGAAGGTTGGCCACAGCAACGCGTGGCGGGGTACAGCTAATAAATTTATACAGCTAATATATGTGTGTATGTGTGTGTGTGTGTGTGTGTGTGTGTGTGTGTGAATGGTGGGAGTTGTAGGCCAAAACACCTGGAGGAGGGCCCCCACGCCTGCCTTAAGTGAGCAAACTGTTAGTTTTCGGCCCCTGCTTAAAGGTGCCTCAATCTTGTGTCCCAAACACTCCTTGACCCGCCTTGGCTGAGTGCGAGGGAATCACGGGAGTGTTCGTTTGACACCATTCTGAGCCTCCCCAAACTTCAAATTCCGGATTCTCCAGCCTTGAGCCCTGGAAGACCAAGGGGTGCCTCACTGCATGAATGCTATGGTGTAGATCTGCCCCCAAGTAGCGGAGGGACCCGGGGAAGTCCCATCCCAGGATCTTCTCTCTCTCCGCGTGGCTCTTTCTGCCTGACGCAGTCTCCGCCTTTCGGCTCAAACCTTTCCGAGGCCGAGGAAGGAGTGGAGGGGAGGAGGAAGCCAAAGGAGGCAAGTGGTGAGTAGAGGCTGTGTTTGCAGGACTCAGGCAAGGGATCGAGCCCCGGCTAGGGCTTCCTAGTAGGACAGGAGGGCTCTCTCTCTCTCTCTTCTATCTCCAATTTCCCATGGCACACCTGATGATCGCTCACAGCACACTAGTGTGCCACAGCACACTGGTTGGGAAACACTGCCGTAAGGTGCTAGACCAGTGTTTCTCAACCTGGAGGTCGGGACTACTGGGAGGGTGGCAAGTGGGTGTCAGAAGGGTTGCCAAAGACCATCAGAAAACACAGTGTATGCCAGCCCTTGACCATGCAAGGCCTTAAAGGTTAGAACCAGCACATTGTGAGTAATACGGAAGCCAGTGCAGTCGGTATAGAGCAGGTGTTATATCGTTCCTCACGGGGGTTCCCGTGAGGAGTCTGGCCGTCACATTCTGTACTAGTCGAAGCCTCCGGGTCACCGACAAGGGAAGGCCAACATAAAGGGCATTACAATAGACAAGTCTTGAGGTAACTGTGGCATGAACCACTGTGGCCAGGTCATCCCTGGGCAGGTAGGGCGCCAGCTGCCTAGCCTGCCGAAGATGGAAAAAGGCTGACTTACTGACGGCGGAGACCTGGGCCTCCATTGTCAATAACAAGTCAAAAATGATACCAAGGCATTTATTTATCTATTTATTTATTTATTATTTGATCTTGTATTATTATTATTTCCATCATTTCTACCCCGCTTCTTCTCAACCCCCGGGGGGGGGGGGTGTGTGTGTGTGGAATTAGAGCGGCCTAACAACGGCAACGATTCAATGCCACATAGTATACATATAATAAAAGCAAACAGTTAAGAATAAAATACATTAAAATACAGCTAGAATTAAAATACATTAAAAATACAATTAACATTAAAATTCATCATGTACATTCACAACAGTTAAAACAGTATTCCATCCATAAGCATTAGGTCTTGTCCACCAGATTGCCATCTCAATCCAATCAAAGTGCAGTATCGTGCTAAAGTGCAAACACTTGGTCCCATAACCAGGATTTCACTTTTTTTTCTGAATGCCAGGAGGGATGAAGCTGATCGAATATCAATAGGGAGTGCGTTCCACAGACGAGGCGCCAACACCGAGAAGGCCCTCTCTCTCGTCCCCACCAACCGCATTTGAGATGTAGGCGGGAGCGAGGGCAGGGCCTCCCCGGATGATCTTAAGGTTGCAGGATGGGATGTAGCAGTTGATACGTTTGGACAAGTAAGCTGGGCCAGAACCATATAGAGCTTTAAAGGTCAAAACCAGCACTTTGGAATTGGACAGGCAGCCAGTGGAGCTGACACAACAGGGGGGTGGTATGCTCCCTGTATGTAGCTCCCGTTAGTAGTCTGGCTGCCGCCCGTTGGACTAATTGCAGTTTCCGAACTGTCTTCAAAGGCAGCCCTACGTAGAGTGCGTTGCAGTAATCTATTCAGGATGTGACCAGAGCGTGGACGACTGTAGCCAGATCAGACTTCCCAAGGTACGGGTGCAGATGGTGCACAAGTCTTAACTGTGCAAAAGCTCCCCTGGCCACCGCCGAGACCTGGGCTTCCAGGTTCAGCGATGAGTCCAGAATCACTCCCAGGCTGCGAACCTGCGTCTTCAGGGGGAGGGTGACCCCATCCAACACAGGCTGTAACCCGAGGGCTCGGAGCGGCTCACAAACATAACAGACTAAAACACCATAGCAATATAAAACACCATAAAAGTAACAATTTAGAATGATTAATACACAATTTAGAATGATTAATAGCTGGAGAGAGAGGTTCAACATCTATGGTGGGACAACCTAACCTCATCTAATCCAGGACGACCCAGTCACAAGATCTTCGTCTTTGCTGGATTCACCCTCAGTCTACTGGAATGCAGCCAACCTGTTACGGCCTCAAGGCAAGATGTGAAGTTATCAGGAACCGAGTCCGGTCAGCCGTCCATCTATAGAAGGAGCTGGGTGTCATCAGCATACTGATAACACTCCAGCCCATAACTCCAAACTAGCTGAGCAAGTGGTCGCATATAGATGTTAAATACCAGTGGAGATAGAATGGCCCCCTGAGGAACTCCACACATAAGTGGTGATTTTTCAGAGGACGTCCCATTCCATTTCACTCGTTGCCAGGAGTTCCGGAGGAAGGAGTCCACCCAGTTGAGGGCAGACCCTTGGACCCCTGAGGCAATGAGGCGGTGGGTCAAAAGATCATAAACAACAGTGTCAAAGGCAGCTGTAAGATCTAACAATACAAGTAATGCCGATCTGCCTCGGTCAAGCTGGCATTGCAGTTGATCCGAGATGGCAACCAGCGCAGTCTCAGTCCCATGTCCTGAACGGAAGCCGGACTAACAGACAAATGCTTACTGTGCTGACTACATTAGATGTTTTATTGTTGACCATGCTTTTAAATGTCTCTCTCTCGACATTACTTCGCGAACGAAGATTCAGGAAGGACTCATCCCATGCTTTTTACAAGTGCGTTGATGACTAAAAAGGCCAATCTGAGATAGGCAAGTTCGGTTGCAGAAAGCACAGCAGAAAGTCTCCTTGGGTGATGTTGTTTCCAAGTTGCGGTTCTTTCTGCGTTGTCGTTTCTCTTCGAGACCCATTAGGCATGTCTTCTCGAAAGAGGCCGCAGCATTGTGGATAGTGCGTCTTCATGCCTCCCGATGTGAGGCCAGGGTGGACCATTGTTGGTGATCAATCTGGCCGAGCCTGAGATGTTGTTTTAGGGAGTCCTTGTATCTCTTTCTGGGGGCGCCTCTCTTGCGCTGACCCGTGGCGAGTTCACCATAGAGTAGTATCTTTGGGAGGCAGTGGTCCTCCATCCTAGAGACATGCCCTGCCCAGTGCAGCTGTGTTCTCAATAGTATGGCCTCAATGCTGGCGATCCTTGCTTGCTCAAGGACAGCAACATTCGTCACATAGTCGGTCCAGTGTATATTTAGGATTGTGCGAAGACAGCGCTGATGAAAGCGTTCGAGGAGTCGTAGGTGTTGGCGATAGGTGATCCAAGTTTCAGACCCATAGAGGAGAATAGACAGTATGATAGCTCTGTACACACTGATTTTGGTGCTTTGCCTCAGGTGCTTGTTGCTCCATTTTGTGAAGCCTTCCAAATGCACTATATGCCTTTGATAATCTGTGATCTATCTCTTTATCAATCTTGGCATCTGAAGAGATGATGCTTCCCAGGTAGTGAACTGCTGAACGGACTTAAGCACAGATTTGCCTATGCTGACATGGGGATGATGGTGTTCTTCCTGTGGTGCGGGCTGGTAGAGAACTTCTGTTTTCTTCAGGCTGACTTCCAGCCCAAACAGGTCTGCAGCTGCTGCAAAGCCAGATGTTAGGTGCTGCAGAGCTGCTTCTGAATGGGCGACACGGGCAGCAGCATCAGCAAAAAGCAGCTCACTTTTTGTATTTGTATAGTGATTAGGTGTTCTATGTTTTAAATGTATTTGTATAGAAAGTTTGCCCATGCCTGCCTTACTAAGTCATTCCATTCTTTTTTTCCTGCTTAGCATTCTTTCCATTCTTGCTCCTTCTGGCAACGCTGGTTTTCAGCAATTATGCTGAGAAACAAGAAGAATGGATGGAGTGCTTTCATGATCCTGACTATGAGGAGGTGCTAAACATTGCCAGAAATGGTCTCAGCAAGACCTCCAAGCGAAAGACGGTTGTGATTGTTGGGGCAGGAATCAGTGGACTCACTGCTGCCAAATTGCTGAAAGATGCCGGACATCAGGTAACTATTGTGCAGCTACTCTATAGCACTGAAGCAGGTTGACATCACTTCAACTGCCAGGGCTCAATGCTATGGAATTCTGGGATTGATAGTTTGGTGCAGGAAGCACCCTTTGGAAGAGGAAACAGATGACCTTGGAAAACTACAACTCCCACGATTCCATTGCATTGAGTTGTGATAGTTATAATAGTGTCAATTTGCATTAATTCTACAATGTAGGTATACCCTAAGACAGTGTTTCCCAACCTTTTTTGCACCGCGGCACACATTTTACATTTGCAAAATTCTGGGGCACACCACCAACCAAAATGACACAAATGACACTCTAACACAGTAATACATATAGTTAATATGTTTTTAAATGTATTTATACACTCAGTGTGAAACCTGGGCCTGTTTCGATGAACACAACATAGATATCCTGGCAGGAATGGCAGAAAGACACAAACTTCCCACACAGAACTCCCATAACCAAGAAAAAATACTATAAGAGTTGGGTGGGCATTGACCTTGGGTTTTGGAGTTGTAGTTCACCTATATCCAGAGAGCACTGTGGACTCAAACAATGTTGGATCAGGACCAAACTTGGCATGAATACTCAATATGCCCAAATGTGAACACAGATGGAGTTTGGAGAAAATAGTCCTTGACATTTGGGAGTTACAGTTTCTGGGATTTATAGTTAGCACACAATCAAAGAGCATCCTGAACTCTTGCAACAATGGAAGTGAACCAAACTTGGCATATTGAACTCTCATTACCAGCAGAAGGTACTGAAAGGATTTGCTTGGGAATTAACCTTGAGTTTGGAAGTTGTAGTTCACCTACATCCAGAGAGCACCGTGGACTCAAATAATGATGGATCTAGACCACACTTGGCATGAATACTCAATATGCCCAACTATGAACACACATGGAGTGCCTTTATCGAGGTAGGTTTCATAGGGTTTTTATACTTCAACACACTAGACTCCCCCCCCCCTCCCCTCCTGGAGGTTCCAATTTCCCACGGCACACTTGATGATCGCTCACGGCACACTAGTGTGCCCCGGCACACTGGTTGAGAAACACTGCCCTAAGAAATACATGTCATTAATTTCAATGAAGAAAAAAAGAGAAAAAGACAAATTGAAGTGTTGTTTACATGTGTACAAAAATATTGTACACAATGCTCATCAAGGTGGCTAATTGAAACATTCACACTTGCCTCCAAAAGACAAGAATTCTTTCTCCCACCCTGGATATTCCACAGATATATACATTTCCTAGTTTCCAAAAAACCTCAATTTTCCTGGTTTCCAACAAACCTCATAGATGCAGGTGAAACGTCAGGAGGGAATGCTTTTAGAACATGGCCATATAGCCCGAAAAACCTACAACAATCCAAAAATATTGTACTCACCTCATATCTGGTACTGGTATGAAAATCTACTTGTTTGCATTTTGCAAGCATGCAATGATTTTTTTTTAAAGTACATTTGTGCGGAAATTGCATATTGGTGTTAGCGCATCTCTGTCTATCAGCATTTAAGTCCAAAAACAAATGACAGAGTCCCAGTTGGGTTAATCCAAAAAATTATATTATTCTTGTAGTACTTGATATCTTCAGTAAATCCCAGCAATATGGGCTATGCAATACAATGAAATAATAATTCAGGAAACATACCAGTTTCAGTAGTAAAGGGTCCAAGAAGTAGCAACCCAAAAAAATTTCTTAAAGGGACAGTGCCCACGGGATATGTAGTCCTTAAAGTAAGGGTGGTGTCTACTTCAGAACGGTTCTGAATGTTTCCTGAATTATTATTTCATTGTATTGCATAGCCCATATTGTTAGGATTTACTGAAGATATCAAGTACTACAAGAATAATATATATTTTTGGATTAACCCAACTGGGACTCTGTCGTTTGTTTTTGGATTTATCGCACAAGACACTACCGGCTACCGCATTTGTTTTTATCACCATTTAAGTACCAGACATGTTGCTTCATAGGATAGGCAATGACCTGTAAAGGCATTTGTATATAATGTGGACATATGTATATTCACATACATAAGGCAGGAAACAGAGTGGTCACGGCTTTGTGTCCCAAACAATTCAAAATATAGAAGACATTGTCACTGTGGGACTGTCCTTTAACACCAAAGTAAATTCGTATGGGGAAACATGTGGGTGGCAATGCCACACTCACTTTGATTTAATAAAGATGTGTGTGGTGTTAATAAACCACTATTGTCCACGGAAATGTGAGCTCAAGCAGATTTTTTTGCCCTATGTACACAACACCTAAAATAGCTTGTTGTTATTATTATATTTTTCAAATTCTGATTTAAGACCACCCAATCATGAGGTTTTCATGACAAAATTTATTCAGAGGAGGCTTGTTGTTGCCTTCTTTTTAGATTGACTTGTCCAAGATCACCAAAGTGGCTTCTGTGACTTAGAAGGGATTAAAAGTTGTTTTTCTGGAATCTTAGTCCAGCATTCAATTACACTGGTTCTCTAAAACAGCCATCACTTTAATAATAATAATAATAATAATAATAATAATAATAATAATATTGTCAAATACTTTCATAGCTGGAATCACTAGGTTGTTGTAGGTTTTTCGGGCTGTATGGCCATGTTCTAGAAGCAGTGTCTCCTGATGAGACCTCACAAGCTCTGGGGATGCCTGCCATAAATGCAGGCGAAACATCAGGAGAGAATGCTTCTAGAACATGGCCATGCAGCCTGAAAAATCTACAACAACCCAATAGTAATATACTTTATTTATATTCCGCCCTATCTCTCCGAGGGGATTCAGGGTGGATTACAGTATACATATACGGCAAATATTCAATACTGTTATACAGTTAATAAAGACAGACTGTACATAAACCGAGGAAAAGGCTTCCCACCTTTTTTCCATCTCTGGCATCTGGAGGCTGTGCCTGACTCCAGCAATGGGTGTGGGGGGGTGTGCTGTCACTCGATCTTCCATGCCAAGGAGCATTATTGTCTTTAGACGCTCTCCTGATGGAATCACCGGCATGTCCACAGTACTATTTATCTACTCACATTATTGTTTACGACCTGCTAGATGAGCAGAAACTGGGCTGGCGGTTGGGAACTCACCCCACCCTGGGCTTGAACTGTCAGCCTTTTGATTGGCGATATTTTCTGTAGCTGGCGGTTTAACCTGCTGTGTTAAAGCCCGACCATGTTTACATTTAAGGAATTACCTTGTGAAGCACACTATATTGTCTAGGACTCTGCAAAGCATTTAACATATTTATTCATTATATCTTGTTTTTCCTTTCCAATCCCAATCCCTATTTCTTCTCTTCACAATTTTGTTGGTAAGTTCAGGCCCGGATCATGAAATTTTGCCGCCCTGGGCCACAGTTCAGAATTACGCCCCCCCCCCCCAATGGCAGCCAATCGGGGGCGCTTGAGGCAGTGCTTAGCTGCTAAGCGCCGCCCCGGGCAACCCCCGATTGGCTGCCGCCGCCGCGCTAGCTTATCCTGCTTCTGCTATGCTTAGCAGAAGCAGGAAAAGGTAGCGCGGCAGTGGCAGCCAATCAAGAGCGCCTGAGGCAGTGCTTAGCTGCTAAGTGCCGCCCCGGGCAAGCCCCGATTGGCTGTTGCCGCCGCGCTAGCTTATCCTGCTTCTGCTATGCTTAGCAGAAGCAGGAAAAGGTAGCGCGGCAGTGGCAGCCAATCAAGAGCGCCTGAGGCAGTGCTTAGCTGCTAAGCGCCGCCCCGGGCAAGCCACTATTGGCTGTTGCCGCCGCGCTAGCTTATCCTGCTTCTGCTATGCTTAGCAGAAGCAGGAAAAGGTAGCGGCAGTGGCAGCCAATCAAGAGCGCCTGTGGCAGTGGTTCGCTGCTAAGCGCCGCCCCGGGCAACCCCCGATTGGCTGCCGCCGCCACGCTACCTTATCCTGCTTCTGCTAAGCATAGCAGAAGCAGGATAAGCTAGCACAGCGGCGGCAACCAATCGGAGGTTGCCCAGAGCGGTGCTTAGCAGCTAAGCACCGCCTCAGGCACCCCCGATTGGCTGCCAGTGCCGCGCTACCTTTTCCTGCTTTTGCGCGGCGGCGGCAGCCAATCAGGGGTGCCTGAGAGGTGGTGCTCGCCACGGCTCGGCTCCTTCCACTCCCTCCCTCCTCCACTTCAAGCCCGAAGGTCGCCATTTTGAAAAAAAAAATTTAAAAAATAAATAAATAATTTTTTTTAATTGGGGGGTCCGGATTTTCCAGCCCCCAATGGCTGCCGCCCTAGGTCATGGCCTAGGGTGGCCTTATGGATGATCCGGGCCTGGGTAAGTTATATGAAGAAATATTGATTGCCCCAAGGTCACCCAATGATCATCATAGCTGAATAGGAATTTGAGCTTTGACCTCTGCAATTCTAGCCCTACACTCTAGCCATCAATAGAAGATGCACCAAAAATACAGATTTCCTACAAATGAAACAAAACTTCAGTTCCTGAGTATACTAAAGCTATCAAGTATTATAAGCAGACTTTTGAAGCACAAGGTTTATGGGCATTTCCTTTCCACACATTGTTTTCCCTGCTATTTGATCTGCATAATTCAGGATGACAAGGACCAAGTCTGGGATCTTCCACATACAATAAATGACAGAGGGGGGAGTGCTGTTAAACAGCTGAATACAAACTAACAAGAAGCGAGTGTCGCAATATAGTATCACAAATGCTGAAAATAATATCAAATATCTTTATGTTTTTCAAGGCTGTGGTGTTTTATAGAGGCATATGTTGGCCAAGGTCATCCCACCATCTCGTGAGTACAGTGGATTACTGCATTTGTTATTTATACCGGTGATTACTGAAATGAATGGGTGACGACTTTGCTACATATGCCTCTATAAAACACCACAGCCTTGAAAAGGGTCAGCTATGACCGAAACAGGCGGATCCTACACGCCTCCGTGATCCCGTCGGCTGAATTACATGCCATCTGGCATGTTTATCCAATGAGGCTTCTAATATTGGGGGACGCTATATCGCCAATTCGGCATTAAAAGAAGGAAGAAGTCCCTTTAAGGAATATTTCCTCCCACATTCCATTCTCGGGCACGAGGTTTGCCCATATCTCGCGGGAAGGATCCCACTTCCGGGTTTTCGCTCCTGCGAGACGTTGCACGAGAACAGAGATGCTTTTGGGACTCGTAGTTCGTTTGAACTCCTCTTTCCACGAGTCGCCGCCTTCATCCGATGACTGTTACATCCATCGCTTGTGTGTATGTACCCTCAATACCCAGACTTTTGTATGCGCCCCTTGGTTATTGTGGTGTAAAATCTTCATGCTCGTGTGTATTACATCCGTGCATTTGCACAATACTTATTGTCTTACATGATTGCCCACAGGGCTTGTTTCGAGCACAGCTCTTGTGTCCAACATAAAGATATCTGATATTATTTTCAGCATTTGTGATATTGTATTGCGACACTCGCTTCTTGTTAGTTTATCTTCCACATACAAGGCAGGTATCTTGTGAGTTTTGTTGTTTATGGATATTATTATGCATAGTTACATTTTAATTACTTCTAGAGGAACAATAAAGACATGGTATCATTATCTAAAATCATTATTGTCTGAAATATTTTTTTCCTAGGTTCATATTCTGGAAGCCAGTGGCCGTGTTGGTGGTCGGATAAAGACCTATCGTGAGAAGGATTGGTATGTGGATGTGGGACCTATGCGTCTGCCCAAGCACCACAAGTAAGGAAGAGGTGACATGACAGCAGCTATAGCACAAAGCTATTCTTCTTCTGTGATCTCAACAAATTATGTTTCTAAATGACAATCTGAGTGTCTGAAACATCACCAATACATTATTATTAACAGTAGATTGCAAGTGGTTTCCACATGAATCCACTAACCTGAACTTCAAAGGAGCTATCCGAGGTGCTGAACCCTACCCCAAAGAAGTTCAGAAGTATGGCCTGTGGTTAACTGTTGTCAAGTCAGCTTTGACTTATAGCAACCCCATGAATGGTAGACTTCCAAGTCTTCCTATCATTATGAGCCCAGCTCAGGTCTTGCAGACTCAGAGCAGTCATGGCTTCCTGGTCATGTTTGCTGGCATGGCTGAATGGGCGCCTTTATTACCTTCCCGCTGAAGTGGTACCTATTGATCTACTCATATTTGCATGTTTTCAAATTGCTAGGTTGGCAGGAGCTAGAAATAACAGTGACCCGTGGCTTTGAACTGCCAACCTTTAGGTCAGCTGATTCAATAGTTCAATGGTTTAACCCATTGTGCCACCATGGCCCCAGTGTGGAACACATCTCACCACACTAAAACAGTGGATGTGGCTCTTAATGAGACATGTCGCATTATCACGGGGTATCTGCGCCCTACATCACTGGAAAAATTACACTGTTTAGCTGGTATTGCACCACCTGACATCCGCCAGGAAGTAGCAACCAATAGTGAAAGGACCAAGGCTGTGACATCTCTGGCCCATCTCCTATTCCGGTATCAGCCAGCACACCAACGACTTAAATCAAGAAATAGTTTTCTAAGATCTACAGAGACACTCACTGGAATACCTCAGCAAGTGAGAGTCCAAACGTGGCAGGCTAAAACCCAGAACCTCAATCCATGACTGATACCGAATGAGAGACTCCCTCCTGGGCACACAGAAAACTGGGCAACTTGGAAGGCACTGAACAGGCTGTGCTCTGGCACCACGAGATGCAGAGCCAACTTTAAGAAATGGGGCTACAAGGTGGAATCCACAACATGTGAGTGTGGAGAACAGCAAACCACAGACCACCTACTGCAATGCAACCTGAACCCTACCACATGCACAATGGAGGACCTTCTTGCAGCAACGCCAGAGGCACTCCAAGTGGCCAGCTACTGGTCAAAGGACATTTAATCAAATACCAAGTTTGCAAACTTTGTGTTGCGTATGTTTGTTTTTTAATGCAATACAATTGTTTGGGTCGCTCCTGACATGATAAATAAATAAATAACTACCATGGCCCCTTACACTAAAACAAAGCACTACTAAAATACATATCACAAATACACACATGCACCTTGCGCCACCATGGAGGAGGAGGAGAAGAAGTGTGCGGACTGATGATGATTAGAAGAAGGAAAATGCGAAAAGGTTTTATTGAGATCTGTATACCTTTATAAAACGGAATGTTTGTATGTGTGTGTGTATGTATGTGTGGATATGTGGCAGGAGGGCGGAGTCCTTTGGCGGATATGTGGCAGCTATTTGCATAAAGTCCTGTGCTTGGACAGCCTCGCCACTCCAAAATTCTAAGGCACCAGACAGAGGGCATTGATAGCCACTGATTAGCCAGCAACCCAGAATCCAGGCCTCTACATTCAAACAACAGGATTTCTTCCCACTGAGGGGAAAAAAGCCAGCAACCCAGAATCCAGGCCTCTACATTCAAACAACAGGATTTCTTCCCACTGAGGGGAAAAAGCCAGCAACCCAGAATCCAGGCCTCTACATTCAAACAACAGGATTTCTTCCCACTGAGGGAAAAAAAGCCAGCAACCCAGAATCAGGCCCCTACATTCAAACAACAGGATTTCTTCCCACTGAGGGAAAAAAAAAGCCAGCAACCCAGAATCAGGCCTCTACATTCAAACAACAGGATTTCTTCCCACTCAGGGGGAAAAAGCCAGCAACCCAGAATGCAGGCCTTTACATTCAAACAACAGGATTTCTTCCCACTGAGGGGAAAAAGCCAGCAACCCAGAATCAGGCCTCTACATTCAAACAACAGGATTTCTTCCCACTGAGGGGAAAAAAGCCAGCATCCCAGAATCCAGGCCTCTACATTCAAACAACAGGATTTCTTCCCACTGAGGGGAAAAAAGCCAGCATCCCAGAATCCAGGCCTCTACATTCAAACAACAGGATTTCTTCCCACTGAGGGGAAAAAACCAGCAACCCAGAATCCAGGCCTCTACATTCAAACAACAGGATTTCTTCCCACTGAGGGAAAAAGCCAGCAACCCAGAATCCAGGCCTCTACATTCAAACAACAGGATTTCTTCCCACTGGGGAAAAAATTCACCATCAGCATTCCCTCCCCACTTGGCTCTGTGAAAACAAAATGGATTCCTGTATTCTCCTCCCCCTCAGCTTTTAGAAAACGGCTGCCTGCCATGCACCCTTTTAAAGTTACCAATAGCAGGCCATAACATTAGAGGCCCCAAAATAGAGTTTAGGGCAGGATGGCCGACGAATGATGGGATTTGCATCCCAATTCACTTCCCAGAAAACATTGTAGCCCCTACAAATCCCCTTCTCCCAGATAGGCCCAAAAGAGGCATCCATCTTCCCTCTTCAACACAGTGTCAGAAAGGCAGCTTCTGACAGGATCTTTAGAACAGGCACTGTCACTCTACAAGGTAAGGCCCCACTTCACTCAAAAAGACACAAGAGAAAACAATAAATACCTTTCTCTAATGCCTTTTAATGCTTATATAAATAATTCTGGCCCAAAGCCCCCTCACCTAGCCTCATTGGACCTTACTGCTAATTCCATGCAGGCCTCTTCCATTTTTTTTACTCCTTTCTGTTTTACACCGGTATACTTTCACAGGCCAGAGCGGATATGTGGCAGCCACTTTCACAGGCCACAGCGACCAGCGCGGGTGATGGACCTGCACCAAACTTGGTACACATAACCCCCCCCCCCCTATGGCATGACCCACGTATTATGGGATTTGTAGTACTTTCCAAGACTTTGGTTCCCACAGACCACTGAGGCCACCAAAAAGGACCAATACAGACCACACTCAGCACACACAGCCCCCATGACCCACTCTACGTCCTGGTGCAGTTCGGAGGAGGGTGGGCCATGGATGATGGGACTTGAAGTGCCTCTACTCACTTCCCAAGTGCGCTGCAACCCTCATCCAATCACTGATCGAGACCAAACTTGCCATACATAACCCCCATGACTGCCTTCACGTCCTGGTGAGGTTTGGGGGAGGACTGACAATGGATGATGGGATTTGTAGTACTTTTACACCCCTCTGTTCCCACAGACCACTGTGGCCCCCAACAAACACTGATAAGGACCACACTTGGCACACAGAGCCCCAGTGACCCAGTCCACATCCTACTGAAGTTTGGAGGGGGACAGAACATGGATGATGGAACTTGCAGTACCTTCCCTCACTTCCCAATCCTGCTACAAACCTAATCCAATGACTGATCAACACCAAATCTGGCACACAGAGCCCTCATGACCCACTCTACAGCCTGATGCAGTTTACTGTGAGACGGACCACGGATGATGGGACTTGAAGTACCTTCACTCACTTCCGAAAAACAATGCATCCCTCATCCATTCACCAATACAGACCAAACTTAGCACACAGAGCCCCCATGACCCAATCTACATCCTACTACACTTTGGGGGGGACGGGACACACAGAGATGATGGGACTTGCACTACCTTCAGTAATTTCATGATACCACTGCAACTCCCAATAATGATGGATCAAGACTAAACTTGGCACACAGAGCCCCCATGACCCACTCTACATCCTGCTGCACTTCTCAAATGACCCAGGCAGGGCCGGGTCCCCAAGCTAGTATAATAATAAATAGTGAAACATGTAGATCTTATTCTTGGCCTATACTATGTGCCCATCTAATTTCTGCAGGCTTATTGATTGACCTTCAGCATGTCAGGATATAACAATAAAACCCACAGTTGTGTTTTAAGAAGTGTTTCCCTCCTTTTCTGTTTTTCAGAATTGTTCGCGAATACCTGAACCAATTCAATCTCGCTGTAAACCCGTTTGTTCAGAATGATGACAACGCCTGGTATTTATTTAGAAACAGAAGGGAAAAGGTGGCAGCGGTGAAAGCAAATAGTAACCTCTTTGGATATAAACTGGATCCCAAAGAGAAAGGAAAGTCACCTGATCAACTTTATTCGGAAACGTTGGATAGGGTATGTCCTTTCTGAACAAGACTTTGGAGTTATATCTACTCTCCCTCCTCACATGCCCCATGTTGTTTAATTTAGAAGGGCATCTTTGTCATTGTACGACTGCAGTTGCCTGTGACTAATATACCCTAAAGCAGTGTTTCCCAACCTTTTTTGAGCCGCAGCACACTTTTTATATTTGCAAAATCCTGGGGCACACCACCAACCAAAATGACACTCTAGCACAGTAATACATGTAGTTAATATATTTTTTAATGTATTTATACAGAAAGACTTATACACAGACTTCCCACACAGAACTCCCATAACCAAGAGAAAATGCTATAAGAGTTTGGTGGGCATTGACTTTGAGTTTTGGACTTGTAGTTCACCTATATCCAGAGAGCACTGTGGACTCAAACAATGTTGGATCAGGACCAAACTTGGCATGAATACTCAATATGCCCAAATATGAACACAGATGGAGTTCAGGGGAAATAGACCTTGACATTTGGGAGTTGTAGTTGCTGGGATTTATAGTTCCCCTACAATCAAAGAGCATTCTGAACCCCACCAATGATAGAACTGGGCCAAACTTCCCACACAGAACCCCCAGGAGTCCAGAGGAGGCCTTTACTTGGGGAAAGGGAGGCGGGCCTTCCCAATGCATGGAGAGGGAGAGACCAAGTAGACAACGGGTGGGGAGGGGAGTGTTTGTAATTTTGTGCCTTTATCGAGGTAGGTTTCTTAGGGTTTTTATACTTCAACACACTAGATTCTCCCCCCTCCCCTCCTGGAGGTTCCAATTTCCCACGGCACACCTGATGATCGCTCACGGCACACTAGTGTGCCTCGGCACACTGGTTGGGAAACACTGCCCTAAAGACACAGAGGCCAACTGGTCTTGGAATCTTAAGCAAGATCACCCTGGTTAGTTCTTGGATGGTAGCCCACCACTGAATACAGGGTGCTGTGGGCTGTTTCAGAGGAAGGGACAGATATAACTGTGTTTCTGTAGGTCAGGGGTGCTCACACTTTTTCAGCATGGGAGCTACTGATTAAAAAACCAAGTCCCAAAGATCACCTACCCAGAAATGTAAAACGTATAACTATTTTCTTATTTATTTATTTATTTATATTTATTATTCATTTTAACGTACTGCTCCTTCCAGCAGGCTCGGGGCAGTTTACATAAAATGAAGTTATAAAACATCAACATTTCAATTTAATAACAACAATATAAAACATAAAAATGCATCCAACCACCCCATTTCTCCCACACTGCCATATTACCACACATATTATCAGCCAGAAAGTAAGAAGAGAAGCTGTTGAACTGCAAGGCCATTTAATACTCAGCAAGGTAAACAAAGGGACATGCATAAATACATCCAACCACCCCATTTCTCCCACACTGTCATATTACCACACATATTATCAGCCAGAAAGTAAGAAGGGAAGCCTTTGAACTGCAAGGCCATTTAATACTCAGCAAGGTAAACAAAGGGACATGCATAAATACATCCAACCACCCCATTTCTCCCACACTGTCATATTACCACACATATTATCAGCCAGAAAGTAAGAAGAGAGGCTGTTGAACTGCACGGCCATTTAATACTCAGCAAGGTAAACAAAGGGACATGCATAAATACATCCAACCACCCCATTTCTCCCACACTGTCATATTACCACACATATTATCAGCCAGAAAGTAAGAAGAGAGGCTGTTGAACTGCACGGCCATTTAATACTCAGCAAGGTAAACAAAGGGGCATGCAAAAATACATCCAACCACCCCATTTCTCCCACATTTCCATATTCCCCAACATATTTCTCAAGGAACAAAGCAAGCAGAAAGGCTTTGGAGCTAAAAGGCCATTTTTAAACATTAAAAATAAACAAAGAGACATGCCACAGAACAATCAAGCACCCACCCCAAAGTAAAAAAGACCGACCTTTGAGATGCGGTAAGGAAATTACCCCAAAGTGTCCTTCTCCTCCTCCGTCGTTGCTCCTATTTCCACTCCGCCAGCATGCGTGCCACCTCCAGGAGCTCACGAGAAGTCCGAGAGGCAGAATGGGCGCTTCTGCGCATGCGCGCGGGGCCAGCCATGCATCGGGTCATCCAGGCCCGCCCCCTTTGGTCTCCTTGACTCTGAGTGGCTGGAGAAGGACGGAGGGAGGAGGAGGAATCCAAAAGAGGGGGCCCATTCTGCCTCTTGGACTCTGGAGCTTTTGGAGGCGGCGCGCGAGCAGAGAGCGGGGAGGAGCAATGACGGAGGACTTCTTTGCAGCGTGCAGGGGCATGTGAAGAGGACCAACAGCAAAAAACCTGGTCAGGGGTCTGAAGATCACCAGGATGAGGCCTGAAGATCACCCTGGTGATCCCGATCACCATACTGAGCACCCCTGCTGTAGGTTTTTCGGGCTGTATGGCCATGTTCCAGTAGCATTATTTCTGGATGTTTCGCCTGCATTTGTGGCTGGCATCTTCAGAACCTCTGAGGGTGCTTGCTACAGATGCAGACAACATATCAGGAGGTAATACTACTCCTGGAACATGGCCTTGTAGCCCGAAAACCCACAGAAACCCAGTGGCTCTGGCCATGAAAGCCTTCAACAACACATTGAACTGGTATAACTTTCTGAGTATTCCTTTCCTTAGAACAGTGTTTCCCAACTGCTGTGATTCGGCAGACTAGTATGCCATGACGAACCTCCTGCTGTGCCGCGAGGAAAGCTATCTGCCCCCCTTCCCTCCCCCCTCCTCTTGCTGAACTCCTGCTGCTTGGGGGAGGAGGAGGAAGGGCTGGGTGGCAGCGAAGAAAAAGAAGATTGGGCCGGGGCACCGCCTCCTTTGGCCGTTTCCCCAGCCAGTCTCCAATCTGCCATGACTCCCGACATGACTCTCGCCCCTCGCTCGCTGAAGCCGCATGGAGGAGCCCCACCCACTGAAGCCCGTCCACCGCTCATGCTCCTCCTCTGTGGGAGAGCTGAAGCCGGCAGACGGGGTGGGAGAGGGGGGGGCATGGCGCAGCCTGGCTCCGCCTGGCTCCGCCCCTCCCCCGGCTTCAGCACTCCCAGCAGCTGCTCTAGCTTTGAGGGGGCAGTGCCAAGCCAGCATTGTGCTGGCTCTGCCATCGCTGGCTTGGCACTGCCCCCTCAAGGCTGGAGCAGCTGCTGGGAGAGCTGAAGCTGGGGGGGAGGGGCGGGGCATGGCATGGCCTGGCTCCACCCCCTCCCCCTGGCGTTGGCACTCCCAGCAGCTGCTCCCAGCAGGCCACCATCCCCCAGCCGTTCTTTACTGTGTTAGAGTGTCATTTTGTGTCATTTTGGTTGGTGGTGTGCCCCCGGATTTGTTAAATATTAAAAGTGTGCCACGGCTCAAAAAAAGTTGGGAAACACTGCCTTAGAAAACCCTTTAAAATCCATGGGATTATCATAGATTGATAAATGGCTTGGAGGCCTAGATACACACCAACACATATTTTCCTCCTTCCAATCTTGCCTTTCCACTTCTCCCTGCTCTCCCATGGGCCAAACTGGTTGCCTCTTTACTTCCCTTTCCAAGCTGATGATTTCTCTGACTTTTTCTTTCTCCAATTTGTCATTCCTCCTTGAATTTTTCCCATTTAATTCCTCTTTCTCCTTCCCTCTCTCTCCAATGGATGGATGAGTGTTCTTAATATACATTTTCTTGCCATTCTTGGATGGAAATTACTTCCAGAGACCGCAGCAACCAGCGAATAATCAAGACCAAATGTGACACACACAGACCCCATGACCCACTCTACATCCTGGTGCTGTTTGGAGGGGGGTGCACCATGGCCAATGGGACTCGCAGTACCTTCACTAAGCTCTTGAGACCACTGCAAGCCACATAAACATCTAATAGGAACCAACCTTGGCACACAATGCCTTCCTCAAATAACCCGGGCACCGCGGGTCCTCAGCTAGTTGCTAATATAGTTAATATTTTCTGACATGGATAACAAATGAACATATTGTTTGGTTCCTAGTAGACTACACTCCTTACATAAATTGCTAAACCGTGAGTTAACAATTAGATAAATCCCATTAATTCTAGAATCTTATGAATATTTATATTCTTGCTGTTATGACTGTTGCTGTTACTTTTAACTTGGAAAAACACATAAAGAGGGTTCCTTTTGCTTATCAGTTATCTTTATTATTCTCTCCAGGTAACAAAAAACTGCACAGTTTTGAAAGCAAAGTATGATTCTTACTCCACCAAGGTAAGACACATGGGCATGTGCTTGTCATTACAATATATTCTAATCTATGCTGCAATATATTTTGCTAATTTGTCTGCTTGTTATGCTGTACACATGGATATACTTCAACGAAGAGTCACCTTATTTGGTGTGTGATCTTATAGGAGCAAAGCAAAGACTACAGTAAAAAAAAATTGGGATTCAATCCATTAACTATTTGGGATATTTGTCCAAAAGAGAGAGAGACTGCTTTAGAATGCAGATTTATGAAATGGCTTTGCACAATCTTGATATTTATTTTCAAACTTCCATCCCATACATTTTAATTAAAATAATCAGTAAAGATCAGCATTTTCAGATAATGGCTTTTTGGGCTATTGGTGTTATAAAGCAAATTGTAAGGATTGTAGGGACAAACTTCGTTTCATTGAAATCATGGGCAATCATGAACCACAGACCTAAGCAATGGAAAGTACATTTCATTAGTTTTCTGTACATTTCTGCTTAATAGAGTCCCTTGCCACCAAGAAGGCTTTTTCAGTATAAAGACATCACATAATGAGAAGGACAGAGCAAGAAAAGGCTAAGGACTTCATCACATGCAGGACTTTCCCTGTGCTGTTTTGCGAGCTTTCATGGCAAAATGACAGGGATGAGGAGCAACTCTGTCATCCCACAGGCCATTTTGTCACAGCAATGCTTCCCCCAACACACAGGGGAAGCATCACTGAAACCGCACAGATCAGTGCTGTCTCAATTGGAGCCAGCCCAACATAGGTAAACTCCCATGTTTGGAAGGATGCCCAAGCAATCCAAAACAGGAATTCTTAGCACCTACATTCAGCAGTATTTTATACTACCAGTCAAAAGGACAACAGAAGCTTTTGGCCAGCCTAAGCTTCACAGGAAAGAAGATTAAGACAGTTTATATCCATCACTTTTCTATAGAGGTGAGAGAGACTTTCAAAGACCCCAGAAAGATGACTGCAATCAGCAAGATCTCCCTTTGTAATTTATTGTTTTAAGTTATCCTATGATAGTCCCGGGTGAAGTTAACCCTTTATTAATCTTTTTTGCAGTAAACTCATTTGCTTATCTTTTCACCTTACCTAGAGTTCCTCTGTCTGCTAAGGGTCTTAATCTTCACATAAGGTATCCAATAGCCCCTGAGTAAAGCCAGGCATTATAGTTTTCTCAAAGGGCTTGGGCGTGCCATCATAGTTATTCATAAAGTAGTATTTTGGCCACTAAATTTGAAATATTTTGTAAAAGGCATTTAAATAAGTTCATTGAATCATAGAGTTGGAGGAGACTTCATGGGCCAACCCCCTGCCAAGAAGCAGGAAAATTGCATTCAAAACACCCCTGACAGATGGCCATCCAGCCTCTGTTTAAAAGCCTACAAAGAAGGAGACTTCACCACACTCCAGGACAGGGAACATCTCTCACAGTTAGGAAGTTCTTACTCATATTCAGGTGGAATCTCTTTTCCTGTAGTTTGAAGCCATTGTTCTGCGTCCTAGTGTCATTAGTGCAGTGATTGTTGCTCTAGCTAAAACATTTCTTTCAAAAGGGCCTTGTTTAGGAGTGCTGTTGGATTTATTGCGATTCCAAGTATGGTTTTGCATAGAAGTCACTTCTTTATGCACTTCTCACTGCTTTTACTTAGATAGCCCATCATGTCTGTAACCCTTGCTTTTAATTTTGTTGTTTTAGATTGTATTGTATTTTGCTGTGTTTTAACCTGTTTTTAATATGTTGTTTTATCCGGCGCTTGTGAGCCGCCCCGAGCCTCCCGGGAGTGGCGGCATAGAAACCCACAAACAAAAAAACAAACAAATAAATAAATAGTAAGGGTTAAGGGTTTTCACATGAAACAGAATAATGGAAACATAGAATTGAAAGAGATCATCTGGCACAGCCCCCTGCCATGTTGGAAAATACAATTAAGCAATGTAAAGATGAACATCTAAAACAGGGGTGGGCAATTATTTTTTCCAAGGGGCCACACGAGAGCCAAAAAAAATTATGGGGGGCCGCACTTAAAGGCTGAACTACATTCTAATCTACATTATTTATTTATTTATTTACTATATTTAGTATATATTACATATCATTAATATTAACATATTAATATATCAAGAAATATTCATATATTATTAGTATTAATATCATAATTATTATATTTTAGTATATATGTATATAGACATTATAATATATTGAAATTATAATATAATATAACATTATTATATTATATTATTTATTATGTTATTATATTATTATATTATTATAATAAAATTATTATAAAATAATAATAAAAACCACCCAATAATAAAATAAAATTAAATTCAAGAAGATAAGGTGTGAACCATTATTATATTATATTATTTATTATATTATTATATTATTATAATAAAATTATTATAAAATAATAATAAAAACCAACTAATAATAAAATTAAATTAAATTCAGAAGATAAGGTGCGAACCTAGATGAAGGCTGACATCCTCAAGAGAGGAAGGATCCCAAGATGGAATGGCCCAATGGACCAAGCCCAGAGGATGACAAAGCGGACACAGCCGCCACCGCAGCAGAGCAGAGTAGAGCAGCAGGCGATCGGAGGCTGCAGGCCTCCGCCGCTCTCGCCCCCAGCCGTTCCCCAGCTGATCGCCCTGCTATGGAGTGCCTGCCATCTTTGGAGGCAATCTGGGCCTGCAGGAGGAGCAGTCGGTGATCTGAGGTGGCTGATCGGCCTGGTGACCCGGATGACAATTAAGTCTTCCGGTTCGCCAGGGCGATCAGCCCCCGCAGGTCACCGAGTGATCCCGCTGCAGGGCCAGATCGCCTCCAGGGATGGCAGGCACTCCAAAGCTGCCACTCCTTCGGCCTGTCTGCTGAGCCTGCAATGGGATGGCGGCAGCGGCACCCCTTCCTCTTGGCCCCGCCCCCGACGCCCTTCTCCCCGGGCTGGACAGAATCGGCTGCCGGGCCGCATCCGGCCCACAGGCCGAAAGTTGCCCACCCCTGATCTAAAATGTGTAAAAAGGTGGCAGAATTTTTTTTCCGTGTCAGGAGCAACTTGAGAAATTGCAAGTCACTTCTGGTGTGAGAAAATTGACTGTCTGCAAGGATGTTGTCCAGGGGATTATAGGGGCATTTGCCCAGGATCTCTGGAAGGTGTCAAGTTAGAGAGTGCCATTTTCTTCAATGAAGTTTTACCATCCTGTCCAACATGAGAAGCTGGAGCTAACAGATGGGAACTCACCCCACTCCCCGGATTCGAACCGGCAATCTTTCGGTCAGCAGTCCTGCCAGCACAAGGTTTTTTTCCCATCGAGATTGAGACAGTAGATGTAAATTGAATCAGAAAGGTCATGTCCCAAAGCTTGATAACAAAGTTTGGCCCAATATATATAGTGATCTGGCTCATGTTTGGAAACCGCCCTGAGCCTCGGGAAGGGTGGTTTAGCAAATCGAAATAATAAATAAATAAATAATAAAATAATATATTTTCAGTACAACATGAGGTGAAAGAAAATCTAAAAGCATGGTATGCATTTAGCATCTATGGGAAAAATATTTTATGTAACTGAGTTGGTTAAAAGCAACAAGAGCTGCGATATGGCTACAAAAACAGCCACCATCAATTCCTTTAGAAAATGTATTAGATTGTATTCAGTCTCTGTTTTGCTGGCAGAAATATTTGTTGAGCAGAATGCTACCAATGGTGGAAATGAGGAATATATAAAAAAAATCTTAGATAAATCTGGAGGGTGCTACAGGTGTCTATACTATAGTACAGTGTTTCCCAACCTTTTTTGAGCCGCAGCACACTTTTTACATTTGCAAAATCCTGGGGCACACCACCAACCAAAATGACAGAAAATGACACTCTAACACAGTAATATATATAGTTAATATGTTTTTAAATGTATTTATACACTCAGTGTGAAACCTGGGCCTGTTTCGATGAACACAACATAGATATCCTGGCAGGAATGGTAGAAAGACACAAACTTCCCACACAGAACTCCCATAACCAAGAGAAAATGCTATAAGAGTTTGGTGGGCATTGACCTTGAGTTTTGGAGTTGTAGTTCACCTATATCCAGAGAGCACTGTGGACTCAAACAATGTTGGATCAGGACCAAACTTGGCATGGCATGAATACTCAATATGCCCAAAGATGGAGTTTGGGGAAAATAGACCTTGACATTTGGGAGTTACAGTTTCTGGAGGGGGGGGCTCGAAAGACCAGCAGTCTCCCTCTCACTTAGATTGCCCCCTCCCTCCCCACCAGGATTGAATTGCGGTTGTGGGGAGCAGGAGCCTCACTCACCACCTGCGCAGCTCCTCGGGGGCCTGGGTGGGCATCTCGGGGCTGGCGAAGCAGGTAGGAAGGCGGTGGCGGCGGGCAGGAAGCCGGAGGGAGGCCGAGAGGGGTTTTGCGTGCACTGGGGAGGAGGGGGAGGAGAGAGGGGCGGGGCTGGACTGAACCATCTGACACTAGGCCCGGGGGGGAGGCAAGAGGAGGTCTCTACTTGGGAAAGGGAGGCGGGCTTTCCCAATGCATGGAGAGGGAGAGACCAAGTAGACAACGGGTGGGGAGGGGGGGTGTTTGTAATTTTGTGCCTATATCGAGGTAGGTTTCTTAGGGTTTTTATACTTCAACACACTAGACTCTCCCCCCTCCCCTCCTGGAGGTTCCAATTTCCTAAGGCACACCTGATGATCGCTCACGGCACACTAGTGTGCCCCGGCACACTGGTTGGGAAACACTGCTATAGTAGACTTTGAAGGCAAGGATATAGGGGACTACAGGGAGGAAAGGAGAAAGTCCATGAAACCACTTCTGTTACACCTGCAGAATCCAACCCGGTGTTGGGTTCAACTGAAAAAGGACGTCCTACTTAATCATCTTGTGCTTTAACAACCATTCTCCGCCATGTTTCATTTCCCTCCTATCAGGAATACTTAATCAAAGAAGGAAATCTGAGCAGAGGAGCTGTGGATATGATTGGTGCGCTCGAGAATGAAGAGGGTGCATTCTATCTTTCGTTTTTAGACTCTGTATTCGGTCGTGTGACTTTTTCAGACAGGTAAACAGAAAGGGTTTGTGTTTTTTTGACTGATATGAACTAATATTTTTCTTAGGACTAAAGGCATCATTTTATTAGTCCCTCACACTGAGTAGCCCCAGATGTGAAAAACCAATGCCCAAGAGGCAACATCAGTTAGCTATTAGGTAGTCCATTCCTGGCTGTTTTACTAAATAGAGATCTTGATGTTGGCATAAGGGTATACTGAGTCCTGTCTTAAATATACTACTGGGATATCTTAGCCCAGGGCTGTCCAACTGGTGGCCCGGGGGCCGTATACGGCCCCCAGCCCCTTCCCTACGGCCCCCTAAGCTTTTTAATAAAAAATAAAAATTGAAAAATAAAATAAATAATAAAAAAAAAAATACCTACTTCCGGGTTCGGAGCAAGTATCGCGAGAATACATAATCCACACGGGATTTCGCTGTCAACGCGAGATCATGCCGGCGTTGACAGTGAAATCCCGTGTGGATTGCATATTCTCGCGATACTCTTCGGCTACTCTACTACTGGATTGCTGAGGCCCACAGACGTGATTAGGACCTTCTTTGACTCAGTCGGTCGTCGCCTCTCTCGTCGTCCGGGTACTCCTGGATCCTGCGTGTTTGGAAAAGGTAGGCCGAAGCAGGGGGCTCCTCATTCCCTCCCCCCATCTCCCCTCATGTATTAAATATAAAATTAAATATATTTAAAGATGAAATAAGGGGAGATGGGATACATTAAAATAAGGGGAGATGGGAGGATGGAATTAAATATATTTAATATTAAATAAAAATAAGGGGAGAGGGGAGGATGGAATTAAATATAGTTAATATTAAATTAAAATAAGGGGAGAAGGCGCTGGGGGAGAGGGCGGAGCTGGGGGCGGGGCGGGGGCGGCGCCGGGGCCCCCCAGGTCATCAGTGACTGGAATTCAGGCCCCTGGGCCAGTAGAAGTTGGACAGCCCTGTCTTAGCCCTTAAAGTTGCATGACAGTGAGAACCAGCATGATGCAGTGGTTTGAGTGCTGGACCATGATTCTGGGGATCAGGGTTCAAATGCCTGTTCAGCCATGAAAACCCATTGGGTGTCCCTGGACCAGTCACACACTCTCAGGTCCAGCAAGCCCTGTGATATCCTTGCCTTAGAGTCTCGATATGTTAGAAATGATTTGAAGGCACACAACAACAACAACAACAACAACAACAACTCAATTTTGAAGTAGACAGACTGGTGGATATTAACTCTGTTCCTGTTTATGCATCAGTCCAAGAGATATATGTCCAGTCATTCATATCAGCAAGTATAAAAGTCTGATTCCTGAAGCCTCTCCCCTCATATTTGAATTGGATCTGATGCTGGCACAGCTTTACCCACTTTTTAACCATTATGCCCCATTAATTATTAATCATGTTACCTAGCTAGATGTCTTCTGAGATTCCATTTGATGGCCATTAGTTTTAAATATCTGTTAGTGAAGCTTACATACCGTGTTTCCCCGAAAGTAAGACAGTGTCTTACTTTCTTTTTATCCCCAAAAGCCCCACTATGTCTTACTTTCGGGGTATGTCTTATATTGGAAAGAGGAAGGGCAAAGCCGAGGAGAGCTCTCCTCAGCTTCGCCCTTCCAGCTAAAGGACACGCCAGCCTCAGAAGC
Source organism: Anolis apletophallus (assembly GCA_030556195.1). Taxonomy (NCBI): domain Eukaryota; kingdom Metazoa; phylum Chordata; class Lepidosauria; order Squamata; family Anolidae; genus Anolis; species Anolis apletophallus. The sequence goes on along the minus strand of JARBWK010000001.1, from coordinate 189,359,834 downwards.
GGGGGAAATAGCTGCTTCTGAGGCTGGCGTGTCCCTTTAGCTGGAAGGGCGAAGCTGAGGAGAGCTCTCCTCGGCTTTGCCCTTCCTCTTAAAGGGACACGCCAGCCTCAGAAGCAGCGATTTCCCCGCTTCCGAGGCTGGCGTGTCCCTTTAGCTGGAAGGGCGAAGCTGAGGAGAGCTCTCCTCGGCTTTGCCCTTCCTCTTACAGCCTCAGCCGGGGCAGCAGAACCGGGAGAAATCGCCGCTTCTGCCGCCCTGGCTGTCACTGTAGGAGGGAGGGAGGGGCCAAGGGGAGCCCTCCTCGGCTTCGCCCTCCCTCTTACAGCCTCAGCCGGGAGGGAGGCGGGGGGGAGGCGGGGGGCGGGGCCGCTCCTGACGGCGTGCAATACGTCTTACTTTCGGGGTACGGCTTATATTAGCCGACCCCCCTGAAACCCCCGATACGTCTTACAATCGGGGGTGTCTTACTATCGGGGAAACACGGTAGTATATCTATATATCAGAACGAGTAAGGGACTTCTTGAACAGCTGAGTCTGATGGAGTTGAAGAAACAAAGGCCACAAGAAGGGATTTGTTAAGACTTAAGGGCAGAAAGATAAAATAAAGGTAAAGGTTTTCCCGACATTAAGTCTAGTCGTGTCCGACTCTGGGGGGTTGTGCTCATCTCCATTTCTAAGCCAAAGAGCCAGCATTGTCCATAGATGCCTCCAAGGTCATGTGGCCAGCATGACTGCATGGAGCACCATTACCTTCCCGCCGGAGCGGTACCTATTCATCTACTCATACTTACAAGTTTTCGAACTGCTAGGTTGGCAGAAGCTGGGTCTAACGGTGGGAGCTCACACCGCTCCCCGGATTCGAACTGCCTACCTTTCGGTCAGCAAGTTCAGCAGCTCAGCAGTTAAATGCGCTGTGCCACCAAGGGGCAGAAAGATAGAGAGAAACAAATCCCATGGGCAACTCAAGGTCAGTAATACGGGAAGGAGACCTACCATGGCACGGCCTTAAGGCACATCTCTATGGTATAATGGATGCAGGCCCGGATTACCCATAAGGCCACCCTAGGCTATGGCCTATAGGCGTAGGCCTAGGGGGGCGCCAGATCAAGGACCAAAAATTTTTTAAGCAAAACCACAACTCTCTCTTTCTCTCTCGGAGCCGGGCCTCAGGGGAGGGTGGGGGGAGAGCGCTGCAAGGGGGCGGGGGAGGAGGGAATGGCGCCACCCCTCGTCATTGCCCCTGCCCCCAGGGCTGCTGGCGCCTGGTGGGCATGCGCGTGAGGCAGGAGGGTGCCTCTACCTCCTTCGCCGTGTCCCTGGGTGTCGCGCATGGCTGGCAGCAGCACCGGGGGCTTCCCTTCTTTCCTCCCTCTCCTCGGGAGGAGGAAGGAAGGGAAGCCCCGGTGCTGGTGCCGGCCATGTGCGGCACCCAGGGACACACATGGCAGGGGAGGAAGAGGCGCCCTCCTGCCGCGCGCCCATGTGCCTGCCAGCGGCTCCGGGGGTGTGGCTTCCCTCCGCCTCGTCATCCCCCTCGCGCCCAAGGAAGGAGGGCAGGGCGAGGAGGAAGATGACAAGACGGAGGGAAGCCACGCCCCCGGAGCCAATGGCGAGCATGCGCATGCGGCAGAAGGGCGCCTCTTCCTCCCCTGCTGTGTGTGTCCCTGGGTGCCGCACATGGAAAGAAGGGAAGTCCCCGGTGCCGCTGCCGGCCATGTGCGGCCGGCACTCAGGAACACGGAGGAGGAGGAAGAAGCACCCTCCTGCCACTCGTGCATGCTCGCCAGCGGCTCCGGGGGCGTGGCTTCCTTCCGCCTCGGCATCCTCCTCCTCGTCCTGCCCTACTTCCTTGGGCGCGAAGCCCAAGGGGCGGGGCTTCCCTTCCTCCTTCTCCTCCTCTCCGCAATCGCCTTCCGGTCGTGGGAGGAGGAGGACGAAAGCCCCACCCCCGGGTGCTGCCACGCATGCCCAGCATCGCCCTGGGGGTGAGGCTTCCCCACCCCGGCGGCGGGCCTTTCCCTGGCCTAGGGCGCCAAAACAGCTTAATCTGGGCCTGGGCTCAAGGTTATGAAATTATGGAAATTGTAGTTTGATGAGGTACCAGAACTCTTTGGCAAAAAAGACTAAAGACATTGTCAAACTAAATTCCATGATTTCATATCACAGAACCACGGTAATTAAATGGGTGTCAATGGGCAGTAGTTCTTGACACTGTTTATGAAATGTACTAAATAATACATTTTGCCTTTGTTGCTTGCTGAGTTCAGTAAACTAATCCATTAACTGTTATCATTATTTGTTTCCTGTTCGTCCCATGATCTTAACAGTTTTTGAAAAACTTAACTAAAACGAGAACAGTATACTAATCTGGAAACATCCTAGCACTAGCTGTACCCGGCACGCGTTGCTGTGCCCTATTTAGGAGATGCGAGAAAGTCTGAGTATGTAAGGGTTGGAATTGATGTTAGTTATGGTCTTGGTGGGGTCATGGCTGTGTCGTTCTGGGTTGTTCTGGTGGGTGGGATGTTGAAGTCCTGGGGAGTTGTCGGTGTGTGGTGTTGCTGGCGTTCTGCAGAGCTTGTGGATATACAATGTTTTTTGTCTTTCCGTCTGCTGTGTTGATGTAGAGGTTGATGCTTGTGTGGGTGGGGTACTTTGGAAGTGAGTGGAGGTACTTGAAATCCCATCATCCATGGTGTGCCCTCCTCTAAACTGCAGTTGGATGGAGTGTGGGTCATGGAGGCACTGTGTGCCAAGTTGGGTCTTTATCGGTCTTGGTTCTGGGCCACAGTGGTCTGTGGTGAATGAAGGGTTTGAAAGTACTGCAAATCCCATAATCCATGGAGGTACATCAAATCCCATCATCCATGGTCCACCCTCCTTCAAACTGCAGTAGAATGTAGCATGGGTCATAGGGGCTCTGTGTGCCAAGGTAGGTTACTGTAAATTCAGGCCATATACAATGTCCCATGAGCTGAGGGCTAGTCAGGAAAATCAAGTTAATGAAGCCTTACTGTCAATTCAGGCCATACACAATGTCCCATGAGCTGAGGCCTAGTCGGGAAAATCAAGTTAATGAAGCCTTACTGTCAATTCAGAACTTAAACAGCATCCCATTAAGTGAGGCCTAGTCAGGGAAATCAAGTTAATGAAGCCTTACTGTCAATTTTGGGCGTGGTTTGTGATTTGTAGGGGTTTAAATTTTCTGTGGGAAGTGAATTGGGTGTTTGTGTTGGTGACTGCCTCAGGCCTTTGCCTTATCCTCCTCTGACAGTTTATTATGGGTCAGAATGTTCATGTTGGCTGGCCAATAGAGGCGTTATGCAAATACTCCCTCACTGGCAACCAATCATGTTGTCAGAATGTAGAGGCCAGGAGATTCGTTGGCGACCGCGGAGGATGCTGGGAAATGTAGGGTTTTTTTATTGTTATTTTGGGGGCCTTCTAGGTTTTTTTTTGGGGGGGGGGAGTTTCTTTGCTAAAAACCTACCTTGCCTGAGGCCTATTTATGTTGCCAAGTTTGGTGTCTCTGCCTTGTAAGGTTTCTCTGCCTAGGACGGTCGTTCCATGACGGGACCTCCTTTATATAATAGATAGCTCAGTAAGAGAAATAAACAGAGTGTTTTTATACTTTAAAAAAAATACAGGTATCACAGAAATGTAATTTGTTTGATTGCTTGATGAATCTACCCATTCATCATTTTCATATTTGCTTTCTTCCTATTTTCTGGACTACTTTAGTTTTGATGAAATCACAGGTGGGTTTGACAAGTTGCCCAACGCCTTCCTCCAAAAGCTGCCTGGAATAATTCGCCTCAACAACAAAGTAGAGAAGATTGTTCACTCGGGATGGAAAGCCATTGTGTTTTTCCGCAAGAAGGGAAAAAGTGCCTTGTCTTGGCTGACCGCTGACTTCGTCCTCGTCGCCGCTACGACCAAAGCCACCCGACTCATCGAATTCCAGCCTCCCCTTTCTAATACAAAGGCCCATGGCCTTCGTTCCTTCCATTATGGAAGCGCCACTAAAATTGGCTTGGCCTGCACAGATAGATTTTGGGAGAGAGACGGGATTCGAGGTGGAAGGTCAATGACCGATCGGCCATCCCGAACTATCTACTATCCAAACCACAATTTCACCAACGGCCTTGGGGTCCTCCTGGCTTCTTATACCCTCTGGGAGGATTCAATTTTCTTTCTTGCCCTCAGTGAGGAAAAATGTGTTGACGTGGTGCTGGATGACCTATCACATTTGCACAATATCTCCAAAGACTATCTCAGATCTGTTTGCAACAAACATGTGGTTCAGAGATGGAGCCTGAATGAATTCTCCATGGGGGCTTTTGCTGCCCCGGCCCCCTACGAGTTCAGTCAGTTTTTCAAGGCATTGGTTCAGAATGAAGGGAGGGTTTACTTTGCAGGAGAACATTTAGCTTATCCCCATGGTTGGATTGACAGTGATATGAAATCCGCAATAAGAGCAGCAAGTGCCATTAATCTCAGGGCTGCTAAGCCTGCATTGTAGAAGCTGGAAAAATGAGCCCGTGTCACGCCTATCCAACAACAACAAAACTATTTATATACCACTCTATCTCCCCGAGGAGACTCAGAGCGGTTTCCAAGTAACATCATCAATACATACAACGTAAACAACATAAACATAAAATTAACAAGACAATCTCTATCTCTGTCTCTATCTCTCTTCTCTCTATACATCTCTCTATCTCTCTATCTTCTCTCTATCGCACACATAGCCCCCATTACTGCCTTCACGTCCTGGTTAGGTTCGGGGGAGAACTTACAATGGATGATGGGATTTGTAGTACTTCCGCACCCCTCTGTTCCCACAGACCACTGCGGCCCCCAACAAACACTGATAAAGAGCCCCAGTGACCCACTCAACATCCTACTGCAATTTGGAGAAGGGCAGACCATGGATGATGGGACTTGCAGTACCTTCCCTCACTTTCCAAAACTGCTGCAAACCTAATCCAATGACTGATCAAGACCAAACCTGGCACACACAGCCCTCATGAACCACTCTACATCCTGGTAGTTTTGTGAGAGACGGACCACGGATAATGGGACTTGAAGTACCTTCACTCACTTCCTAAAAACAAAGCAACCCTCATCCATTCACCAATACAGACCAAACTTGGCACATAGAGCCCCTCTGACCCAATCTACAGCCTACTGCAATTTCGAGGAGGGCAGACCACAGATGATGGGAATGGCAGTACCTTCAATTATTTCATGATACCACTGCACTCCCAATAATAATGGATCAAGACCAAACTTGGCACACAGAGCCCCCATGACCCACTCTACATCCTACTGCAGTTTGGAGGGGGTGGACTACAGATGATGGGACTTGCAGTACCCTCAGTAATTTTATTATACCACTGCAACTCCCAATATGATGGATCAAGGCCAAACTTGGCACACAGAGCCCCCATGACCCACTCTACATCCTGCTGCAGTTTGCAGGAGGGCAGACCATGGATGATGGGACTTCCAGTACCTTCCCTCACTTTCCAAGACTGCTACAAACCTAATCCAATGACTGATCAAGACCAAACCTGGCACACACAGCCCTCATGACCCACTCTGCATCCTGGTGCAGTTTTGTGTGAGACGGACCACGGATGATGGGACTTGAAGTACCTTCACTCACTTCCTAAAAACAATGCAACCCTCATCCATTCACCAATACAGACCAAACTTGGCACACAGAGCCCCCATGACCCAATCTATATCCTACTGCAATTTGGAGGAGGGTGGCCCACAGATAATGGGACTCGCACTACCTTCAGAAATTTCATGCTACCACTACAACTCCCAATAATGATGGATCAAGACCAAACTTGCCACACAGAGCCCCCATGACCCACTCTACATCCTACTGCACTTTGGAGGGTACACCATGGATAATGGGACTCGCAGTACCTTCACTAACTTTCTGAAACCACTACGAGCCACGTACACTTATGATAAGGACCAACCTTGACACACAATGCCTTTCTCAAATGACCCGGGCACCGCCGGGTCCCCAAGCTAGTATAAGCATAAAATCACAATAGCACATATATATTTAAAATAATCCTGCCTGTTCCATTAAAAATGACAGAATGGATAGACTTCCCCCATTATTAAAGTAACGGGTGTTTGTGGCAGTGGTTATGAAAGAGAAACATGGACCAAATCGTGACATGGCCAAGCTTTACTATAATATGATCTTGCAAGTTTAGGTGTTTGAGTAAAGTAAATAGGCACACACAAACAAAGTTCAGCACGTTTTGATTTCCTCCTTTTCTTGGCCACTCATTAACTCCCTCCTTTGTGGGTTACAATCTTTGACACTGCTTAAACCAACTCCCTAACTTTCTAAAATAACAAGTCTTTCTTCCTTATGCCAGATACACAACCTCTGATGATGCCTGCCATAGATGCAGGCGAAACGTCAGGAGAGAATGCTTCTAGAACATGGCCATATAGCCCGAAAAACCTACAAGAACCCAGTTTTATCAAAGTCACAAAAAAGCTTACAAGCATACACCCGCAAAATAATTTTTTTTATCTCTATAAAAGTTATAGGAAGGGTTATACACTCCCAGAATGCATAATTATTTACAAAAGGAAAATTTTTTACCATCTCTAAAAATAGAGAAGGCAACATTCTCATGCAATATTTAAACATCAAAGGTCTCCAACCACATATTTGTAAAAGCAACATTTCTTCTCACAATATGAATCAAGTGCCATTCTTTATTGCCATGTTTTTAAAGCTGGATGTCAAAGCTGGATTCCTTTCTGATTTTTAATATGTCATTAATGAGGAGGAGCCATGAAGTTAGAGAATATATCCAGCCATCTCTGTGGTCTCAGTATTTCCCCTGGTACCATTCAGGCCCGGATTAATTCTTTCTGGCGCCCGAGGCCACACATTGGAAGCCACGCCCCCGGGCCGATGCTGAGCATGCACGTCAGAGGCCCTAGGAGCGCGGCTTCCCTCTGTGTCGGAGGCCCTAGGGGCGAGACCTTGCTCCGTTGATTCGTTGCTCGCACCGGGCGCCCCTCCTTCCTTGAGTGAAGGAAGAAGGGGCCGGAGCGAGCAAGGAAGAGGAGGAGCGAAGCCACGTCAGAGGCCCTGGGGGCGGGACTTCGCTCTGCCTCTTCGTCGCTCGCATCAGGCATCCCTCCTTCCTTGAGTGAAGGAGGGGCCGGCGCGAGTGAGGAAGAGGCAGAGCGAAGCCGCATCAGAAGCCCTAGGGGCGGGACTTTGCTCCGCCACTTCGTCGCTCGTGCCGGGCGCCCCTCCTTCCTTGAGTGAAGGAAGAAGGGGCCGGAGCAAGTGAGGAAGAGGCGGAGCGAAGACACGTCAAAGGCCCTAGGGACGGGACTTCGCTCCGCCTCTTCCTTGCTCGCGTCGGGCGCTCCTCCTTCCTTGAGTGAAGGAAGGGGGGCCGGAGCAAGCGAGAAGAGGTGGAGGGAAGCCACGTCAGAGGCCCTAGGAGTGGGGCTTCGCTTCACCTCTTCCTCGCTCACATTGGCCCCTCCTTCCTTCACTCAAGGAAGGAGGGGCGCCCGACGCGAGCGAGGAAGAGGCGGAGGGAAGCCACGTCAGAGGCCCTAGGGTCGGGACTTCGATCCGACTGTTTGTCACTCACTCGCGTTGGCCCCTCCTTCCTTCACTCAAGGAAGGAGGGGCGCCTGACGCGAGCGAGGAAGAGGCGGAGGGAAGCCACGTCAGAGGCCCTAGGAGTGGGGCTTCGCTTCACCTCTTCCTCGCTCACATTGGCCCCTCCTTCCTTCACTCAAGGAAGGAGGGGCCTGACGCGAGCGAGGAAGAGGCGGAGGGACGCCACGTCAGAGGCCCTAGGAGTGGGGCTTCGCTTCAGCGAGGAAGAGGCGGAGGGAAGCCACATCAGAGGCCCTAGGGGGGGCTTCACCTCTTTCGCTCACATTGGCTCACCTCTTCCTCAGAGGCTCACCTCTTCCTCGCTCACATTGGCCCCTCCTTCCTTCACTCAAGGAAGGAGGGGCCGGAGCGAGCGAGGAAGAGGCGGAGGGAAGCCACACTCAAAGGCCCTAGAGGGAGTGGGAGTGGGGCTTCGCTTCACCTCTTCCTCGCTCATTGGCCCCTCCTTCCTTCACTCAAGGAAGGGGAGGCGCCTCGAGGCGAGGGCCCCTCCTTCCTTCACTCAAGGAAGGAGGAGGGGCACCTGGCGCGAGGAAGAGGCGGAGGGAAGAGGCGGAGGGAAGCCACGTCAGAGGCCCTAGGAGCGGGGGAAGCCACGTCGCCCTAGGAGTCTCTTCTTCCTCGCTCACATTGGCCCCTCCTTCCTTCACTCAAGGAAGGAGCGAGGGGCGGAGGGAAGCCACGTCAGAGGCCCTAGGAGTGGGGCGACCTCTTCCTCGCATTGGCCCCTCCTTCCTTCACTCAAGGAAGAGGCGAGGAAGAGGAAGCCACGCCAGTCAGAGGCCCTAGGGGCACACTGGTTGGGAAACACTGCCTTAAACAATTCAACAATTAAATAACATTTAGTTAAACATCTAAATGAGGTTAAAAGTAATTAAAACAATTAAAACATAAACAATACCACTTACAGCTATAAAATCGCATTTGCTTCCTACATCATCTTCTAGTGATGGCACCAATCTGGAAAGTATGATAAGAGAATCACATAAAAAGATGATGGCCCTATCATTGGTTATGAAGAGAGATTTTGTTTCTGACACCAATGACAATATTATACATCCTTGTGAATATTGCTGGGGAACAAAAGCAACATGATGATCTTGTGGTCATCATACCTGGTTTGCATGATCTTGTTGTAGCCATGTAGCTAGCATCTATGGGGATCTCAATAAATTAGGAGTTATTGGCTCTTGGGGCCAAAAAAATACCATCCAAATACTGTATTTATTAAAATATAATGCACCTTAATTTTGAGGGTGTGAAGGGGTTAAAAGTAAAAAGTATCCCTCCCGAGAGGAGATGTTCCAAGTGCCCGTATGTTAGCAATAATCTGCCCAGGGACAACAGAACAGAGAAGGCGCCATACTAAGGGTTAAATGTGAAGAATGTTGTTGCTGATAAAAACGAGTATAAATACCATGTAACTGCGTAGCTCGGGGTGATAGCCATTTTGTTTCTTGACCTGCAATGGTCAAGGGCTATTCACCCCAATACTGATCAGATTGGAATAAAAGTCTTGTTTGGATTCATCGGCCTCGGCTGAGTTCTTCCACCTTATGGGCTCTGCAACCAAGAACCAAAAGTTTCCGCTACAGGTGCACATTTAAAAATGGATTTGCCCTTAAATGTAATCATCATCATCAATTTATTTCTTACTAGCTGTACCCGTGCACGCGTTGCTGTGCCATAGTCTGTGGCTAACCCCTTCTACCCACATGGTGGGAAAGCACTATCAAAGGACTCTTGACAGATGGCCATTTTGCCTCTTGTTGATAACATTAAGAGTCCTTTAGTAGTTTGCTCAGGATGATTTGTGATTTGTTTCTTCCTTTTGTTGTTCCCTCTCTGTTTCCTTCCTGTTTTTACTTTTTAATTCCTTTTATCTCCTCTTCCTTCTTCTCCTCTTTCCATGTGGGCCAGTCTGTATATATGTGTTTTGTGTGTGCATGTAGGTGTATATAGTTGTGTATATGTGTATATATGTGTGTTTGTGTATATGTATTCACATATATATGTGTACATGTGGGTAAGTGCAGATGTGTGTATGTATGTGTGCATGTGTATATTTATGTGCATGTTTATATGAGTGTATGTGTGCATGTCGTTATGTATATGTGTGTGTATATATTGTGTGCATGTGTATATATCTGTGTTTTTTGTATGTGTATATGTGTTTGTGTATTTGTGTGTGTATACACGTGTGTGTGTGTGTGTTTTGGACAGTAATGGACTGTGGGCCAATGGGTGTTTCCATGCAGGAAGGAGAGGCAGCAAGAGAGGGGGAGGGTCCTTGTCTGAGAAATGAGTGTTGGGGGTTTGTGTGGTGGTATGGAATTTATGTGTTTATGCTTCGTGCCTTGTTTACCTCTTTCCAGTCTTTCCTTTTTCTTTCTTTCTTTCCTTCCATCTCTCTCCTTTCTCCCCACTGTCCATCGTTCATTCTTTCCCTGTGTCCCTCCCTCCTTTTCTTTTCTCCTTCCTTCGTGTCCCTTCTCCTTCTTGTCTTTCCTTTCTACTTTCCTATTCTTCCTTCCCTCCTGCCTTCCTTCCCTCCCAACTTTCTTTGTACCTCCGTCCTGTCATCTGTCCTTCCTTCGTGTCCGTTCTCCTGCTGCTCCTCTTCACCTCTTTCCTTCTGCTTTGCGTCCTGTGAAAGCCTCCAGGAGCGCAAGAGCGGGTGCAAGTCCTGCTAAAAAGGCTTCCAGCATGGGAGCTGCACTCCCTTGTAGGGGAAGGGTCCTTGGCTGTCAGAGAGGGTCAAGGAGCCGGCGTTGTCCATAGCCATCTCCCACATCATGCGACCAGCGTGGCTGCATGGAGCGCTGTCAGCACCCCGCGGTACCTATTAATCTACTCACATTTGCATGCCCTTGAACTGCTGCAAGGCTTGCTGAGACAGAAATGAAGATGAGGAGCAGGGGTTGGAGCCCGCATGGGAGGCGTCCCTGAATCAACTTCCCCCGATGCCAGGAGTGAGGGTCGAGCTCCTGAAGTGGCGCTTTTAGGCCCGCCTCCCCCATCGTGCCAATCTGTCTCTGACACTCCTCCGAAAAGGAGGGGAACGAGGGGGAGGAGAAGAGCGGCTGGGGCCTGCTGCTTCCCCAGGGCAGGTGTGGGCCTTTTGGGCCCTGGGGAAGGAAGGAAGGTAGACAGACCGCAGGAGGAGGAGGAGGCAGGGGTGCCCTGCTCCCTTTTGGCCGGCGTGTGTGTGCGCGCTGAGGGCAGTTGGCTGGCTGTCTTTGGCCCTTTTCCGTTATCTGCGGCTCCTTCCTGCCCTAGGGTCCCACTTGTGCCAAGCCACCCCTTGTAGGGCAACTGGCGGTTTGTGTGGTGTCTTTGTTTGCGGGCGAGGGGGGAGAAGTTACTGTTGTGCACGGGCTTTGGGAGATGGTTTTCCGCAGAGGTGTGTGCGCGAGGGAGGGTGACTTTGGCAGAAGCTTTGGCGCGCACCTTGGGAGGACGTTTGGTGCGAGGCTTGCCCTGTCTTGGGGCTGGTGTTAGCGCGCCACTTATTGGAGCCGTTAGGGTTTTGTTTAGTTTGGGAGGGGGGAGTTTAGAAGCTGCGCGTGGTAGGTGTTTTTTTTCAGTTTGGGAAGGGGGAGGAGAGGACCGTAGGTGTCATTTTGTTGTCTGGCGCAGGGGGTTATGGGAATTGTAGTCCGAAACATTTTTGGGTTTTTAGTGTGTTGTCTTTAATTTGGGGGGGTTAGCTGCAAACATAGCGAGTAGGGGTGTCAGTGTATGTGGGCTAATTTTGTGTGTCTGCCTAGTGTGGTTTTGTTGTCTATATGCTTATAATAATGGATGTTACATTTTTATATATATAGATTAATCGCCCTCCATCAAGATGTTCCAGGTGATTTACACAGAAACAGTAAAACGAGATAAAACATATACGGATCATGAAAAGTTAAGTTACATATCAAATGCTTTACTGAAGAGCCAAGTCTTGAGAGCCTGGGTGAAAGGGCGCAGATCGCACATCGCTTTCATATAGGGAGGCAATGAGTTCCACAATGGTAATGTGATCAGCATTTTAGGCACAGCGCATCAGGGAGGCAGGCAGCATGAATAAGGCCATTTAGGAAGCCATGACCTTTGTCAAGCCAAGTATTCCCAGCTAGCCACATTCATAAGGCCTTCAAAAATGAGACACAACTGGGAACCACAATGAACTGAGCCTGGAGGGGGGGCAAGCAAGAGACGGTGAGGTTCACCCAGGAGGCAGGATTTGTGGCTTTGCACCTGTCCCCCGCCTCTCTGTCCAGCCTCCAGAGTTCCAGGTTCCTCCAGGCCAGGGGTGCCCACACTTTTTCAGCATGCGAGCTACTTATAAAACAACCAAGTCACAAAGATCTACCTACACAGAAATGTAAAATGTATAACTATTCTCTAATTTATTAAGGATTCTTTGTATGTACAATGTATGTTGATGTACCTTGCATAACTGAATAAGCCAATATTGCACAACACACATAATAAATAATTATTTACATTTTTTTTCAATTACCTGAGTTTACTTTGATGATTTGCACTGAATTGAATCAGCCAGGGATAAACTGGCAGAATGAAAGCACACAGACCTTTCAACTGCAAGGTCATTCAATGCTGACCAATGTGGCCAATGGAACACTGTCATATATTCCAGTTCAAAGCAGAGATTGTGGGATTTTCTGCCTTGATATTCTGAGTTATATGGCTGTGTAGAAAGGCCCTGAGTCCACACTGCTATATAATCCAGTTCAAAGCACCTAGTGTGGGATTTTCTGCCTTGATATTCTGGGTTATATGGCTGTGTGGAAAGGCCCTGAGTCCACACTGCCATATAATCCAGGTTATGAAAGGGACAACCCACATTATCTGCTTTGAACTGGATTATATGGCAGTGTGGACTCAGGGCCTTTCTACACTGCCATATAATCCAGGTTATTTATTTATTTATTAATTCATACTTATCTGCCGCCTTTCCCCGAGGGCTCGGGGCGGCTAACAGCATGATCATAAAAACAATCGAGCATAAAAGCATTAAAAGATGATAAAACACATCTAAAAATACAATAAAACCACATAGGGGCTACAGCTGGGCGGAGCGTGACACAAGGTAAAACAGGTAATCGGATATGGCGGTGCGTAACGGGGCTACAATTTATCCAGCTCCAAACGCCTGCTGGAACAGCAAGGTCTTCAGTGCTTTCCCACAGAACATTGCAGCCCCTACAAATCAGAGACCAGGCCCAAACTTGGCACACAGAGTACCCATGACCCACTCTACATCCTGGTGCAGTTTTGAGTGGGACGGACCACGGACGATGGGAGTTGAAGTACCTTCACTCACTTTCTGAGACCGCTGCAACCCTCATCCAATGACTAATCAAGACCACACTTGGCACACAGAGCCCCCATGACCCACTCTACATCCTGGTGCAGTTTGGAGAATGAGGGACTATGGATGATGGGACTTCCAGTACCTTCCCTCACTTCCAGAAACCGCTGCAACCCTCATCCAGAGAATGATCAAGACCAAATGTGACACACACAGCCCCCGTGACCCACTCTACATCCTGGTGCTGTTTGGAGGGGGATGGACCATGGCCAATGGGACTCACAGTACCTTCACTAAGTTCCTGAGACCACTGCAAGCCACATAAACATCTAATAGGAACCAACCTTGGCACACAATGCCTTCCTCAAATAACCCGGGCACTGCCGGGTCCTCAGCTAGTATTGAATAAGATAGTTAAAATGGTATTAAACATTTAGATGCCAAAATGACAATAGTAAAACTAAAATAAATATTAAAACGTTCTAAGACTGTGACAGCATCTTGCGCCAACAAGCTATTGCTGCTGCACACAGGCCCGGATTGAGCCGTTTTGGCACCCTAGGCCACACTTTGGAAGCCCCGCCGCCGGGTCGAAGGAGGGGCCGGCGCGAGGACGAGGAGGGAAGCCTCGCCCCCGGGCCGATGCTGTGCATGAATCAAGGAAGGAGGGGCCGGCGCGAAGAGGAGGAAGGAAGGAAGCCCCGATGCTGGACATGCACGGCAGCAGCCCGGGGCTCCCTCCGCCTCTTCCTCCTCGCCCCACCCTCCTTCCTTGGGCGCGAGGAAGATGAGGTGGAGGGAAGCCCCGCCGCCGTGGCCACCACTGGCAGGCATGCGCGCACGGCAGGAGGGTGCGAGCGCCTCTGCCTCCTTCCCCAATGTACCTGGATGTCGCGCATGGCCAGCAGTGGCCCTGGGGGCTTCGCTTCCTTCCTCCTCCCGAGGAAGGAAGGGAAGCCCCTGGGGCCGCTGACGGCCATGCACGACACCCAGGAACATGGCGGAGGAAGCAAAGGCGCCCTCCTGCCACGCGCGCATGCCTGCCAGCGGCCCCAGGGGTGGTGCTTCCCTCCACCTCATCCTCGTGCTCTCCTTCCTTGACAAGGGGGCAGGGGCAATGGTGAGGGGGGGCATTCCCTCCTCCCCTGCCCCCTCGCTTCGCTCTCTCCCCGCCCACCCCGAGAAAGAGAGAGAGAGAGAGAGAAAGTCATCATGCTGTACGTTGCGGTTTTGTTTGAAAAAAAATTGGTCCTTGATATGCCCCCCCCCCCCCCGGCGGCCTGCACACATAGTGTGGCCTTATGGATAATCCGGGCCTGGCTGCACAGAAGCTAGCAACCCTGACAGTGACCTTGTCAGGGTTGCTAGAGATAATCGGACAAGAGATAATCTATATAACACCAAACAGATCTCCCTGGTAGACTTTCTAAAATTGGAATTATACAATGTTTACGAAGGTCATGGTAAAAAGAGCAATACAACAAAACGTGCTACATAATTTCCACTGCCTCTGCCTCACAGGGACATAGGCATTAATTGTATGGTATTTTGTTATACCTTCCCTCAGTACAGAAAAATGGAGTACGTTGAATTTAGCCAAAGGAACGCCTTCCTATGTTTTGGGATAATTAGGTTGCCTAAATACTCCGCAGGAAGCAGCGCCCTTCCGTTATCTTTGAAGATTGAAAGAATAGAGGCTGCATTTAGATAGTTTTGCTAAAGGAAGATCTGTCTCAACTTGCTTCTACACTGTGGAACTACACAGTTTCTTAAAATTTCAGCAGCTACAAACTCAGTGTTGGAGCCTCCAGTGATGCAGTGGGCTAAATAGCTGAGCTGCTGGACTTGCTGACCAAAAAGTCGTTGGTTCGAATCCGGGGAGCAGGGTGAGCTCTCACTTTAGCCCCAGCTTCTGCCAACCTAGTAGTTCGAGAACATGCAAATGTGAGTAGAGCTATAGGTACCACTCAGGTGGGAAGGTAACAGCTCTCCATGCAGCCATGCCAGCCACATGACCTTGGAGGTGTTTACGGACAATGACTCTTTTGACTTCGAAATGGAGATGAGCACCAACGCCCAGAGTCGGACATGACTGGACTTAATGTCAGGGGAAAACTTTTACCTTTATCTTAAGCTCAAGGTTGGAAATTAAATTATTTATTTATTTATTTATTTATTTACTTACTTTGCTTCTATACCGCCCCTCTCAGCCCGAAGGCGACTTGAGGCAGTGTACGTATGGCAAGGACTGCCCAAGATAAACACATCAACAGTTACCAAACACAATCACATCATATACAAATTAGCAATTAAAATTAAACACGATATCAGCGTCTCGTTATTAAATTGATTTCCAATTGCGTCATCGTCGTTCCTTAGGTCTCAATTAATAATCATACTACATCTGCAAATGCCCGGTCAAACAGCCATGTCTTGACCTTCTTGCGAATGTCAGGAGGGAGGGGGCTGATCTGATGTCAATAGGAAGGGCATTCCAAAGCCGAGGAGCCACCACTGAAAAGACCCTGTCTCTCGTCCCCACCACTCGCGCCTGCAAAGCAGGCGGGACCGAGAGCAGGGCCTCTCCGGATGATCTTAAACATCTTTATGGTTCATAGGGGGAGATGCGTTCGGACATGTAAGTTAGACCAGAAATTAAAGAACTAGCTTTGACCAATTAATCTAAATCTGCTATGTAAATTGTGAGGTAGGAATTTTATCACTTTATAAAATGAACCCGTTTTTGAAATATTGACTTTTAAAAGTAACACATATTTGATATATCATTGCTGTTCACAGCCTCATCTCCTCCTTTATCTGAAAAGGTAGGGAGGCTTTCCTCACCCCCTATTTTTTTGTTATAGAAGGCGTGCAATATGCACCGGGAATGTGGCGCAGCTGGCTGTGTGTCAGCTGCATAAGATCTCTACTGACCAGAAATCTGGAGTTTGAGGCCTGCCTGGGTCGGGGTGAGCTCTCGACCAATTGTGTAGCTCGTTGTCAACCTTTGCAACCCGAAAGACAGTCGCATCTGTCAAGTAGGAAATTTTGGTACCACTTGTGTGGGGAGGCTAAATTTAACTGATTTACGAGGCCATAAAATCTCCAGGAAATACACAAAAAGAATGAAGGAATGCGACAGCTCCCCCTGCTGGCCAGAAGCTGGAATGTTAAATTGCCTCTGAATGTCTGTCTATATATGATGTACAGTATGTCAAATGGCATTGAATGTTTGCCTGTATATTTTACATTTTGGGTTTGTTATATGTACCACATTATATTCACAAAATTCAATTAAAATTAAAAAAAAAGTTTGCCTGTACATGTGCATTGTGATCCGACCTGAGTCCCCTGTGGGGTGATAAGGGCAAAATATAAATGATGTAAATAAAATAAAATAAAAAATATGGGCTGTGCATAATGTCCACCACCACACCTACAGGTAGAAAGCAGCTTAAGAGCATCTACATCTAAGCTAAGAGCTTCCCCCTTCACCCACCCTTTGAATTACCTATTAGTGGATACACTGAAACAGTCAGCATGGTTCCCACCCACACCTTGCGCCATGCTAAAAGCATTCAGAGTAGCTAGAACTTTTTTACAACTGTACCTTCACAGAAATAGCTTGGTGTACTCTGCTAGTATGAATTATGAATATTAATCCACTCAGACTATCAGTGTGTGGTTTCTGGCAACGCCTGGCTTTTAACTGCTGTCAGTCACTTTAGCAGAAAAACAACACCAAACAAAACAAACCCAATGATAATACAGATCCTCTTTTTAAAAGGCTATCAGTCTTCTATTTGAAGGCATCCTTTGTTAGAAAGGCTGTCAAGTTAAAACCTGTTTTAAAGATGATGAACTACAAAAACCCTCCTTTCCACCCGCTACTAAGGAGGCTGTTCAAGTCCTGAATTGGTGCTTGGCCACTGTAATGGACTGGATGTGGGCGAACAGATTGAAACTAAATCCAGACAAGACAGAGGTACTCCTGGTCAGTCATAAGGCCGAACAGGGCATAGGGTTACAGCCTGTGCTGGACAGGGTTACACTCCCGCTGAAGGCACAGGTTCGCAGCTTGGGAGTGATCCTGGACTCATTGTTGAGCCTGGAGCCCCAGGTCTCGGCGGTGGACAGGAGAGCTTTTGCACGGTTAAAACTTGTGCGCCAACTGCACCCGTACCTCGGGAAGTCTGATTTGGCCACAGTGGTCCACGCTCTGGTTACATCCCAAATAGACTACTGCAACGCTATCTCTCTATTATTTATTTACTTACTTTATTTATATTCCGCTCTTCTCACCCCGAAGGGGACTCAGAGCGGATTAAAGTACACATACTTTGCAGACAATCCCTGCAGTTCAACATATGACATATAACATGCAGTTCAACATATGACATATAACATTTAACACAATACAGAACAGTACATACATTTTGACATTTTAGACAGAGGCAAACTTTCTGACCACCAGGGGGAGCTGACGCATTCTTCCTCACTCTCAGCGTTTCCTTCCAGCGTTGCTTTGTTGTTTCTTCCGCATTCCTCAGCAATTCTTTATGGCCTCATAAATCAGTCTAAATTTGCCTCCCCACTTTAATGTGGTACCTTTATCTCCTACTTGACAAATGTAACTGTCTTGCGGGCTGCAAAGGTTGGCAGCAGGCTACACTTAAGGTCGAGAACCCACCTCGACCCGGGCAGGCCTCGAACTCATGACCTTCTGGTCGGCAGAGATCATATGCAGCTGACACTTAGCCAGCTGCGCCACATTCCCGGTGCTACGGGGGGGCTTCAGTTAGTTCAACTCCTCTGTTGCGCCAGCTCCACTGGCTGCCAATTAGCTTCCGAGCACAATTCAAAGTGCTGGTATTGACCTACAAAACCCTATATGGTTCTGGCCCAGTTTACCTGTCCAAACGTATTCTCCCCTACGAACCATCAAGGCTGTTAAGATCTTCTGGAGGGGCCCTGCGATTCGCAATCGCGGCTGGTGGGGATGAGAGACAGGGCCTTTTCTGTGGTGGCCCCTCAGCTGTGGAACTCCCTCCCAACTGAGATCAGATCTGCCCCCTCACTCCTGACCTTCAGGAAGCTATTGAAATCCTGGATCTGGAAAGAAGCATTCCCGGAATAATGGCTGAGTTTAATAATAGACTAAATTATCGATCATGTACGCAGACCGAAATTGGACATGTTTTTTTATCTTGCCGATTTATTTTTATGTATTTTAATATACTTGTATTTTAATCTTTTATTGTTTTTATGATGTTTTAAATTGTAATTTGGCATTGAATCCTTGCTGTTAACCGGCCTGAGTCCCTCTGCGGAGGTTGAGAAGATCGGTATATAAAAGTTTTAAATAAATAAATAATAAATAAAAAGGGAGGCTAGCAGAAAGTCCCTTGAAGGTGGTAGCTGACAGGTCACCATCTCCTATCCAACAGCAGATTGTGCTGTTTTTCTATTTTGGTTCTAGAAATTATTTCTCTGCCTGCATGTCTCCATCACTGCTCTGTTACCCCCCAATATATCCAAGCTTAAGTCTTAAAAGCTAAGAAAAGTCAATCCTGGTTAGCACTTGAATGCGATATAACATGGAGCTCCAATCTGGGCTGGGTAAAAAGATCCCAACATGGCGTAGTGGTTTGAGTGTTGGTATCTATATATATATATGAAGAGCTGTCGTGCTTAGTAGCCAATAGACAGCAAAACCACACAATGCAGACACACCAATCCAGCCCACATACACACAAAACCCCACGAGGTATGTTTACCACCTGAAAAATTCAAAAAAAAATATTAAACAACACGGTCAAAAATACAAAAATAAAAAGGACTACAACTCCAATGATCCCCCACACTAATGCAGCACAGCGTATGCGCGTAAACAACTCCCATGCGTGTAAAATGGTTTTCCCTCCTCCTTCCCCCCCCCATCTTCTAAAAGGCCCGCAGCTCGACTGCTGCCTTGGCCTAGCCTACCTATCCCCGACTACCTATCCAGCGGGCCTCCCTCCTCCTCCTCCGGGGAATGGCTGGCGGCGGCACTTGCTGATGAAGACCTAAAAGGTTGGCAGGTCCGCTGTCCTTGGCGAAGCTGCGCCCTCGATTGATGTCGCGGCCTGGGCTCCGGAGGCCTCTGCGGCAGCACTCGAGGCCCCGACTTCGCAGAAGGCAGCAGGCCTACCTCCTCCTTTTAAGAGATGGCAGGAGGACAGAGAGAAGAGATAAGCTGAAGGATGAGGGGGAGAGGAAGGAAAGGAAGTACAAAAGGCAGGAAGGGATGTTACTGTTGGTCTTTGCCACATGCACGCACATATATACATACACAAATATACATAAAAACATGCACACACACACACATATACATGCACAGAAATATACAAATATACATATACACACATACATACACACATCTGTACTTACACACATCTACACATATACACGCATATACATATACAAACACACATATACATAAGTACACACATATACACGCATATACATATACACATATACATAACTACACACAGAGTCCCCAAATTACAAACATCCCACAGCAAAGTGTGGCCGGGTCAGCTAGTATAATTCTAAAAATGAAGTTTCAATTCTCCATTGGGCCAAGGAAACACACTGAGTGTATTTATTTATCTATCTATCGTGTCAGGACCCACTGAGTGACCTTGGATGAGTCACACGTTCTTAGTTGCAGAAAAATCCATTATAGGTGTATCTGAGGCCCCTTCCACAAAACTGTATAAAATCTGCACTGAACTGGATTATATGGCAGTGTGGACCCACATAACCCAGTTCAAAGCAGATATTGTGGATTATCTGCCTTGATATTCTGGGTAATATAGCTGTGTGGAAGGGCCCTTATTTATTATTTATTTACGGCATTTTACCCCGCTCTTCTCAACCCCCGAGGGGGGACTCAGAGTGGCTTCCAAAAGGCACAATTTGATGCCTACATCACAATCGCAGTATAAAAACACAATATAAAACCCTCCAGCATTCGACACTAAAATACATTAAAATACAATTATATTCACACAGCCTATGCATTCACCTATGTTAAAAACAGTGTTCCGTCCATAAAAGGATTGAGCCCTATTCACCAACTTTCCATTAAACTACTAAAGTGCTGTCCTGTGCTACTATGCGAACGCCTGGTCCCACATCCAGGCTTTCACTTTTTCCTAAATGTCAGGAGGGATGGAATTGATCGTATGTCGCTAGGGAGCGCATTCCACAGACAGGGAGCCACCACCGAGAAGGCCCTCTCCCTCGTCCCCACCAGCCGCACATGGGAAGCCGGCGGGAGCGAGAGCAGGGCCTCCTGCTCTTAAAATAGTCAGAGGTCAGAAATGACTTAAAAGCACACGACAAGAACAACAAAGAATGTAATGTTGAGGGCTTACATGGCCGGACTCACTGGGTTTTTGTGACTTTTCCAGGTTGTACAGTCATATTCCAGAAGCATTCTCTCCTGATGTTTCACCAGCATCTATGGCAGGCAACCTCATAGGTTGTGAGGTCTGTTGGAAACTATGTTAAGTGTGGTTTATATATTTGTGGAATGTCCAGGATGGGAGAAAGAAGTCTTGTCTGTTAGAGCAGTGTTTCCCAACTGTTGTGCCACGGCACACTAGTGTGCCGTGAGCGACCATCAGGTGTGCCGTGGAAGAACCGACCGACCACCCTGCCAGGAGTGATCTGGGCAGCCTGCCTCTTGCTCTGTCTCCGTCTCTCCATCTCTTTCTCTGGGGTGCCATCAGGGCCAATCAACGCCGCCCAAGAAGCAAGCCCCGCCTCTCCAAGGGTCTACCGCCCGACACCACCATGTTTGTTCGGGGCGGAAGTCCTGAGACGGGGGGAGAGGGCGGGGCCTCAGCTTCCTGGAGATGAGGTTAGTTGGAGGGGAAGGGCCGGGTGGCGCCTTTCCCTGTGAGGTCACTTCCGGAGGAGGCAGAGAGCATCCGGAGAGGAGCGTTGGGCTTTGTTTTCCTCTCAGCCGCCTGTTTTCCCCTTCTGGCTCAGGATTTCTTCGGGCTTTGGGGCCGAGGCTGCTCTCAGGCCTCCTTCCTTCCTTCCTTCCTTCGCGGCCTCCCTCTCAGCTTTGGGAGCGTCCTGCCCCTACCCTCCCTCCCTCCCTGCCTGAGGGAAAACCAGGTGAGCAGCGGCCTTGAAGCACCGGGTGGTGATGATAGGGCAGTGTCGGCCCAGGCGACCCAGTCCGAAGCACATAAGGTGGGATATCTATGTCTGAAGCACACAGGGCGGGATATCTATGTCCGAAGCACACAAGGCTGGATATCTATGTTGTGTTCATCGAAACAGGCCCAGGTTTCACACTGAGTGTATAAATACATTTAAAAACATATTAACTATATGCATTACTGTGTTAGAATGTCATTTTGTGTCATTTTGGTTGGTGGTGTGCCCCAGGATTTTGTAAATGTAAAAAATGTGCTGCGGCTCAAAAAAGGTTGGGAAACACTGTTAGAGGTAGATGTGAATGTTGCAACTGGCCACCTTGATTAGCATTTAATGATTAGCTTCTTACTGCCTGGAGGAATCCTTTGTTGGGAGGGGATTACCTGGCCCTGATTTCAGACAAGAAATAATCAGGGCCAGCTAATCATCTCTCAACCAGGCAGCAATAGGCCAGACCTTTAATCTGCTAGGCCATTAAATGCTAATCAAGGTGGTCAATTGCAACATTCACACCTACCTCAAACAGACAAGAATTCTTTCTCCCACCCTGGACATTCCACAGATATATAAACCCCATTTACCTAGTTTCCAACAGACCTCACAACCTCTGAGGATGCCTGCCATAGATGCAGGCAAAATGTCAGAAGAGAATGCTTCTGAAACATGGCCATACAGCCCGGAAAACTCACAACAACCCAACAACAAAGAACCCCAGTCCGCACTGGAAATAATTGCTGCATTCAGATGCTAAATCCATCTGACCCAGTTGAGCTTAAAAACTGAAGGAGTTTGATCAAGGAATCCTAGGGCCTAAATATCATAAATGCACCAGATCCCATCTGATCTTGGAACATAAACAGGATCAGTCGTAGTAAGTGCCTGGATGGCAGATCACCACTGAATACCTGGTGCTTTAGGTTGTAATTTCAGAGGAATACATTGGCGAAATCACCTCTAAGTACTCCTTGCCTTTAAAAAAAACCTCCTGTCACCAGATTACTTCGAGACAAAGCATACACACAAAGAAATCTTGTTGAAACTACATTTGGGTGAGGCATCACCTTTCTTTGGCAGAAAAAGTCTAAAAAGCTCACGAACTCCCATAATTCTATAGCATTAAGCCATAATATTGTAAAGTGGTATCAAACTGCATTAATTCTACAGTGTAGCTGCACTCTCGATTGCAAACCATTTTTCAGTATCTTTCCAAGTTTATTTCACTTACCAGTGACAACCACAAGGTCATAGTAATGGCCCAATTCACACCAGTATCGTCCTGTATCGTTATCTGTGAGGTTGCGAAAGCGAAGGGCATAATTCTGAAGCACTTCAAGGCGGTCCCAGGAGGATGGGAGACGCTCTATCACATGGTTATTCTCCAGTTTTTGAAAGAGAGGTGTTGTACGGCCTTGATGGTCAAAGTACCAGGACACTGCACTGGCAAGGTCTCCAGAGCAAGGCGTACATGGACATGGAAGCTCCGGCGATGACCCTTTCACTGCATAGATGGCTTTTTGGGAGAAAAGGCTGAATTAGGTCCTACGACGCCAGAAATCAAATTAGTTGGCTTTCTAAAGCAGGGCTTTCGCAAACTTTTCCACTCATGGCCCCTTTCCGCCCAAGAATTTTACATGACCTCAAAAATATAGGTATATAATCAAACATTTACAGAAAATAAACCAGCATTTGCAAGGTTTGCTAAACTGGCTGATTTTCCTTTTTATGAAGTACAGCTGAGGCATTTTCTGAAGAGTCCACTATAAAACACTGCATGTCATTGCTCACAGATTTGTGTTTGGAAACCTTTTCTTGTTGCCAATTTTTTTAGTGACCCCAACATTAAGCTTAGGAGATCCCATTTGAGGGGTGGTTCCAAAGTTTAAACAGCAATGCTCTAAAGCAGTGGTTCCCAAAGTGGGCGGTACCGCCCCCTAGTGGGCAGTGGGGTGATCCAAGGGGGTGTTGGGAGGCTCAGGAGAATTTGGGGGGCACTGAACCCCTGTAAGGGGCCAGTGGCGTGAGCCAGGTTTTCCTTGCCACTTGCAGGGTCGCGCGCTTGCGAGGACGTCCCCGTTGGAAGAAAGAGGCAATACACAGGAGTTGACGAGAGGAAGGAGGCGCGTGCTGCGGTTTCCACAGTAATGCCTGCCCGGGTACTCCAACTCGCAGGGACATAGTCACAAGCGCGCAACCCTGGGCAGGCGTTGCCGGGGAAACCGCAGCGCGCGCCTACTTCTTCTCGTCAACCCCACCCATAGCACAGTCCTGTGTATTGCCTCTTTCTTCCAATGGGGACGTCCTCGCAAGCACGCCTTGCTGGGCCTGGCATGGGGCGGGGCGAGCAGGAGGCGCTTTCCAAGGTGGGCGTCACTTGTCCAGTGCCGGCCCCTTCTTTTTTCAATGCCATAAAAACAGCATGCAATTAAAATAACATATAAATGAAAATTAAAACACATTAAAACATTCAATTTTACGAAAAAGGTAGAAACAGTATTACATATATCTTTCTGTTTAATTGCTATTAAATTTTTTAAAAATAATTTCTAGGGGGCCGGTGAGTAATTTTTTTTCTGGAAAGGGGGTGGAAGGCTAAAAAAGTTTGGGAACCATTGCTCTAAAGCAAGAATGAGCAAACTTCGGCCCTCCAGGTATTTTGGACTTTCACAATATTTGTTTGTTTATTTATTTATTTACTTTGCTTCTAGACCGCCTCTCTCAGCCCGAAGGTGACTTGAGGCGGTGTACAAATGGCAAGAACTGCCCAAGACAAACATATCAACAATTATCAACACAATTCCATCATATACAAATTAGCACTTAACATTAAAAACTCAATATCAGCGTCTCATTATTAAATCGGTTTCCAATTGCATCGTCGTCGTTCCGTAGGTCTCAATTTGGTAATCATACTACATATATCTGCAAGTGCCCGGTCAAATAGCCGGATCCGGCCCGTGGGCCATAGGTTGCCCACCCCTGCCCTAGGGTCAACTTTCTCAGGTCAGGCTGGAGGACCTAGAAAAGGCATGGGCCCTCCATGTGTTTTGGACTTCAACTTCCACAATTTCTAACAGCTAGTTAGGCTGTTAGGAATTGTGGGAGTCAAAGTCCAAAACATCTGGAAAGCCCAAGTTGACCCATGCCTAGTATAAATACTTGTTCTCATCAACATCTTCATCAAACTTTGAGGGTAATAAAATCCAAAGGGAAGAGACAAACTCTTACTTTCTCCGACACAGTCTTCGCAAGATAAAACAACAGCAATCAGAACTGAAACAGCAATGCCTGGAGAACTTTGGGAAACACCTTTACTCATCTTTAGAGGAAACTCCTTTGGATTTTCACCACTGGAAACAAGACAAAAGGCAAAGACATCTCTTTGCTGTGATCCAGCCAGGCACTTCTGCTGTCTTCCTACAACTGCAAGACTTTATTTGCTATGTTATCAAAATACAATGCTGAGGCACAAAAGGAAGGCCAGGAATAGTTACCCCAAGCCCTATCGGCACGGCACACTTCCCGAGGAGCCTAGTTGGAGTGGCTTATCAAAATAAACATGGATTGGTATAATGAAGGGGAAGGGAAATGATGGGATATAGACCAGAGTCCATCCATATGAGTTAGTTTTTCAGCGTTGTAATGGTCTCTTCAGCATTTCCCAGCTTCTTCTTGTAGGAGCATCTTGCTTTTGTAGTATATCAAACTCCACCCCACATTGTATTATAGTCTATTACACTAGGTAATACGATTTTTGTTCCTGGGTTATAAGTGTCCTTTCCTAATTGTTTCTATCATAAAATCATGGGAAACGTTTATTGAACCGCAAAAAGTTTGCTTCTGCGGGAAGGACATCCTGCAGCACATTTTGGTATAGTTTTTCAATGAATATTAAATTGAGTCTCAACCAATTCAACATAGTTTGGGCATGCATATTCAACAGCAAAATAGCAATGCGCAAGGACAGATGTCTTCACTGCATCTGGTAGTGATCCTCAAGTTGTACCAGTCAGCTTTTGTATATTACTTCTAGCACCCACTTTTTGCTTGATATTCAGTCAGTGCTTCTTGTAGGTCAGAGAACGGTCCAGGGTGACTCCCGGATATTTTGGTGTGCTGCAATGCTCCATTGGAATTCCTTCCCAAGTAGTGGGATTCCTTCCCAGGGCTCAGAGCTCAAGATGCTTGCCTGTTCTTAAGGTGAAAAGAACACCTCTGCATTTTAGATGGGTTAGGAACCAGCTGATTTCCCCTGTAATAAGCAATAAGAGCACCTAAAGCTTCGGAGAGCTTCTGTTCAACCATTTCAAAGTTCCCTGCTTGAGTGATGATGGCATGATTGTCAGCATAGATGAAACTATCTGTCCCTTCTGGCAGTGGCTAGTAATTTGTGTAAATGCTAAAAACTGATGGAGCAAGCATGCTCTCCTGAAGCTGTATTAGTATCCTACAATATACCACCTGTGACAGGCAAAACGTCTGGCTCCTTACCTCTCCCGCTGCGACTTGGCCACGGTTATCCGGAAACTTAAACGGGTACAGAACGCAGCAGCACGCCTGCTCTCAGGAGCCTCAAGAACCCCTCACGTGACTCCACTCTTGCGCGAGGTGCACTGGCTCCCAGTCACCTTCAAGGTGTTAGTTCTAACTTTTAAGGCCTTATATGGTTTGGGGCCAGTGTACCTGAGGGAGCAGCTTGCCCCTTATGTGCCCAGGAGATCGCTGCGCTCAGAGGGGCTCAACTTACTGGAGGTGCCTAGCATCAAGGTCTACAGGCTCTCTAGTACGCGGCAAAGGGCATTTGCTGTGGCTGCCCCAACCTTGTGGAACACCCTCCCTGAGGAGATAAGAGTCATCCGCGACTTGCTGTCATTCCGCAGAGCCGTCAAGACCTGGTTATTCAGACAGGCATTTGGCCCATAACCAGTGCCCGTTACCACTAGCGCTCTGCCACCTCGCCGCCATCGCATTTCTGCTGCCCTATTGCAGTATCGTTGAGAATGGGATTTTAACTGGGGGTTTTATATTGGATTTACTGTGTTTTATGTGTTTTACTTGCTATTTTAATTTTGTAAACCGCTCTGGGCTCCAGAGAGAGCGTTATATCAAGCTGAACTAATAAATAAATAAATAAAAAAATATATAATACATTACCTGTTTATTATTCTATTATATAACATATTGTACTATATATTAAGTTGTAGTATATATAATATATTGTATTATTATTAGTATTGTATTGTATTATATTATCAATATTATATTTATATACAATACTAGCTGTACCCGGCACGCGTTGCTGTGCCCTATTTAGGAGATGCGAGATGTAAGGGTTGGAAATGATGTTACTTACGGTCTTGGTGGGGTCATGTAGGCATGAATTGCGCAGTTTCTATGTGTGCTCCAAATGATGTCATCTGAAAGCATGAGTTGTATTGTCTTATATAGCGGAAGAAGTGTTTTGATTCTGGAGTGTCTCCACTCAGCAAAGTCTGTAGTGGTTGTGGAGGAGTGGCAAGTGGTGGTAGAGAGACTTTACCGGCTAGGCAGCACATTCCTGGTGTTTTTGCTGGGTATTTCAGGGCTTTGCAGTGTGTGCAGATGTGCGTTAGGGTGCCAATGTCGGCCTCTGGCACCATGGTGTAGTCTTCTGCAGCGTTGTATCTGAAGGCTAGGCAGTGGAATTGGTTGTGGTGTTTTTGAAGTTTGTTTTCTGTGTTGCGATGTCGTGTTTTCTGCGCTCCTTGCGCGCTGCTGTTGTGTTGCATTTCTGCGTCTTTGTTGTTCCTGGCTGCGTGCTTCTTCTTGTCGTGCAGTTCTTTGCATTTGGTTCTCAGCTGTGCGTTGTGCAGTGACCTGTTGTCTGTGTCTCTGCTGCGCAGTGTGTTTCTGTTCTGCCGTTTGTTCTGCCCTTTTTTGTTTGATGTATGTAGCGTTGTGAGTGTGTCGTCCGATGCTGTTATTTTTATAAGGCATGGCTTGTCTTTTGGGTCAGTTTATGTCTGTGTGGAAGGAAGGAATGGTTTTAGTTTGTGGTGTTTGTAGGTGTTGTGTGTACGGGGTCCCGTAAGGTTGGTGGGATGGGTTGTGATTGGAAGTTGTGTTGTGTGGGTAGGAATTTGCTGGAGAATTGCTCCCTCAGAGTTTGGTTTTGATAGTTTAACCCTCAAACACCAACTGACAACTGAAATCTCTCAGCATTCTATCCTAGCCTTGGATGGCTCTTGCCAGCGTTGCTATGGTTACAACAGTTATGCAAATCTGCCCTTATTGGCAGCCAATCATGTTGTTCAGAATGTAGAGGCTGGGTGAGTCGTTGGATGCCCCGGAGGATACTGGGAAATGTAGTTTTATTTTTACTTGTTGTTTTGGGGGCCTTTTAGGTTTTGGGGGGAAAGTTTCTTTGCTACAAACGTACCTTGCTTGAGGCCTATTTCTGTTGGCAAGTATTGTTTTTCTGCGTTGTATGGTTTCTTTGTTTAAGGTATACATCACATGACGTGAACCCATTTATATAATAGATATTACATCATTAACATAGCACAATATCAGTATTATTTATTACTATATTTGTTCTGGCACAGCAGTGCCAATAGGGCTCTGTTTTCCATTTGTTGCACTACAAGTTTGTATTCCCTTGCATTTTATTTTGTAAGTGACTTTCTTGGTTTGCATTTACGGGCCCAGAGGGCGGCCAATCAATCTAGAGTTGCAGACCCGCCACTATCCCCAGGATTTGGGAGGGAAAGGTAATGTTTTTCCTCAGTCTTAACAGCTACTCTATAGGAGAGGACGTGATTTAAAAGAGCCTATTCCTTCCTACTTGGAAAAAGGCATTAAGTCTTACAGCTTTGCTGGGGTAACAGATCCAGCTTTGCTGGGGTAAAAAAAACAGCTTCACAGTCTTTTGTGAAGGGATCGTCTGCAGTCCTAACAGCCTGGCTAATCGAACCTTGCCTGGTACAGGACATCTGGCTATCCATAACGCTGCTTGGAGTTGGAAGAAGGGGCCTCACGCCAGCAAGGTAGAGAAAGATTGCCCAGGGAAGGGTCATAGGATTTTCCCCCAAAAGAGAAGACCAGTTTGCCGGCCCTGTTGCTGCAGACTGAGAAAGTCACCTGTTTGAAGCCTTCCAGTTTGTTAAGCCCAAATAAAGAAATTTGCTGAACTTTTCTCAAGGCTCGAAGGACTTTATCATTGGGAAAACTAAAGGGCCCTTCCAACTGAGGCACCCTGGCGTCCCGTTGGGCAGCCAGGGGTCACATGCTAGAAACAGCCATTCTACAGGCCCAGCGTGCGACAGCACAATATTGTACCATATGACAATACTGAAATATTATTAGTAATATTACATGCAATACATTTATTTAATTCATTGCATAAATTAGTATAAAACTGATAAAAATAGGTGTGCAGGCGGTTAAATATCTTTTGACCAAAAACGAGCAACAGCATTGTCTGTAGCCTCCAACAATTCCTCCTCTGTACATGAGGCTGACCACAGTGGACAAGCATACAGATGCAGAGTTGTCTGTTCTGCTCCACAGTCACACAAAGTATGGGATTCTTTTAGATAGTGCCATTTTGCCAGGTTGTCTTTTGATCTGCCCACTCCACTTCTGAGTCTATTCAGGGACTTCCAAGTTGCCCATTCTTGGTTTACCCCTGGAGGAAGACCTTCATGGGGGGCCATCCAGTTGGGATTTCCTGGTTTAGCTGCCCAGAGGGATACCCTTGCTGTTGCTGTGGGACGCCAAGAGGAGTGGTAGTTCTCACAAAGCTTTTCCTTGATTTGAGTCTCCCGAGAGGAGGCTGTTAGCCATGCAGTGGATGGCTTTCACAGTGTTCAATCTTACTTCTCTCACATTTAGCAGCAACTGATATTGTACTATACTAATAATATATTGTATGTATAGATATCTTCGGGATGAGAAGGGCAGCATATAAATGTCTTAAATAAATGAACTTCCCATTGCACATCGGGGGATACCAGCTGGCTTGTAGAGTTTATCAACAGGTGTAGGTTTAAGACATCCTGTGATTATTCTGCATGTTTCGTTCACCTGTTTCCGTGGGCAGACTTATGCCAAACAGGACAGATATACTCGGCAGTTGAGTAAGACAAGGCCAGGGCTGATTTTCTTATTAATTTTGGGTCTGCACCCCATGTGCTGCCAGTAAGTTTTTGCAGGATGTTATTGCGTGCAGCTACTTTGTGATTGGCGTTCAAGCAGTGTTTCCTATATGCTAGTGTTCAATCTAAGGCAGTGTTTCCCAACCTTTTTTGAGCCGCGGCACACTTTTTACATTTGCAAAATCCTGGGGCACACCAACCAAAATGACACAAAATGACACTCTAACACAGTAATACATATAGTTAATGTTTAAAAAATGTATTTATACACTCAGTGTGAAACCTGAGCCTGTTTCGATGAACACAACATAGATATCCTGGCAGGAATGGCAGAAAGACACAAACTTCCCACACAGAACTCCCATAACCAAGAGAAAATGCTATAAGAGTTTGGTGGGCATTGACCTTGAGTTTTGGAGTTGTAGTTCACCTATATCCAAAGAGCACTGTGCACTGAAACAATGTTGGATCAGGACCAAACTTGGCATGAATACTCAATATGCCCAAATATGAATGCATATGGAGTTCAGGAGAAATAGACCTTGACATTTGGGGGTTGTAGTTGCTGGGATTTATAGTTCCCCTACAATTAAAGAGCATTCTGAACCCCACCAATGATAGAACTGGGCCAAACTTCCCACACAGAACCCCCCAGGAGGCAAGAGGAGGTCTCTACTTGGAGAAAGGGAGGCAGGCCTTCCCAATGTGTGGAGAGGGAGAGACCAAGTAGACAACGAGTGGGGAGGGGGGGGGGTGTGTTTGTAATTTTGTGCCTTTATCGAGTTAGGTTTCTTAGGGTTTTTATACTTCAACACACTAGACTCTCCCCCCTTCCCTCCTGGAGGTTCCAATTTCCCACGGCACACCTGATGATCGCTCACGGCACACTAGTGTGCCCCGGCACACTGGTTGAGAAACACTGATCTAAGGTGACACCGAGATATTTAGGATGGAAACAATGTTCAAGCTCTTGGCCTTCCCAGGTGACTTTCAATTTCCAGTTGGCTTCATTGTTGCATAAGTGGAAAGCACACACTTGTGTCTTGGCAGGGTTAGGCTTCAGGTGGTTATCTTTATAATAGCTGGAGAGATCTTTCAATGGGGGAAAGAGCCTCCTCGAAGACTGAGTAAACACAGTCGGGCAACATTTCTCATAAACAGCTAATCTTTCCAAACCCAAAAGCATTGGTTTTAAGCATTTGAGTGTAATACATAATATGCTATTATTTTCAGGGTTTTGTAGTTTTCCAAGTACAAACACAGACCTCATTTAGCAGAGTAAAAATGCAGCAGCTTCAGCTCAGCCCAGAAGTAATGTGGTCATTTGAGAAAATCCTTGGTATAAAGGTAACTTACTTTATTGTAAGCATAACATAAAACATCCACACAGGGGCAGAATACAAAATAGAACGAAGTATTTAAGAACATAACAATTAGACTCCACCTTCTCTTGGAACCTAATTGGTAAGCAACTGTACCTTATTACAATCAAATTAACATCAGTGAAAACACTTAAAGGTACCAATATAATTTTGTAACATAATACTTTCAACAATTATTATATTGTACTATATTAGTATAGCATAGGCAAATCTGTGCTTAAGTCCATTCAGCAGTTCACCTACCTGGGAAGCCTCATCTCTTCAGATGCCAAGATTGATAAAGAGATAGATCACAGATTAGCAAAGGCATATAGTGCATTCGGAAGGCTTCACAAAAGACTCTGGAGCAACAAGCACCTGAGGCAAAGCACCAAAATCAGTGTGTACAGAGCTATTGTACTGTCTATTCTCCTATATGGGTCTGAAACATGGGTCATCTATCGCCAGCACCAGGCATGTAGCCAGGGGGGGGGCTAAGGGGGCTTCAGCCCCCCCCCCCCGAAATTCTCAGGGTGGTCCGCGAGAAGGCCTTACTGGTACATTATTTAAACTGTTATGTTTATTCATATCATGATCTGATCACCATGCTCATTATATCCCACATTCATGGGGTTATTGGGATATCAATACAAAAGGTTTGCTAGGGTAAACCCTCTTCCACCCAGTCTCAGCCCCGACCCAAACTCAGCCCCCCCCCCCCGAACCAATATCCTGGCTACGGCCCTGGCCAGCACCTACAACTCTTCGAACGCTTTCATCAGCCCTGTCTTCAGACAATCCTAAATATATACTGGACCGACTATATGACTAACGTTGCTGTCCTTGAGCAAGCAGGGATCACCGGCATTGAGGCCATGTTATTGAGAACACAGCTGCACTGGGCAGGGCACATCTCTAGGATGGAGGACCACCACCTCCCAAAGATACTACTCTATGGTGAACTTGCCACGGGTCAGCGCAAGAGAGGCGCCTCCAAAAAGAGATTTAAGGACTCCCTGAAACCACATCTCAGGCTCGGCCAGATTGATCGCCAACAATAGTCCACCCTGGCCTCACATCGGGAGGCATGGAGACGCACTCTCCACAATGCTGCGGCCTCTTTCGAGAAGACATGCCGAGCGGGTCTAGAAGAGAAACGACAACGCAGAAAGAACCGCAACTTGGAAACAACATCACCCAAGGAGACTTTCTGCTGTGCTTTCTGCAACCAAACCTGCCTATCTCAGATTGGCCTTTTTAGTCATCAACGCGCTTGTAGAAAGCGTGGGATGAGGCCTTCCTAAGAATCTTTGTTTGCGATGTAATGTCGAGAGAAAAAAAATTAGTATACTACAACAGTGTTTCCCAACCTTTTTTGAGCCGCGGCACACTATTAACATTAAAAAATTCCGGGGGCACACCACCAACCAAAATGACACTCTAACACAGTAAAGAACGGCTGGGGGATGGTGGCCTGCTGGGAGCAGCTGCTGCTGGGAGCAGCTGCTGCTGGGAGCAGCTGCTGCTGGGAGCAGCTGCTGCTGGGAGGAGCAGCTGCTGGGAGGAGCAGCTGCTGGGAGGAGCAGCTGCTGGGAGGAGCAGCTGCTGGGAGGAGCAGCTGCTGGGAGTGCTGAAGCCGGGGGAGGAGCCAGGCTGCGCCATGCCCCCCCTCCCCCAAGCTTCAGCTCTCTCACAGCTTCTCCAGCCTTGAGGGGGCAGTGCCAAGGCAGCGGTGGCAGAGCCAGCACAATGCTGGCTTGGCACTGTCCCCTCAAGGCTGGAGAAGCTGTGGGAGAGCTGAAACTGGGAGAGGGCAGAGCCAGGCCGCGTCATGCCCCGCCCTCTCCCCGGCTTCTTTCTCCATGTGGCTTCAGAGAGCGAGGAGCGAGAGTCATGGCGGGAGTCATTGCGGATTAGAGGATGGCTGGGGAAATGGCCGAAGGAGGCGGCACCCCGGCCCCTTCTTTTTCTTCGCCGCCGCCCGGCCCTTCCTCCTCCTCCCCCAAGCAGCAGGAGTTCGGCAGGAGGAGGGGGAAGGAAGGGGGGCAGAGAGCTTTTCTCGCAGCACAGCAGGAGGTCCGTCACGGCACACTACTGTGCCGTGTCACAGCGGTTGGGAAACACTGCCTTAAAAGACTGGAAGTGGAAAAGACCACAAGGACCATGCCTTACAGGAAAACATAAGCACCCCTAACAGATTAAGCATTGAAGACACAAAGCAACAATGACAATCTACCATAAAGATTTCTGGAGATTTCTACATGACTTGCCCAGGGTCAACCAATGGGTTTTAATAGCTGAGCAGGGACTCAAACTCTGATCCCCAGAGACTTCTTCTACACTGCCATATAAAATCCAGGTTATCTGCTTTGAACTGCATTATATGGAAGTGTAGACTCAAATAATCCAGTTCAAAGCAGACAATGTGGGTTATCTGCTCTGATAATCTGGATTATATGGCAGTGTAGAAGGGACCAGAGGCATAAGGCCCTTCCAGACAAACTCTATATCCCAGGATCTGATCCAAGGTTCTCTGCTTTAAACTGGATTATATGAGTCCACACTGCCAGATAATCTGGGATAAACAAAAAACCTGGGATCAGGTCCTGGGATATAGGGCCTTTCTCAAAGGGCCCATAGTTCAAACCTCAAATCACAATATTGACAAGCAAAACATGCCACCCAAAATTATTACAGGTTTGGAAACCAAGCAATATAGGGAAGTATATTTACTCTAGAAAAGAGAAAGTTAAGGACCCTTCTACAGTGCCATATAAAATACAGATTATCTGCTTTGAACGGGATTACATGGCAGTGTACACTCGTATAATACAGTTCAAATCAGACAATGTGGATTATATGGCAGTGTAGAAGGGGCCTAAGAGAGGAAGTGAGAGCCATATTTAAATACCTGAAAGGATGTCACATTGAGAAGGGGTTGAGCCTGCTTTCTGCTTTCTATCTAAACATTAGGAAGAATCTCCTGATGATAAGAGCTGTTCAACAGAGGAATATGCTGCCTTGGAGTATGTTAAAATAACCTTCTTTGGAGGTTTTCAAGCAGAAGCTGAATGGCCATCTGTCTGGGTTGCTTTGATTGTGTTCCTGACTGGTAAAACGGGGTTGGGCTAGATGGCCCTTAGGGATCCCTTCCAACTTTATGATTTTCAATGGGGACCTATGAGAACAATAACATGCACAGGGCTCCTATTGGAAACGATATAATCTGAATAATATTCCCTCCTGTAGAAACAACTACACCTGTTGGATGCCCATTTACAATGCCACTCCTTTCAGGTTGCGACTGTAATTGGTTAAGGCAGTGTTTCCCAACCTTTTTTGAGCCACGGCACACTTTTAACATTAAAAAAAATCCGGGGGCACACCACCAACCAAAATGACACAAAATGACACTCTAACACAATAAAGAACGGCTGGGGAATGGTGGCCTGCTGGGAGTGCCAAAGCCGAGGGGAGGGGGGGGAGTCAGGCCACGCCATGCTCCGCCCCCTCCCCCCGGCTTCACCTCTCCCAGCAGCTGCTCCTGCCTTGAGGGGGCAGTGCCAAGCCACTGGTGGCAGAGCCAGCACAATGCTGGCTTGGCACTGTCCCCTCAAGGCTGAAGCAGCTGCTGGGAGTGCTGAAGCTGGGGGAGGGGGCGGAGCCAGGCCACGCCATGCCCTGCCCCTCCCCCCAGCTTCAGCTCTCCCACAGAGGACCATGAGCGGTGGACGGACTTCAGTGGGCGGGGCTCCTCCTCCACACAGCTTCAGCAAGCGAGGGGCAAGAGTCATGGCGGGAGTCATGGCGGATTGGAGGCTGGCTGGGGAAACGGCCGAAGGAGTGGCGCCTCAGCCCCTTCTTCTATTTTTTCGCTGCCGCCCGGACCTTCCTCCTCTTCCTCCCCCAAGCAGCAGGAGTTTGGCAGGAGGAGGGGGAAGGAAGGGGGGCAGAGAGCTTTTCTCACGGCACAGCAGGAGGCCCATCACGGCACACTAGTTTGCCACGGCACACTGGTTGAGAAACACTGTACTACAATATATAATACATTACCTGTATATTATACTATTATATAATATACTGTACTATGAGTTCAGTTGATATATATACTGTATATATATATATATATATATATTATATAAATGGGTTCACGTCATGTGATGTATACCTCAAACAAAGAAACCTTACAACGCAGAAAAACAATACTTGCCAACAGAAATAGGCCTCAAGCAAGGTACGTTTGTAGCAAAGAAACTTTTCCCCCCAAAACCTAAAAGGCCCCAAAACAATGAGTAAAAATAAAACTACATTTACCAGCATCCTCCGGGGCAGCCAAAGACTCACCCAGCCTCTACATTCTGAACAACATGATTGGCTGCCAATAAGGGCGGATTTGCATAACTGCTGCACTAGCCAGCCAACATGAAAATTCCGATCCATACTAAACTGCCAAAACAGAATAAGGAAAAGGCCTGAGCCAATCCCCAACACAAACACCCAAATCACTTCCAACCGAAAATTTACACCTCAAAAAATCACAGACCACGCCCAAAATTGACAGTAAGGCTTCATTAACTTGATTTCCCTAACTAGCCCCCACTTACTGGGAAGCTGTTTATGCTCTAAATTGACAGTAAGACTACATTAACTTGATTTTCCTAACTAGCCCTCACTTACTGGGAAGCGGTTTACGCTCTAAATTGACAGTAAGACTACATTAACTTGATTTCCCTAACTAGCCCTCACTTACTGGGAAGCTGTTTACGCTCTAAATTGACAGTAAGACTTCATTAACTTGATTTCCCTAACTAGCCCTCACTTACTGGGAAGCTGTTTACGCTCTAAATTGACAGTAAGACTTCATTAACTTGATTTCCCTAACTAGCCTTCACTTACTGGGAAGCAGTTTACGCTCTGAATTGACAGTAAGGCTTCATTAACTTGATTTCCCTAACTAGCCCTCACTTACTGGGAAGCTGTTTACGCTCTAAATTGACAGTAAGACTTCATTAACTTGATTTCCCTAACTAGCCCTCACTTACTGGGAAGCTGTTTACGCTCTGAATTGACAGTAAGACTTCATTAACTTGATTTCCCTAACTAGCCCTCACTTACTGGGAAGCTGTTTACGCTCTAAATTGACAGTAAGACTTCATTAACTTGATTTCCCTAACTAGCCCTCACTTACTGGGAAGCTGTTTACGCTCTGAATTGACAGTAAGACTTCATTAACTTGATTTCCCTAACTAGCCCTCACTTACTGGGAAGCTGTTTACGCTCTGAATTGACAGTAAGGCTTCATTAACTTGATTTCCCTAACTAGCCCTCACTTACTGGGAAGCTGTTTATGCTCTGAATTGACAGTAAGACTTCATTAACTTGATTTCCCTAACTAGCCCTCACTTACTGGGAAGCTGTTTACGCTCTGAATTGACAGTAAGGCTTCATTAACTTGATTTCCCTAACTAGCCCTCACTTACTGGGAAGCTGTTTACACTCTAAATTGACAGTAAGACTTCATTAACTTGATTTCCCTAACTAGCCCTCACTTACTGGGAAGCTGTTTACGCTCTGAATTGACAGTAAGGCTTCATTAACTTGATTTCCCTAACTAGCCCTCACTTACTGGGAAGCTGTTTACGCTCTAAATTGACAGTAAGACTACATTAACTTGATTTCCCTAACTAGCCCTCACTTACTGGGAAGCTGTTTACGCTCTAAATTGACAGTAAGACTTCATTAACTTGATTTCCCTAACTAGCCCTCACTTACTGGGAAGCTGTTTACACTCTAAATTGACAGTAAGACTTCATTAACTTGATTTCCCTAACTAGCCCTCACTTACTGGGAAGCTGTTTACGCTCGGAATTGACAGTAAGACTTCATTAACTTGATTTCCCTAACTAGCCCTCATTTACTGGGAAGCTGTTTACGCTCTGAATTGACAGTAAGACTTCATTAACTTGATTTCCCTAACTAGCCCTCACTTACTGGGAAGCTGTTTACGCTCGGAATTGACAGTAAGACTTCATTAACTTGATTTCCCTAACTAGCCCTCACTTACTGGGAAGCTGTTTACGCTCTGAATTGACAGTAAGGCTTCATTAACTTGATTTCCCTAACTAGCCCTCACTTACTGGGAAGCTGTTTACGCTCTGAATTGACAGTAAGGCTTCATTAACTAGATTCTCCCGACTAGGCCTCAGCTCATTGGACATTGTGTATGGCCTGAATTGACAGTAAGGCTTCATTAACTTGCTGTTCCTAACTAGGCCTCAGCTCATGGGACATTGTGTATGGCCTGAATTTACAGTAACCTACCTTGGCACACAGAGCCCCGACCGTGCATGATGGGACTTGAGGTACCACCATGGAAAATGGGATTTGTAGTACTTCAAAACCCATCATTCCCCACAGACCACTGCGGCCCAGAACCAAGACCAATAAAGACCCAACTTGGCACACCATGCCCCCCATGACCCACACTCCATCCAACTGCAGTTTAGAGGAGGGCACACCATGGATGATTGGACTTTCTCGCATTTCCTAAAAAGGGCACAGCAACGCGTGCCGGGTACAGCTAGTGCGTATATATATATATATATATATATATATAGAGAGAGAGAGAGAGAGAGAGAGACAGAGAGAGACAGAGAGAGAGAGAGAGAGTATTATATTACAACATATAATTATACAGATACACTGTAGGACAGGGGTGCTCAGTATGGTGATCGGGATCACCAGGGTGATCTTCAGGCCTCATCCTGGTGATCTTCAGACCCCTGACCAGGTTTTTTGCTGTTGGTCCTCTTCACGCGCCCCTGCATGCTGCAAAGAAGTCCTCCGTCATTGCTCCTCCCCGCTCCCTGCTCGCACGCCACCTCCAAAAGCTCCAGAGTCCAAGAGGCAGAATGGGCCCCCTCTTTTGGATTCCTCCTCCTCCCTCCGTCCTTCTCCAGCCACTCAGAGTCGTAAAAGACCAAAGGGGGCAGGCCTGGATGATGCGATGCATGGCTGGCCCTGCGCGCATGTGCAGAAGCGCCCATTC
This sequence comes from Anolis apletophallus, assembly GCA_030556195.1. Classification (NCBI taxonomy): domain Eukaryota; kingdom Metazoa; phylum Chordata; class Lepidosauria; order Squamata; family Anolidae; genus Anolis; species Anolis apletophallus. Next base: position 189,322,057 of record JARBWK010000001.1, on the reverse strand, counting down.
TGCCTCTCGGACTTCTCGTGAGCTCTTGGAGGCGGCACGCATGCTGGCGGCGTGGAAATAGGAGCAACAACGGAGGAGGAGAAGGACGCTTTGGGGTCATTTCCTTACCGCATCTCAAAGGTCGGTCTTTTTACTTTGGGGTGGGTGCTTGATTGTTCTGTGGCATGTCTCTTTGTTTATTTTTAATGTTTAAAAATGGCCTTTTAGCTCCAAAGCCTCTCTGCTTGCTTTGTTCCTTGAGAAATATATGTTGGGGAATATGGAAATGTGGGAGAAATTGGGTGGTTGGATGTATTTTTGCATGCCCCTTTGTCTACCTTGCTGAGTATTAAATGGCCTTGCAGTTCAAAGGCTTCCCTTCTTACTTTCTGGCTGATAATATGTGTGGTAATATGACAGTGTGGGAGAAATGGGGTGGTTGGATGTATTTTTATCTTTTATATTGTTGTTATTAAATTGAAATGTTGATATTTTTTAACTTCATTTTATGTAAACTTCCCCGAGCCTGCTGGAAGGAGCGGTACATAAAAATGAATAATAAATAGAAGTAAATAAATAAGAAAATAGTTATACATTTTACATTTCTGGGTAGGTGATCTTTGGGACTTGGTTTTTTAATCAGTAGCTCCCATGCTGAAAAAGTGTGAGCACCCCTGCTGTAGGAGAACGTGGGCTGGCTTTTGTATTTCCCGCCTCCTGTTGCATCACAAACCAGAGGCTAGGCTAGCGTTCTGGAAAACCTAGGCACTTTTTTGTCCTTCCCCCTTCCCTGTAGGAAACACGGAAGTGCGGCTCCCCCTGCCCTCGCTCCCTCCTCCCTTCCCCGCTGCCCGGCTTCGGGTCCGTCCCAAGATGGCGAAGTTATTGAGCTGCATCTTGGGGCCGCGGCTGTACCGGGTTTATCGGGACAGGGACCTTCCCAGGATCCGCCGCCTCCGGGATGCGGCCGACGACCCCTCGCAGCCTCTCCTGGAACCCTCCTGGGTGAGTCCATTTCCCTTAATTGCCTCCCCCCCCCCGGCGAAGACTTGGTATATCCCACGTCCCCCTTTTGTACCGAAGCTAGCGGGCTGAACCATTACAGCAAGGAGGGGGAGGACTCTATTGGGCGAGTCCATTACTTTCTTTTTCCTTTGCACCCCCGGTGAAGACTTGGTCTTTCCCAAGTCACGCTTTGAGAGAGCTGGAAAGGCTGAACCATTACAGTAAAACGGGGGGTGGTGGCATTATGAGCTATGTAAGGGGGGGGGATTATTCTGACCTTTTGAAGGAGATATTGGCAAAATAGTAGAAACAAAGGAGGTTGTAGGAGGAATGAAAGGAAAGGGCGAGGCTGCACCTACCTCATGCATGGCTTTTATGGCTTCCTTTGTTACACTTCCTCTTCTCCACCCGCAATTGTGTTGCCACCTTCTCCTAGAACAGTGTTTCTCAACCTTCCTAATGCTGCGACCCCTTAATACAGTTCCTCATGTTGTGATGACCCCTAACCATAACATTATTTTCATTGCTACTTCATAACTGTCTTTGTGTGTGTGTGGGGGAGGTTGATTTTGTCATTAGGAAGCTGTAGTTTCTGGGATTTATAGTTCACCTACAATCGAAGAGCATTCTGAACTCGCCAACAATGGAATTGAAACAAACTTGGCACTCAAAATTCCCATGGCCAACAGCAAATACTGGAAGGGTTTGGTGGGCATTGACCTTGAGTTTGGGAGTTGTAGTTCACCTACATCCAGAGAGCACTATAGACTCAACAAGGATGGATCCGGACCACACTTGACACGAATCCTCAATATACCCAAATGTGAACACTGGTGGAGTTTGGGGAGTTGTAGTTGCTGGAATTTATAGTTCACCTACGATCAAAGAGCCCCTTGCACCCCACCAATGATAGGAATGGGTCAAACTTCCTATACCGAACCCTCATGCCTTGAAGGGACTAGCTGGCGTGAGCCTCCATCCCACCTCTCACACTCTCCCTCACCCACACATGCGCATCATGCTGCCATGCGCCAAGCACGCCTGCTCTCCCTCCCTGCTTGAGTCTCAGAAACAGCCCTCCCTTGGCTGGGAGGCCTGCCAATCACAGGACAAGTGGAGAGATCTTCAACCTTCTCTGCCAAAGGGCTTCCTAAGACCATCAGAAATATATGTTTTCTGATGGCCTTTGGCGACCCCTCTGAAACCCTCTCGCGACCCCCCTGGGGGTCCCGACCCCCAGGTTGAGAAACACTGCCTTAAAGGCCCTCCGGAAGGCCTGTAACTTTGTTATTGCTCGTGCCTCCACCGGAAGGGCTTTCCACAAGGTAGATGCTACTACAGAAAAAGTGCGCTGCTGCGTCGATGACAAGCGGCAAATGTTGAGTGATGGGACCTCCAATAGGTTTTGGTCCATGGACCGTAGTGGTCTCTGGGGAATGTGCAGGGAGAGGCGGTCCTTCAGTTACACTGGCCCCAGACCATGCAAGGCCTTAAAGGTTAACACCAGCACTTTGAAGGCAATCCGGTACTCAATAGAAAGCCAGTGCAAACGCTGGAGGACTGGTGTGATGTGGCATGTTAGCCAGCAGTCGAGCCGCCGCGTTTTGCACCATCTTCAGTTTCTGGATTACCGACAAAGGAAAGCCAATGTAAAGGGCGTTACAGTAGTCTAGTCTCGAGATGACCGTAGCCTGGATTACTGCGGCTAGGTCACCGCCTGAAAGGTAGGGTGCCAGCCGCCTCGCCTGGCACAGATGGAAAAACGCTGCTCTGCTCATGGTGGAGACCTGAGCCTCCTTCGTCAGCAGAGGGTCCAGTTGGACCCCCAGGCTTTTAACCAGTGGTGACGGACTAACCACCTCACCATCCATTATTGGCAGCCGGAGCTCCCCCCCCGGGACAACCCAGCCACAGGACCTCCGTCTTCGACAGGTTCACCTTCAACCTGCTGGTCCGTAGCCACCCAGTCACGGCTTCCAGGCACTAATGGAAATAATCAGGTACAGAGTCCGGCCGGCCTCCATCCTCAGCATACTGATGACACTCCAGACCAAAACAACGCACCAGTTGGGCAAGTGGACGCATATAGATGTTAAATAATAGAGGAGAGAGGATAGCCCCGTGGGGGACCCCACAATTAAGGGGGACCCTTTCCGAGACCATCCCTCCCCTCTCCACCATTTGGCCCCGATCTTGGAGAAAAGAGGCCACCCATTTGAGAGCAGACCCCCTCACTCCCGTCATGGCTAAATGGTGGATCAATAAAGAATGATCAACTGTGTCAACTACTGCCGTGAGGTCCAATAACACGAGCAGTGCCGACCCACCTTGGTCCAACTGGCAGCGCAGCTGGTCTGTGATAGAGACCAGCACAGTCTCTGTCCCGTGCCCAAAATGAAAGCCGGACTTCCTCATGTTCAGGAGTTCTTCCTTTCTTCCTCATGTTCTTCCTCATGTTCAGGTGGAATCTCCTCTCCTGTCATTTGAACCCATTGATCCTAGTCCTAGTTTCCAGGGCAGCAGAAAACAAGCCTGCTCCCTCTTCCTTATGACACCCATATTCACATATGTATACATGGCTGTCATGTCTCCTCTCAACCTTCTCTTCTGCACACGAAACATGCCCAGTTCTTTAAGACGCTCCTCATAGCGATTCATGCTCTCTAGACCTTTGGTCATTTTAGTTGCCCTCCTCTGGACACTTTCCATCTTGCCAATCTCTCTCTTAAATTGTGACTAGAATGGGACACAGTATTCCAGGTGAAGTCTAAACAAAGCAGAATAGAGAGGTTCAATGACTTCCCTCGATCTAAACCAGGGGTCCTCAAACTTTTTAAATAGAGGGCCAGGTCACAGTCCCTCAAATTGTTGGAAGGCCGGATTATAATTTGAAAAAAATAATAATTCCTATGTACACTGCACATATCTCATTTGTAGTGCAAAAAAACACTTAAAAACAATACAGTAATTAAAATGAAGAACAATTTTAACAAATATATAGACTTATTAGTATTTCAATGGGAAGTGTGTGCCTGCTTTTGGCTGATGAGATAGGATTGTTGTTGTGTGCTTTCAAGTCATTTCAGATTTAGGTTGACCCTAACTGAGGGCCGGGTAAATGACCTTGGAGCAGGGGTGGGCAATTATTTTTTCCAAGGGGCCACACAAGAACCGAAAAATATTATGGAGAGCTGCACCTAAAGGCTGAACTACATTCTACATATTGTAATATCAATTGAATTTCTTTAATAATAAAAAGGCACTAAATTGCGTTTTTGATATATTAATAAGTCTGATAAGAGTATATGTTATGAGCAATGAAAAAGAGAGGTTGTCATAGGAAAAATGACATTTATTCACTAAAATTTTACAAAACAATGCTTAACAAAATGTGAACATTTGTATCATTTGTGCCTCTGTTGGTCTTTAACAAGTGCATCAAAGTCAGGTTGAATGTCAGAGGTGGAGATGCGAAGCACCCCTGACAGATGGCTATGCAGCCTCTGTTTAAAAGCCCCCCAAAAAGGAGCCTCCACCACACTCCGGGGCAGAGAGTTCCACTGCTGAATGACTCTCACAGTCGGGAAGTTCTTCCTAATGTTCAGATGGAATCTCCTTTCTTGTAGTTTGAAGCCATTGTTCTGCATCCTAGTTTCCAGGGCAGCAGAAAACAAACCTGCTCCCTCCTCCCTGTGACTTCCCTTGACATATTTATACATGGCCCTCACCATGTCTCCTCTCAGCCTTCTCTTCTGCAGGCTAAACATGCCCAGCTCTTTAAGCCGCTCCTCATAGGGCTTGTTGTCCAGACCCCTGATCATTTTAGTCTCCCTTCTCTGGACACATTCCAGCTTGTGAACATCGCCCTTAATTTGCAGTGCCCAGAACTGGACACAGTATTCCAGGTGTGGTCTGACCAAGGCAGTTGGTTAGTTAAAATATAAATGCATAGTTTCTAATAATAAGTTTGAGCTGGCACAAGACTTCAGTTCACATGTTTACATTCCTTTTTTGCACAAGAGGAGGGAAGTGTACACTCTGTTATTATGTTGTTCTGAATTTTAGTATTCTACCTTATCCGAGTATTTGAAGCTCTAGCTGAGCAGAGGAAGAGCTCCCCCCTCCTTTCTCCTTCGGCAGCCAGCCGGGCCTGCAGGACTTCTTAGCACTGCCGGCGCTCCGGCGCCTCCTGGAGCAGTAGCAGGAGCGAAGGCTGGAAGCTGGGGCGAGCCACGGAGGGGCGGAGGAAGAGCTGAGCCTCCGCGGCTCGCCCCCGCCTCCAGCCTTCGCTCCTGCTGCTGAGGGCGAGCTGTGGAGGGGCGGAGCCTGAGGAGGAAGGCTCAGCTCTTCCTCCTTCCTCCGCAGGCTCCGCCCCTCCACGGCTCGCCCCCGCCTCCAGGGAGCGCCGGCAGCACTAAGAAGTCATGCAGGCCCAGCTGGCTGCCGAAGGAAAAGGGAGGGGGGAGCGCGCGAGGTGGAAGGGAACTTCTTCCCTTCCGTTGGCTGCTCTGCTTTGCCTGCCTGCTGGTGCCCTTACGCGGGCCGGACAGAATCGGCTGGAGGGCCGCATCGGGCCGCGGGCCGGAAGCTGCCCAGGTCTGTCTTGGAGGGTCATATCCAGCCTTAGTTTGGGGACCCCTGATCTAGACACTACTTTTGATGCAGCCCAAAAAACCCATTGGCTTTTAAAGCTGCTGCCTCACACTGTTGGTTCGTGTTCACGATGTTGTCCACAAGTACTCCCAAGATCTTTCTCACATGTACTGTTGTCGTGCCAGGTGTCACCTATCTTGTATCTTTGCATTTCACTTTTTTCTGCCTAAGTGTAGTATCTTACATTTGTCCTAGTTGAAATTTATTTTCTTAGTTTTGGCCCAGCTGTCTAATCTGTTAAGGTCATTTTGAATTCTGATCCTATCCTCTAGTCTGGAGTGTTAGCTATCCCTCCCAATTTGGTCCCTTCTGCAAACTTGATAAGCACACTCTCTAAACCTTTACTGGTTGGCTGCGGGCCAGTAGATTGAGGGTGAATCCAGCAAAGACGGAGATACTGTGGTTGGGCCGCCCGGTGGGTGGGGAGGCCCAACTGCCTAGCTTGGATGGCAAGGCATTATGCCCGACATCCTCAGTAAAGAGCCTTGGGGTCGTCTTAGACCCGTTGCTGTCGATAGAAGCCCAGGTCTCCACCGTCAGCAAAACCGCTTAAATCCATCTGTGGCAAGCTAGGCATCTGGCCCCCTACTTATCCAGAGATGACCTGGCCGCGGTGCTCCAAGCCACGGTCATCTCGAGACTGGACTACTGTAACGCCCTTTACATCGGCCTGCCCTTGTCAGTGATTGGAAATTAAAGCTTGTCCAGAATGCCGCTGCCCGACTTCTCACTGGGACTCCAGTGAGATATCACGTAACACCCATCCTCCAGCAGCTCCATTGGCTTCCGGTCGAGCACCGGATCACCTTCAAGGTGATGGTGTTAACCTTCAAGGCCTTGCATGGTCTGGGGCCGTTGTATCTGAGGGACCGTCTCTTCCCCTACCAACCCCAGAGATCACTTCGATCCGAACAAATGAATCTCCTGGAAGTGCCAACTTTTAAAGCAATTCGCCTCACATTGACCCAGCGCAGAGCCTTTTCTGTAGTAGCTCCGTCAATCTGGAACACCCTTCCAAGTGATGTGCGGGCCTTGTATGATCTACTCTCTTTCCGCAAGGCCTGCAAGACCCACCTTTTCCGGCTAGCCTTTGCTAAGCTGGAAAATTTTTATTGGTCTAGTTTAATATGTTGTTTTTACTCCTGTGATGCTTTTATATGTTTGTAAGCCGCTCCAAGCCCTTGGGAAGTGGCAGCGTACAAGTCCAAATAATAATAATAATAATAATAAACCTTCATCCAAGTCATTAATAAAGATCCTGAACAGGACTGGGCCCAGGACAGAACCCTGCTTATGGCACTCCACTCATCACACCTTTCCAGGATGAAGTGGTACCAGTGGTGAGCACCCTGTGGATTCGGTCGCTTAACCAATTACAGTCGCAACCTGAAAGGAGTGGCATTGTAAATGGGCATCCAGCAGGTGTAGTTGTTTCTACAGGAGGGAATATTATTCAGATTATATTGTTTCCATCCAGCAGGAGTTGCCCTGTGCATGTTATTGTTCTCATAGGTCCCCATTGAAAATCATAAAGTTGGAAGGGATCCCTAAGGGTCATCTAGCCCAACCCCATTCTACCAGTCAGGAACACAATCATCATCATCAACTTGTTTCTTACTAATCGCCCTCCATCAAGATGCTCCAGGCAATTTACACATAAACAGTAAAAACAGCTAAAACACACAATCAAAGAAACCCAGACAGATGGCCATTTAGCTTCTGCTTGAAAACCTCCAAAGAAGGTTATTTTAACATACTCCAAGGCAGCATATTCCTCTGTTGAACAGCTCTTACCATCAGGAGATTCTTCCTAATGTTTAGATAGAATCTCTGGCTCAATTGCTTCATATTTTCTGGTTTCTAGAACAGCAGAAAGCAGGCTCAACCCCTTCTCAATGTGACATCCTTTCAGGTATTTAAATATGGCTCTCACTTTGTCTCTTAGGCCCCTTCTACACTGCCATATAATCCACATTGTCTGATTTGAACTGTATTATACGAGTGTACACTGCCATGTAATCCCGTTCAAAGCAGATAATCTGGATTTTATATGGCAGTGTAGAAGGGTCCTTAACTGTCTCTTTTCTAGAGTAAATATACTCCCCTAAATTGCTTGGTTTCCAGACCTTTAATAGTTTTGTGTGGCATGTTTTGCTTGTCAATATTGTGATTTGAGGTTTGAACTATGGGCCCTTTGAGACAGGCCCTATATCCCAGGACCTGATCCCAGGTTTTCTGTTTATCCCAGATTATCTGGCAGTGCGGACTCATATAATCCAGTTTAAAGCAGAGAACCTTGGATCAGATCCTGGGATATAGAGTTTGTCTGGAAGGGCCTTATGCCTCTGGTCCCTTCTACACTGCCATATAATCCAGATTATCAGAGCAGATAACCCACATTGTCTGCTTTGAACTGGATTATTTGAGTCTACACTTCCATATAATGCAGTTCCAAGCAGATAATCTGGATTTTATATGGCAGTGTAGAAGAAGTCTCTGGGGATCAGAGTTTGAGTCCCTGCTCAGCTATTAAAACCCATTGGTTGACCCTGGGCAAGTCATGTACTTTTATCTCCAGAAATCTTTATGTTAGATTGTCGTTGTTGCTTTGTGTCTTCAATGCTTAATCTGTTAGGGGTGCTTATGTTTTCCTGTAAGGCATGGTCCTTGTGGTCTTTTCCACTTCCAGTCTTTTAAGGCAGTGTTTCCCAACCGCTGTGACACGGCACAGTAGTGTGCCGTGACGGACCTCCTGCTGTGCCGCGAGAAAAGCTCTCTGCCCCCCTTCCTTCCCCCCTCCTCCTGCCAAACTCCTGCTGCTTGAGGGAGGAGGAGGAAGGGCCGGGCCGTGGCGAAGAAAAAGAAGGGGCCAGGGCGCCGCCTCCTTCGGCCATTTCCCCAGCCAGCCTCCAATCCGCCATGACTCCCGCCATGACTCTCGCTCCTCGCTCGCTGAAGCCACATGGAAAAAGAAGCCGGGGAGAGGGCGGGGCATGGCGCAGCCTGGCTCCACCCCCTCCCGGTTTCAGCTCTCCCACAGCTTCTCCAGCCTTGAGGGGACAGTGCCAAGCCAGCATTGTGCTGGCTCTGCCACCGCTGCCTTGGCACTGCCCCCTCAAGGCTGGAGAAGCTGTGGGAGAGCCGAAGCTGGGGGGAGGGGGGGCATGGCGCAGCCTGGCTCCTCCCCCGGCTTTGGCACTCCCAGCAACTGCTCCCAGCAGGCCACCATCCCCCAGACATTCTTTACTGTGTTAGAGTGTCATTTTGGTTGGTGGTGTGCCCCTGGAATTTTTTAATGTTAAAAGTGTGCCGCGGCTCAAAAAAGGTTGGGAAACACTGTTTTAAGGCCCCTTCTACACAGCCATATAATCCAGATTATCAAATATACACTACCATATAATCCAGTTCAAAGCAGATAATATGGATTTTATATGGCAGTATAGAATTTGCTTTAGAGTGCATCTACACTGTGAAATGGGTGCAGTTTGACAGCAATTAGACTTCCATGGCTCAATGCTTTGGAATCCTGGGAGTTGTAGTTTTACTAGGTCTTGAGCCTTCTTTATCCAAAGAGTGCTGGTGCCTCATCAAACTACAACTCCCATAATCCCATAGCACTGAGCCATGGCAGTCAAGCTGCATTCATTCTACAGTGTGGTAAATGCATCCTAAGTTGTTTCCAGTTCATGGAAGACACACAGTGAGAAGATTAATTAGAAACAATTTAAAACTTTTTTTTAAAAAAAGTCTTCAAGTTACCTCAAAGCAGTAAAAGAGCAATGTGATGCATCATTAAACCAGGAAATGAAAATAAGAGGAAACAAAAGCAAAATTGAAAGCAGTCAGCAAAAATGTTTTCAAATCCTCAACAAAGCATTCAGGGCAATAAACAATGTGTTCTTGATAGGGAGTAGGAGCTCCCCTCCAAAAGGCAGAAGGATCCCCTCCCCATCCTCCAGCCGGTAATGCTTGATACCTACCATTTTAATGAAACTGGTAATTTTCCAGTATTTTCAGAGGAAATTCCAAAAATGCAGAATCTCAGTCCCAGCTACTAGTTGCCAGAGATCAGAAGGCAGGGCATATGGAGCCAGTCCAGCAAAGAAAATAAACATCATAAGCATAATAAAATGCCAATGACTAGGTCAGGGCTGTCCAACAGGCGGCCCTGGGTCCGTACACGGCCCCCGAGCCCCTTCCCTACGCCCCCCTAACTTGTTTTAATAAAATACAAATAAAAAATAAATTAGTTTAAAAAAATACCTACTTCCGGGTTTAGACAAGCATCGCGAGACTACGCCAGCCACAGACAGGATTTCGAGGGAGGTCGAAATCCCGTCTGTGGCTGCGTAGTCTCGCGATAGCTGCCGAAATCTCTGGTCCCGCGGTATTTGCGGCCAGCCTGGGCACGCGCCTCCTCCCCCTCGCGGCTGCTTCAGGCCAGCCCCATTCCCTCAGAGAGAGGGAGGAGGGAGTGAAGCAGGGAAAGCCCCTCCTGGCTCCGTCCTCTTCCTGTGGAGGCCCTCGCTTCCTGCCCCGCGGATGGGAGAGCCGCTGCGCCCGGCCTGAGCTTGACCTCGGCTCCAGCGGGGCTCTTCGGGGACGGCGGCAGCGTTGGCGCTTCGGCCCTGTGGCGGGGCTCCCGCAGTATGGGTAAGGAAGGGCCTGGCTCTTAAACTAAAACCAATTAAACTAAAAACAGTGGGATGTTGGGTGAGGGGGGGAGGGGTCCCTCAGCGGCGGTTTCCTTGGCGACGCTTTCTTCCCCTCCTCCGCGCCCCCTCCCCCTTGTTGTGCTGCCTACCCCCGCGTGCAGGGCACAACGTGGCTTCCTTTGCGCCTGCCGCCACGGCTTGTTTTCCCTTCATGGAGGGAGGGAGCTCTTTGGGCCTCCTCCACCCGCCTCTGGGAAAGGAGGCCCCATCAAGCCCTGCGACTGCATTGAGGTGTTTGGGTTTTTTTTGGTGTGTCCCAATTTGAGTGTGGACTCAAATAACTCAAAGGTATTAGGAAACATTCCCCCAAATCCACCAGTGTTCCCATTTGGGTATATTGAGTATTCATGCCAAGTTTGGTCCAGATCCATCATTATTTGAGTCCACAGTGCTCTCTGGATGGAGGTGAACTATAACTCCACAACTCAAGGTCAATTGTAAGTAAATTGGAGCCGGGGAGGGGGCGGAGCCGGGGAGGGGGTGGAGCTGGGGGAGGGGCGGGGCGGAGCTGGGGGAGGGGGCGGAGTCGGGGGCGGAGGCAGACCCTTCGGTCCCCCAGGTGATCAGTGACTGGAATTCCGGCCCTTGGGCCCGTAGAAGTTGGACAGCCCTGGACTAGGTACCGTGTTTCCCCGAAAGTAAGACAGCGTCTTACTTTCTTTTCCCCCCGAAAAGTCCCCCTACGTCTTACTTTCGGGGTCCGTCTTATATAAACTAAGACGTACCCCATCGCCACGCCCACGCCGCTGCCGTTGCCGCCGTCAGGCCGCCGCGGCACACCTCCGCGGCGCAGCTTTCTGGACAAAGGAAGGGAGGGGGAAGAAAGCCAGAAGCATGGCAAAGCCCCGCTGCGTCAGAGTGACGCGTCGTCGCTCTGTCCCGCCCCTGGCTCTCTTCTCCCTCCCTTTCTTGGACCATGGGCCGGTTGCGGCGGCGGCGGCGGCGTGGGCATGGCGACGAGGTACGGCTTACATTCGGGGTACGGCTTACATTAGCCGACCCCCCTGACACCCCCGATACGTCTTACAATCGGGGGTGTCATATTTTCGGGGAAACACGGTAATTGGGCACTTAGGGTGCCTTTACACTTCAGAATCAATGCAGTTTGACACCACTTGTAACAGTCGTTGCTCAATGCTGTTGAATAACTGGAGTTGTCGTTTTGCAAAGTGTTTAGCATTGAGTCAAGGCAGTTAAGGTGGTGTCAAACTGCATAACTTCTGCAGTGTAGAGGCACTCATATTTATTTATTTATTTATTCGGCTTAATATACCGCTCTCTCCGGAGCTCAGAGCGGTTTACAGCAGCAAAATCAGATAAAACACTATAAAACCAATAAAACCCCCAGTTAAACCCCATCTGTATATCTTTATAAAACGGAATGTTTGTATGTGTGTATGTGTGTATGCGGAGGGCGGGAGGGCAGAAGGGCGGAAGCAGCCACTTTCACAGGCCAGGGCGGATATGTGGCAGCCACTTCCACAGGCCAGGGCGGATATGTGGCAGCCACTTTCACAGGCCAGGGCGGATATGTGGCAGCCACTTTCACAGGCCACAGCGACCAGCGTGGGTGATGGACCTGCACCAAACTTGGTACACAGAGCCCCCCTAACCCCCTTTACGTCCTGGCGCGGGTCGGGGGACATGATTATGGGATTTGTAGTACTTTCCAACACTTTGGTTCCCACAGACCACTGAGGCCACCAAAAAGGACCAATACAGACCACACTCAGCACACACAGCCCCCATGACCCACTCTACGTCCTGGTGCAGTTCGGAGGAGGATGGACCATGGATGATGGGACTTGAAGTGCCTCTACTCACTTCCCAAGTCCGCTGCAACCCTCATCCAATCACTGATTGAGACTAAACTTGGTACACATAACCCCCATGACTGCCTTCACGTCCTGGTGAGGTTTGGGGGAGGACTGACAATGGATGATGGGATTTGTAGTACTTTTACACCCCTCTGTTCCCACAGACCACTGTGGCCCCCAACAAACACTGATAAAGACCACACTTGGCACACAGAGCCCCAGTGACCCAGTCCACATCCTACTGAAGTTTGGAGGGGACAGAACATGGATGATGGGTCTTGCAGTACCTTCCCTCACTTTCCAAGACTGCTACAAACCTAATCCTATGATTGATCAACACCAAACTTGCCACACAGAGCCCTCATGACCCACTCTACATCCTGGTGCAGTTTGGAGGAGGGTGGACCATGGATGATGGAACTTGAAGTACCTCTACTCACTTCCCAAGTCTGCAAGGCGACCCTCATCCAATTACCGATTGAGACCAAACTTGGCACACACAACCCCCCCATGACTGCCTTCACGTCCTGGTGAGGTTTGGGGAGGACTGACAATGGATGATGGGATTTGTAGTACTTTACACCCCTCTGTTCCCACAGACCACTGTGGCCCCCAACAAACACTGATAAAGACCACACTTGGCACACAGAGCCCCAGTGACCCAGTCCACATCCTACTGAAGTTTGGAGGGGGACAGAACATGGATGATGGGTCTTGCAGTACCTTCCCTCACTTTCCAAGACTGCTACAAACCTAATCCTATGATTGATCAACACCAAACTTGCCACACAGAGCCCTCATGACCCACTCTACATTCTGGTGCAGTTTGGAGGAGGGTGGACCATGGATGATGGAACTTGAAGTACCTCTACTCACTTCCCAAGTCTGCTGCGACCCTCATCCAATTACCGATTGAGACCAAACTTGGCACACACAACCCCATGACTGCCTTCACGTCCTGGTGAGGTTCGGGAGGACTGACAATGGATGATGGAATTTGTAGTATTTTCACACCCCTCTGTTCCCACAGACCACTGTGGCCCCCAAAAACACCGAGAAAGTCCACACTTGGCACACAGAGCCCCAGTGACCCACTCTACATCCTACTGAAGTTTGGAGGGGACAGAACATGGATGATGGGACTTGCAGTACCTTCCCTCACTTCCCAATCCTGCTACAAACCTAATTCAATGACTGATCAACACCAAATCTGGCACACAGAGCCCTCATGACCCACTCTACAGCCTGGTGCAGTTTACTGTGAGACGGACCACAGATGATGGGACTTGAAATACCTTCACTCACTTCCGAAAAACAATGCATCCCTCATCCATTCACCAATACAGACCAAACTTAGCACACAGAGCCCCCATGACCCAATCTACATCCTACTACACTTGGGGGGAGGGTGGACCAGAGATGATGGGACTTCCACTACCTTCAGTAATTTCATGATGCCACTGCAACTCCCAATAATGATGGATCAAGACCAAACTTGGCACACAGAGCCCCCATGACCCAATCTACATCCTACTACACTTTGGGGGCAGAGATGATGGGACTTGCACTACCTTCAGTAATTTCATGATACCACTGCAACTCCCAATAATGATGGATCAAGACCAAACTTGGCACACAGAGCCCCCATGAACCACTCTACATCCTGCTGCGCTTCACAAATAACCCGGGCAGGGCCGGGTCCCCAAGCTAGTTCCCAATAAAACTACAATATAACAGCATAATGGCATGGTGATGACGATGATGCGGCAGAGTGCAAATTATGGCGGGCACTGGCTGGAGCCGAATGCCTGCCTGAAAAGCCAGGTCTTAACGGCTCTGCGAAACGGCATCAGCTCCCGTATCTCCTCAGGCAAGGAGTTCCACAGAGTCAGCGCAGCCACAGTAAACGCCCTCTGCCGCATACTAGATAGCCTGTAGGTCTTGATACCAGGCACTTCCAATAAGTTGAGCCCCTCAGAACGCATAGAAAGTGTTTTGGTGTCAGTCCACAGCTCTGTGTGTGTCACTTTCTACCTCCTTGCCTATTGACTCATGACAACCGCATGACCATCACAGGGCTTTCTTAAGCAACTAAGGGCCCTTCCAGGCAGGCCCTATATGAATCCCTGCTGCCAGATAATCTGGGATAATCCGAAAACATGGGATCAGATCCTGGGATATACAGTGTTCCCTTGCTACTTCGTGGTTCGCTTATTGCGGACTTGCTGTTTTGCGGATTTAAAAAAAAAATTACAATATATATCATGGTATTTTTGCTGATTTGTGGGGTTTTGCTGCCGCCGCTCTCAAACCCACTTTCCCTCCTCAGTCCTCCTTCCCTCCAGCCTTGAAGGGCCTTTCCTTCTTTTCCTTCACTTTATTTTAAGTTTATAAAGACTTAAAATAGTGTATAACTACTAAAATAATGTATAAATATTAAAATAAATAGAGTGTCCCTACATCACGGTTTTTCACTTATTGCGGGAGGTCCTGGAACGTAACCCCAGGAATAAGTGAGGGAACACTGTAGGGCCTGTCTGGAAGGCCCCTAAGGTCCCTTCTACACTGCCATATAAAATCCTGATTATCTGCTTTGAATTGGATTATATGGCAGTGTAAACACATATAATCCAGTTCAAAGCAGATCATGTGGATTATCTGCTTTGATAATCTTGACTATATGGCAGCGTAGAAGGGACCTAGTACTCAAGAGTTTTGCCAGTTCCTTCTTCTGAAATATAGCCTACAGCTCCTAGTATTCATTACAGACATCCCATCCAAATACTAACCGGGGCTGACCCTGTGTAGTTTCCAGGATCAAACAAGATTTTGTTTCTTTTAGACCAGGCATTTGCAAACGTAGGCCCTCCGGGTGTTTTGGACTTCAACTCCCACACCTCCGAATAGCCAATAGGCTGTTGGGAATTGTGGGAGTCGAAGTCCAAAATACTTGGAGGGCCAAAGGTGCCCAAGCTGGCTGGGAGTCAGCTGCATAAGATCTCTACTGACCAGAAGGTCATGAATTTGAGGCCTGCCCGGGTCGGGGTGAGCTCTCGACCAGTTGTGTAGCTTGTTGTCTGTCTATATATGTTGTATGTCTATGGCATTGAATGTTTGCCTGTATAGCCTATGTGATCCGCCCTGAGTCCCCTGCGGGGCTAGAAGGGCGGAATATAAATGATGTAAATCAGTCTTTCTCAACCAGTGTGCCGTGGCACACTACTGTGCCGTGACGGACCTCCTGCTGTGCCACGAGAAAAGCTCTCTGCCCCCCTTCCTCCCCCCTCCTGCTGAACTCCTGCTGCTTGGGGGAGGAGGAAGGGCCGGACAGTGGCGAAGAAAAAGAAGAAGGGACCGGGGTGCCGCCTCCTTCGGCCGTTTCCCCAGCCAGCCTCCAATCCGCCATGATTCCCACCATGACTCTCGCCCCTCGCTCGCTGAAGCTGCGTGGAGGAGGAGCCCTGCCCACTGAAGCCCGTCCACCACTCATGCTCCTCCTCTGTAGGAGAGCTGAAGCTGGGGGGAGCGGGCAGGGGATGGCGCGGCCTGGCTCTGCCCCCTCCCCCGGCTTCGGCACTCCCAGCAGCTGCTCCAGCCTTGAGGGGACAGTGCCAAGCCAGCATTGTGCTGGCTCTGGCACCGCTGGCTTGGCACTGCCCCCTCAAGGCTGGAGAAGCTGTGGGAGAGCTAAAGCCAGGGAGAGGGGGAGGGGCATGGCGCAGCCTGGCTCTGCCCCCTCCCCGGCTTCGGCATTCCCAGCAGCTGCTACCAGCAGGCCACCATCCCCCAGCCGTTCTTTACTGTGTTAGAGTGTCATTTTGTGTCATTTTGGTTGATGGTGTGCCCCCGGATTTTTTTAATGTTAAAAATGTGCCACGGCTCAAAAAAGGTTGGGAAACACTGATGTAAATAAATAAATAGACTGTATATGGGTGTAGTTGTTTGGTTTGGCAAGAGCTCTTCGTGTTTCAAGTCTTCCCCAGCCCTACCTGAGAGACTTGAGGGTATGTTCTCTGCCACCGAGCAAGGCCCTTTTCCTTATGTTTAAGGGCTTTTCCTTATGTTTATGGCTTTTAATAGCAAGGTGACACTGAGGATTCAATTAATTAGCACTCAGGATGATATTAAGTTGCCTACTGGAAGTTGGCGAATGTCTACTAATTCCAGAGAATGTCATTTTGAATCCCACTCAGCTGGGCTGTCTGAAATTATAGCCAGACTGTGGTATTCTGATCCAAAATAAGCCTCTATTATGGAGTTCTGTGTCCTCCATTCTGCAATAACCTGTTCCCAATCAGTTTTCATTGCATGAGTCATAGATTCCAGAGGGGTTTGTAGCTATCTTCAGCTCTCACATTCCTTTATTGTAGACCATGCAGGCTGGATCTGATGGGAATTATGGGCCAAAACCCCTGAGGTCAAGCTACACTGGAATTAATGCAGTTTGACACCACTGTAACTGGCATGGCTCTGTGGAAGGGAATCATGGGAATTGTATTTTGACATGGTCTGTAGCCTTCTCTGTCAAAGAGGTCCAGTACCTCACCAAAGTACAGCCTTCAGAATTCCTTAGCCTTAAGCTATGGAGCTTCTGGTGGTGCTGGCAGGACTTCTGACCAATAGATCAGTGGTTCGAATTCAGGGAGAGCGTGTTGAGCTCCCTCTGTCAGCTCCAGCTCCCCATGCGAAGACATGAAAGAAGCCTCCCACAAGGATGGTAGAAAATCAAACATCCGGGTATCTCCTGGGCAACATCCTTGCAGACGGCCAATTCTCTCACACCAGAAGTGACTTGCAATTTCGCAAGTTGCTACTGACACGAAAAAAATGGCATCTTAGAATCAAAGAAATATAGTAATATCTTTAAAAAAATTTTTTTGATGCCAATACACAATATAAATACAATATAAAACCATAAACATTCAGCATTAAAATACAGTTAAGATTAACACATAATGGTGCTAATGTATGGTGCTAATGTAGTTGTATTTTAATGTATTTTTAATGTATTTTAATTGTTGAAGGGTTTTGGGGTTTTATATTGTGATTATGTGGGCATCGAATTGTGCCGTACTGTAAGCCGCTCTGAGTCCCCCCTTGGGGGTTGAGAAGAGCGGGGTAAAATCCCGAAATAAATAAATAAATAAATAAATAATACACAATTAACACATTAAGTTCCGTCCACAGCATGAGCATTGAGCCATATCCATCAACTTGCCATTACAATTCCAATCCAAAGTGCTGCATTGTGCTAATGTGCAAAAGCCTGGTCCCATAGCCAAGATTTTACTCTTTTCCAGAATGCTAGGAGGGATGGGGTTGATCGTATGTCGCTTGGAAGCGCATTCCACAGGCGGGGAGCCACCACCGAGAAGGCCCTCTCTCTCGTCCCCACCAACCACGTTTGAGAAGTTGGCGGGAGCGAGAGCAGGGCCTCCCCGGATGATCTTAAATTACGAGGTAGGACGTAGAGGGAGATGCGTTCGGACAAGTAAGCTAGGCCAGAACCGTATAGAGCTTTATAGGTCAAAACCAGCACCTTGAATTGAGCTTGGAAGTGGATCGGCAGCCAGTGGAGCTGACACAATAGGGGGGTGGTATGCTCCCTGTATGTAGCTCCAGTTAGTAATCTGGCTGCCACCCATTGGACTAGTTACAATTTCCGAACTGTCTTCAAAGGCAGCCCCACGTAGAGTGCGTTGCAGTAATCTATTTGGGATGTGACCAGAGCGTGGAGTCAAACTGCATTAATTCCACAGTATATAGATACACTCTGACACCCTTCCACACAGCTGAATAAAGTCCCACATTATCTGCTTTGAACTGGGATATATGGCAGTATGAACTGAGATAACTCAGTTCAAAGCAGGGGTTTTCTACCTTGATATTCTGGGTTATATGGCTGCGTGGACGGGCCCTAAGAGATCAAAGGTTCTTCTTCCTATAGTTATTGGGACTATGTGGCTTTGTATCTTGTTATCTGCAGCATATTTGTATCTATCTCTGTTGCCTTGACCAGAGATAACGTGGTCAAATAAGTAGAGACAGGGAGTCTTTCCAAACCCAACTTTATTTTCACTTATAATTCAGTATGCTCTTCCCAGTCTATGGCTTTACCATATCAATATCTTCCAAATGTTATTAGCTTCATGGGTAAAGGAGAATGGAGCTTTTGATAAGACATGGTAAGTTGGAGTGGTTTCTCACACTTACAATGTTGCGGATCATGGCTTGCAGAATTACCAAAGCCACAAATATCTACTCATAGTTTTTTTCTTTGCCTTGCACATTTTTGGGTTTGACTTTTGTTGATTGGAGTCTATGTGGATTTGACTACAATCGTCCCTTCATAAACCCCTACATCCACTGAGCCTCTGCGGTCAATCAGATTTTTTTCATGTCAGGAGCAACTTGAGAAACTGCAAGTCACTTCTGGTGTGAGAGAATTGGTCATCTGCAAGGACGTTGATCAAGGAATGCTCGGATGTTTGCGTTTTACCATCCTGTGGGAGGCTCCTCTAATGTCCCCGCACGAGGAGCTCCCCAGATTCAAACTGTCAACTTTTCGGTCAGCGGTCCTGCCAGCACAAGGGTTTAACCCATTTCGTCAACCAGATACTAAACATAAAGTCACACTGAAGACCTAGGGCCCTTCCACACAGCCATATAACCCAGAATATCAAGGCAGAAAAACACACAATATCTGCTTTGAGCTGGAATATCGGAATCCACACTGCCATATATCCCAGTTCAAATCAGATAATGTGGGATTGTATTCAGCTGTGTGGAAGGGTCCTGAGAGAGAACAACTCTAGGAATCTCTAGGTCTCCTTAATGCCGGGGTGGGCAACTATTTTTTCCAAGGGGCCACACGAGAGCCAAAAAATATTATGGAGGGCCGCACCTAAAGGCTGAACTATATTCTAATCTACATTATTTATTTATTTACTTTATATTACACATCATTAATATTAATATATTAATATATCAAGAAATATTCATATATTATTAGTATTAATATCATAATTATTATATTATAGTGTATATATAGACATAATATATTGAAATTATAATATAATATAACATTCTATTATATTATTTATTTTATTATTATATTATTATAATAAAATTATTATGAAATAATAATAAAAACCACTAAAATAAAATGAAATTCAAGAAGACAAGGTGCGAACCAAGATAGAGGCTGACATCCTCAAGAGAGGAAGGATCCCAAGATGGAATGGCCCAATGGACCCAGCCCAGAGGATAACAAAGCGGACCCAGCCGCCACCGCAGCAGAGTAGAGCAGCAGACGATTGGAGGCTGCCGGCCTCTGCCTGCTCTCGCCCCAGCTGTTCCCCAGCTGTTCGCCCTGCCATGGAGTGCCTGCCATCCCAGGACGCGATCCGGGCCTGCAGCGGGAGCAGTCGGTGAGCTGCGGCGGCTGATCGTCCTAGTGAACTGGAAGACGATGAAGTCTTCCAGGTCGCCAGGACGATCAGCCGCCGCAGCTCACCGACTGGTCCTGATGCAGGCCTGGATCGCCTTCCGGGATGGCAGGCAGTCCAAAGCCGCCGCTCCTCTGATTGTTCTCCGGAGCAGCGGGCTGTCTGCCAACGCAGGCCCCACAGCCCGCGATGGGATGGCAGCAGCGACACCCCTTTCCTTTTGGCCCCGTCCCTGACGCCCTTCTCCCCGGGCCAAACAGAATTGGCTGTCGGGCCGCATCCGGCCCGTGGGCCATAGGTTGCCCAGGTCTGCCTTAATGCATGGGCCTGAGCCAAATGTTAGCTCAATGCTGGGGTCATGAAAAAATTGGAAACAGTAAGCAGTTCCGAACATCACATTTACCTGAATCTAGAGTGTTTACAGTGGACACTGCAGAAGATGTTTCAGCTGTACTTCATAAAAGGGGAAATAAGCCTTGCAAATGCTGGTTTGCTATCAGTAAATGTTCGGTCTTTGTCCCTACTTTATATGCCAATATATCCGGAGTCGCGTAAAATTTTCTCAGGCCGAAAGGGGTCACAATTGGAAAAATAGTACTGTTCCGTAATGAATGTCCAGCAGATGTTGATTGCAAAGTGGTGCTGGATGACCTAGAGATTTCTAGAGTTTTGACAGCACAATCTCTCTAGAAATCTCTCCGGTTAAAAAATATATAGCTTGTGTGTTTTTAATTGGATTTTTTTTTCCTTTTATGAATGTAGAGAGCTGTCTGTATTTGCTTCTTTCTAGGCTCTTCAATCTTTTCTTTCCATAAGTCCTTACCAATCGGGAAGATCTTTTCTGTTTGTTTCTGTTTCAGATACATTTCTCTTTCCTAATAAGATCAAAGCTTTAGCTGAGAGCGGGAACTAATAATAGAACGAAAAGAGCTGTCTCTTTTCTTTAACCATATGCTGAAGTAGGAAAGGAGAACGTGCCGACTGCGTGCCCTCTTTTTGTGGCCTCCGCTGAGCTATGCCATCACAACATTGGCAAGAACAGCCCTCGCCACCATCTGCTGAAATCGCCATGGCTTCGTCCAGGTCCTTCCATCCCTGTCTCATCCTGTCCTGGCAACCTTTGTAGGCTGAATGGTTCAAGGGCATGCTGTAGGAAGAGCTGCCACAGTAACTGCATCTTTGATGGTAATACAGCCAGGACAGGGTCAGTATAGCCTCCAATTCATATACAACCCCTAGGGCAATTTTTGTATTCCCTTTGAACGAGTTTGGGGTGATATGGAATGATACCCTAAAATGCTCACTAGAGCAGAATTAAAAAAAACTTTTTCCACTCATGACCCCTTTCAGCCTGATCATTTTTTACATATCCCGTGTACATAAAATAGGTATAAAAATCAAACATCTGCTGAAAATAAATCAGCATTTGCAAGGCTTGCTAAACAGGCCAATTTATCTTTTTTATGGCACACAGCCGAAGCATTTTCTGCAGAGTCCGCGATAAACACTGCATGTTGTTGTTAAGTTTGTATTTAGAAACCTTTTCCTGTTGCTAAATTGGTGACACCCCCATTGTTAAGCTAAGGGGACCCCATTTGGGTCGGGAGCCACAGTTTAAGAAGTGGTGCTCTGAAGGGTGCCAGGGGCAGCTTTCCAACTACCTGGCCTCCTTGTTCAGAAGAGACCCCCCCTCCCTGTGACTTGATTGCTGTATACAATTATGTATACATAACCTAAATACGTTAGTCTAAAACAGTAGTTCTCAGCCTGTGGATCCCCAGATGTTTTGGCCTTCAACTTCCAGAAATCCTAAGAGCTGGTAAATTGGATGGGATTTCTGGAAGTTGTCGGCCAAAACACCTGGGGACCCCAGGTTGAGAACCACTGGTCTAAAAAGTGACTTGAAAAACCTAGGTCAACTAAGCGCTGCAGCTTAATTCTCATCACAAAAGAAAACAATTTCAGATAAGATTAGTGAAAGGTAGGAACTTAGGCCCCTTCTGCACTGCCATATAATCCACATTATTTATTTATTTATTTATTTATTAACTTTATTTCTACCCCGCACCCATCTCCCCAAGGGGACTCGGGGAGGCTTACATGAGGCCAAGCCCAATAACACATAATAACAACACAGCAGCAATTATAAAACAATACTCTCAATAAAACTCAACACAAGCTGTAACAGATAATTTAAAACCATTTAAAGCCAAATATGAATGTTAAAATTTTAAAAACTAAATAAACACTGGGTCCAGACAGAGGTAGTTTGCATATAACAGGAAGCTTTCCAAGACAATATGGGTCAGACACCCAACAGGTAATTAAAGTGCTTCTGGGGACATTTGCAGAGAATGAACACAGCAGGGCATTATTCACTTTATTCAGGGAAGGCACATTGGAACAGTAATGTCTTCAGGCTCCTCCTAAAGACTGCCAAAGTGGGGGCTTGTCTAATATCCCTGGGAAGCGTGTTCCAGAGTCAGGGCGGCACTACAGAGAAGACCCTCTCCCTCGTCCCCACCATATGCACCTGCGAAGGCAGTGAGAGCGAGAGTAGAGTCTTTCCAGATGATCGGAGAGATCGCCTGGATTCATAAACAGAGATGCGGTCACTTAGGTAGGCGGGTCCCAAACCATTCAGGGCTTATCTGCTTTGAACTGGATTATATGATTTTATATGGCAGTGTAGAAGGGGACTTTGTGCCAGGCGAACCTAAAAGAAGCAGTTATTCCCTCTACTCTGTCTTCTCCCATGCCATTTCTGACTTCTTTGAATCCTTGAGTTGGTAGTGCCAGCTCTTTGGTGCTCCCTTTTAAAAAAAAGTGCCAAGAGAATAGAGGGGTTCACTTCTTCTTTTGGGTTCTTCCAAAACAGACTAAGCTCTCAGCTTTCACTATTCTACTCTGAGAAAAGAATAGTTCCTTCTTTGATAAAAGTTGAGGTACCATGTTATATCTTATCAAAACAGAAACTGTCCCCTTTGCTGAGCAGAATGGTGAAATATACTTTTGAATTCCTGGACAGGTAAACATTGGCAGCTAGTGACTGTCCCCTTGACATGAGACTAGTTCTTACCCATCTCTACAGAATGGATTGAAGTACTGGGTTTTAGCCTGTCACTTTCAGCAAGCGAGAGTCCAAAAGTGGCAGGCTAAAACCCGGAAAATCAAACCATAACTGATACAGGTTGAGAGACTCGTTCCTGGGCACACAGAAGCCTGGGTGACTTGGAAGGCACTGAATAGACTGCACTCTGGCACTACGAGATGCAGAGCCAACCTTAAGAAATGGGGTCACAAAGTGGAGTCCACGACATGCGAGTACGGAGAAGAGCAAACCACAGACCACTTACTACAATGCAGCCTGAGCGCTGCCACATGCATAATGGAGGACCTTCTTACAGCAACCAGCGGCACTCTCAGTGGCCAGCTTCTGGTCAAAGGACATTTAATATAATTCCAAGTTTTAGTTCTGTTTCTCCTTACACATTGTAAAGTGCCATCAGATGCTTTCAGTTGGTACCTGTTTTAAATGACTTCTTTGCCTCCGTTTTCACACAGGAGGACAGACAACATATGCCTGCAGCTGAGTCAGTTTTTTCAGGGAGGGAATTAAAAGAATTAAAACAGATAGAGATAAACAAGGAGGATGTTCTCACATGCCCTACTAAACTAAATGTCAACAAATCACCAGGTCCAGACGGCATCCACCCCAGAGTTCTTAAGGAACTCAAGTGTGAAATTGCTGAACTTCTAGCTAACATATATAGCCTTTCTCTAAGATCAGGCACTGTACCCGAGGACTGGAGGGAGGCAAATGTAACACTGATCTTCAAGAAAGGATCCAGAGGTGATCCAGGAAATTATAGACCAGTCAGTTTAACCTCAGTTCCAGGTAAAGTGATGGAAACCATTATTAAAGAAAAAATTACTAGGCACATAGAAGAACAGGCATTGCTGAAAGAAAATCAACATGGTAAAGGCAAATCATGTCCTACTAACTTGTTAGAATTCTTTGAGGGTGTAAATAAACACATAGATAAAGGGGACCCAATTGATATTGTTTACCTTGACTTTCAAAAGGCTTTTGACAAAGTCCCTCACCAAAGGCTCCTAAATAAGCTCTTCAGCCACGGAATCAGGGGACAGGTCTTGTCCTGGATTGGAACCTGGCTAAACTGTAGGAAACAAAGGGTGGTAATAAACGGACATTTCTCTGGGTGGAAAGAGGTGAGAAGTGGCGTACCCCAAGGTTCAGTTTTGGGTCCGTTACTTTTTAATTTATTCATTAATGATCTGGACGTAGGGAGTGAATTCTGAGGTAGCAAAGTTTGCAGACGACACTAAATTGTTCAGGGTAGTTAAAAATGAAACTGATTGTAAAGAGCTCCAGAAAGATCTCTCGAAATTGAGTGAATGGGCAACAAAGTGGCAAATGCATTTTAACCTAAACAAGTGTAAAGTCATACACATCGGGCAAAGAACCCCAACTACACCTACCAATTGATGGGGTCAAAGCTTTCGAGACAAACCAGGAAAGGGATCTTGGGGTTTTGGTGGACAGCTCAATGAAGATGTCAACCCAGTGCGCTGCAGCAGTGAAAAAGCAAATTCTATGCTAGGCATGATCAGAAAGGGAATCGAAAATAGGTCAGCAAATGTTGTATTACCTCTCTACAAATCGATGGTAAGGCCACATTTGGAGTACTGTGTACAATTCTGGTCTCCGCACCTTAAGAAGGATATAACGGAACTGGAAAAGGTACAAAGAAGGGCAACAAGAATGATCCAAGGGATGGAGCGGCTCCCTTATGAAACCAGGTTGCAACGCCTTGGTCTTTTCAGCCTTGAAAGACGGCGTTTAAGAGGTGACTTGATCGA
Source organism: Anolis apletophallus (assembly GCA_030556195.1). Classification (NCBI taxonomy): domain Eukaryota; kingdom Metazoa; phylum Chordata; class Lepidosauria; order Squamata; family Anolidae; genus Anolis; species Anolis apletophallus. The sequence continues at coordinate 189,297,556 of JARBWK010000001.1, read as the reverse complement.
AGTGTATAAAATCATGCATGGGATAGAAAAGGTGAATAAAGAAAAATATTTTCTTTGTCACAAAACACTAGGACTAGAGGGCACTCCCTGAAGCTCCAAGGTAGGAAAATTAGGACTAATAAAGGAAATATTTCTTCACCCAGAGGGTCATTGGGTTATGGAACTCACTTCCAGAGGAGGTTGTGACAGCTGTCAGCCTGGACAACTTCAAGGCAGGATTAGACAGATTCATGGATACCAAGTGTATCGGTAGTTACTGAAAAGGACATTCAAGTGCCACCCGGAGTTGGTTGAGGTAGGCAGGATTTCCCTGGGTACTGGTTGTGGGGGGTCGGGAGCAGGTCAGGGTTTTGCCCTCCCTTCTGCTCGAGATTCCCGTGTACAACTGGTGGGCCACTGTGTGATACAGAATGCTGGACTAGATGGGCTGAGGTCCGATTCAGCATGGCTCTTCTTATGTTCTTACTGGATAAAGATTGGATGTACAAAATCTGTACCATTTTACCTGCCAGCTTTATATCAAATAGTAGAAATTACACCAATGCTTACACCCTTCTGATACCAGCCTCAAGCAATACATCTATGTGTGTCTCCGGATATTGTTTGACTGCAGCCCCCATCTCTTCTATCAGCAAAGCTAAACGATAATGGAGGATAGGAGCTGCAGTCCAAAAAGAGCTGGATTACTGTTATCCATCCTAGTTAAACTGAAAATTGACCTTGGCATGTTGCGTATTTTGAAACCGAACTCTATAGAGCTGTGTAAGCAGGTGATGCTAAATGACCTGACACCATGCGCCCACAAGAATGAGCTTTGCGGAGGAAATGTCGATATGCTAATCACATTGGTGCCATACCCTCGCCCAAAGGAACAAAGAGCAGTACACGAGAGATTGACTAGAACAAAATTGACAGAAGAAAATGTTTTGTGTGGTCTTCAAGGCTTGCCAGCAGAAGCTGCAA